>RXPK01000282.1:594951-1125043 GCA_004143645.1 Protaetia brevitarsis | reverse complement strand
ATTTAATGGAATATTTATCCAAATAAGTTCTTTCACATTTCTGGATCATTACTTCCACGATCGTTGGATTGGCAAGGGAGCTTGTAGAATGGCCTGCCATATCCCTGGTTTTACATCACTTTTACATCAGAGGAGTGAGGTTTTCGTGGTTTCCTTACTCCTTGCAAATGCTGAGAGACCAACATTCTTAAGTCGCTCCACGGGCGAAGCATAATAATAACTCATGCCGCGATGTCCCCCCATCTAATTGGCCGAAAGCTGTTGGGAGATCTATGTGCATGAATTTATATTATTATTATGCCATGCGCCTAGCAGTTACCTACGCAAAAAAAACAATGGTTTGAAAATGTCATCGAATAACTCCAGAATGTTGCGAAATGCCAGAAGAGCATTTGAAGCAAGATTGTACTATTGTATGGAGGTTGGTGGTTATTATTTTGAACATTTAAAAAAGTATTTTTCGTATTTTTTGCTTACTGATTAAAAGAAATAATGATTTTTTGATACATGTTGCATAAAGAGAATTAAAAGACATTTTGAATGAGTGATCACAAGACCCTCTCTTCTCTATTCAAATTTTAAGGTGTGGGGCTGCTGCGCGCCAAGAATATTTAAAATCGTCAGGTTCGTCATAAAAAGTTTTCTCCCTTGATATGACAATCGACAGGGTTTCGAAATTTTACATAAATCACAGACGGTAAAGAGGTTATTTAGGTGGCTCCTTTCAAGATATTGAAAATCGGAAAGCTAAAATAAATTGTATCGTATATCATGCCTTTCAATACCAGACGACAAAAACTGAAACTGTCGTAGTAGTAGAAGGCCAGACGACTATAAGGAGCTTCGTGCTACTTGCGCGGAAAAGGAGTATGGGAGGAGGTAAATGACTGAAGATTAAACTTGCTCAACCTTTTTAACTCTTATGTGACTGAATAGTACGCGGGTACTAATTCCGTTTTTGAAGTTTGATAGTTTTTTTTTTTTCTTTTTCGGAAACGTCAAAAAACTAAAGTATGTAACATGTGTGCCAACTTGTGCTGTGTCAACTTCCTTAGTGTCAAATTTCTTTTCTATTTTCAATTTCAAGATTAAGATTTGTCGGCCCAAAAAACACTTGTTGTGTATTACATGGCCAGAAACTCTTTTGCGCAGTAAAACCGTACTCATACTCGCAAAACTGTAGTTCTGGCCTAGCGATACAAATAACTATAATTCCGTATTTCGCCGGTTTGAGGAATACATTGGGCAAACTTTGTATGCCCTCGATAGGAAACAATTGTCGTCAACCGTTATGCATTCTTTTGGTTTGTAATTTTCTTTATAGATTATTATTTAGCATCAACCAGACAATACTAATGGGAGCAGCCTTGTCTATCTCAGCACGTTCAGCACGAGTATCTTGATTGTCAAAACATATAAACCGCAGAAACATTTTGAATCGATCACGAGCAATTGTTGCCCGAATAAGATGCAACATTTCGGTAATATGTTCTTTATTTGACTTATGAACTCCAACAGCCACGAGGATTTCCTAAAAATGCATCCAATTTCCTCTTGAAGTTGCTTTCTGCTAGAAGCCTTGGTAATTTTGCAAAATTTTTATTGTTAGTTTTCTGTTATCTGCTTGTCCTTCTCTATTAGTCTCTCGTAGAATTATTGAGCAATATATCGTTGAAATAATTGCTCTAAATATTTCCTTTGGTGTATACTGGGTGAGTTTTTTTTATCTTAAGACAACGGAATATCTCTAAAACACTGCATCTTAATAAGGTTTGTTATAATGTAGGAGGCTCACTAAATGGTGCCAAACTCGATCCCTCCCACCCAATTGCGCTCGATTTTGAAAATCATCGGCATGAAGTTCTTGATGCGTGGATATATTCCTACGCTTCAATATTTGGCCGATAGTGGACTGAGAAAATTCCTGATCCGCGACTATTTCTCGAATACTAATGTGCGGATTATTAGCTACTGCAGCTAATACCGCGATTTCATATTTTGTGCAGCAATTGTTTTTCGGCGATTACGTTTTCTTGGCTGTACAGTTCCTACGCTAGAGAACTGTTGAACGACTCGGTAAAAAGAAGCGCGCGATCGCACCTTGTCGGGAAAACGTTGTGAATAAAGATTAACAGCATCATCGATATTCCTACCACGTTCTCCATAGATGTAAATCATTTCAATTCTCTCTTGTAATGTTATAGCCTCCATTACTGTTCAATTATTTAACACTCATTAATTTTTATTGGATTAATAATTAATATCTAAATGGGGATCGGACAATATGCAAGTATTCACAGCTTGTCAAGTACTGATAAAGTACGGTTTTGTATCGTTGAATGGCATTCCAATTGCGAATAAATAAATGTATCGAAGTGAAAGGGCACAGTTTCGAACACATGCTTTTTAAATGTTGTTTATGTTAAAATATAAAAAAAAACAACATCATGTTTGCTTGTTTCTCTTTTTTCTGTATTTTTTCTAGACGTTCACAATCATGTTTTTTGCGATTACAGCGCAATCTGTTACGAATCGAAAAAAAGTTTCAAACAAAAACTACATATTTGATGGCGTAGAATCCGAATCTGCAATACAAAATGGGGGTTCCCGTTTAAAACTTCAAAGTTATCCTCCCTCCCACTCTAAGGGGTGAGGTAGGGGATCGAGTTCGGCACCATCAGTGAGCCCCTATATTATATCAAATCTTATTAAGATCTTTTTTTGATTTGATGCAGTGTTTTAGAGATATTCGTTGTCTTAAGATAAAAAACACTTTGTATAAAGAAACCTTCCTGCCGCCGCCTCCGTTTACTTCCCCAGAAGGTTACGACTATGTTTGAACTTCTGGTTGTGGCATATCACTCCATGCAGTACCATCTTTGCTTGTGAAAAGAGTAGATTTTGAGAGGCACGCGGCTTCCGCAGCTTGTTGCTTTCGTCTGAGTTGTCACCTCTTCAATCACAGGTCGTGTTTCAATGCTTCTGCATCCAAATTTTCAGGAATATATTCTTCATCGTTCTGAAGGAAGAAATGTTTCTTCACCAGACAAAAGTCATCTAAAGCTTCTCTTAGTTGTCAGGAGTTAACCTGAAATCGATATTGTTATTACTACTTTTTATATAATATTTACTTCTGCCTTATTAGTAGAGTTATAATGTAATTTTATGTTTGTAGCTTATTTTTTAGTATATTTTTGGAGACTTTCTTATTCTCTCTTCTCTTAGTGAGAAAAAAGAAATAATTTTATTAAGTTATATTTTCTTACCTTTTCCTTTGCCACGTTGGCTTACGTGATCCAGGATATATCTGTCATTTTTTCCTATGTACAGATCCACTACAAAGTATGTAACACCTTACTTTCCGATACATCAAGCTTGAGTTGTTTGTGTAAATCTAGAGTGCATACAAAGCAATATTAGTACAAAAAAGAGCGATATTCGTGATGAGTACCCGATTCTCGTCATTAGACGTTGTTTAGTTGTTAGTCACATAAGGCGTTAATAACCTGTACAAGCAATAGATTAGGCATATAACGCATGATTTGTTCCAGCATCTCACATTATCAAAACGGCGGAAAAACTGATTAGAGAGGCGCTGCAGAGCACGGTGTATATGAAGACCCCTCTCACATCTACATTTGTATGTCTTTTGTCCTCGTCGCGTTAGTAACACACTTGTACTCGTAATAAAACTAATAATAAAATCGTTAGTGTGCTAAAGCTAAACAATTGTATTCTTGTTGTCCTAATAATAAATAATTGGTGTATCAAATAAAAAAGTTAATTTTGCTTGGGTGTTAACTACCCGACATATAAAGCACAAACCCGCCGAAACCGATATTCATCATTAAAAAAAAAAAAGGAAAATTTTAGAGCCAAAAATTCTTTAGTCCGGCCTGATGCAAGGAAACGTCAAGTTAAGCACCCGCTAAACGTGGTATTATGTATAAATACATTGCAAATCATTTAGTATTATTCTTAATGGTATGCCGTAAGTTTCATTTAACGTCATTCTGAATAAATAAAGGCCAATCGGCCAATGTGCCCTTGTAAAAAATAGCAAAAATCAGGTTTTTAAATTTCTTCTTTTTATAAAATAAACATTCCTTATTTGTTAAGAGCATTCTACGTAAGTCTACAAAGTATTATTTTAATATCCTGATAAGACGTTCGACTTTCACCGGATATGCGACTTCAGTAGTTTACAAAAAACGTAAATATTTTTCTTTTGCTTTGCGATCGAGAGTTAGTTGTTAATAAACGGTACCACATGAATCTGAGTTATTTCTTTGGATTATTTAATCATATAACGCAAATTGAATTTGAATCCAATTAGAACAGAAATAAATGTAGTGTTACGCTACACAGTAGCATACAGCCCGGATTTTAAAAAAATGAATTTTAAAAGAAATACATTAATTGAATTAGAAAAAATCAAGTTTTATATATACCAGTGTCATCTATTTTTTTATAATTTTGATTTAGAAGTGTTCTGTCTCACCAGCCAGATGGCATGCAGGGCGAGAAATTTCCGATCGAGGGGCGGTGACATAAAAAAAATATTGAATAGCTCGTTACTTTCTTATATTTTAACTCAGTACGCATAGAGATGTGGTAGGATGATGTTGTCAATTGTCCTCTCCCTCAAATTCAATGTTTAAGACCAGTTTAAATGATGTCTTAGGCATGATAATGTCGTGCCTTAATCGTATTCAAACTATTAAGTAAAATTAAAACATTTAATAGTGGATAAAAGTGATTTTATTTAATTAAAAAAAAATTCAAAATGTGACTTGTTTAATATCAGACATAAATCTATGGATAATAATCTCAGGTAAGTCCGTGAGTCCGTTTAATTAATAACACTAAAGTTTCATTAAGTAATTCCACCTTTTGCAATTCAAATTCATAGTTTCGTACTTAAATACGTTTGAAATAAATTTTAAAAATCCCGCGTTTTCTGACGTTTCAATTGAAGTTAAGCTAGGTTTAATTAGACGTGTGAAACAGAGTAGCCAACCTTGATGGTAAATCACTGATATTGGTTCGTAACGTAAAAACATAACAAATACTTATAAACCTAATACACAAATTCCCCAAAGTAACTGGAGACCGCTTAGCTATGTTACAAACGATTTTCTAACCTCAATTTTTTTTTGCAGAACGGTTTTAAATAAAAATTTCTTATAAGTACAATTCAATTAAGATTATAATTGAAATATCGTTTATTTTTAGGTAGATTTGACGAGGAGTACCGTTTTTACAGGGCCGAATTCTGCGATCATCGTTGTCAGGCATGTTCAGGTCGGATATGGCCCCTCGTACCTCGTAGATTACATCAGGTCAGAGAGGATGGGTAGCTCAGGACAAGGAACATTACTCGGAAAAATCGTCGTTGAAGAAAAATTACCCCAAAAATCGTGTGTAATTTGAATAAAATTATGTGCAAAACTTTGTTTAACAATTAACCATTATTTTTAGGTTGTAATTTGGGAAAAATTGGATTTTATCGAAATAGCCGTTAAATTTTTACGAGAACAAACTTGCAATATGTCTGCCTCGAACGAGGTTCGGTTAGTGAATGGTTCGAATTGAAAAATGTTTTAACTGACTTGAAAGCGATTGTCTTCAAGCAAGAGTCCAACTGTTCTTTTGTGAAAATCCTTAATGTAACCGAAATGAGGACCCTCCATTGTTTTACATATGAGAATGGCCATGTGATCGACAGGATTGTCAGCTCTCAACGATGTGAAAATAAATAAATTACAAAATCTGGAATCACCTTACACTTTTATATAACAAAGGTATGAGTCTCTGAAATTATGAGAAAAAAACATTTGAAATTTTTAACGCTTATTACTATAAAAAATTAACAAATCTTAAAAAAATTCATTATTGCACCTAAAAGTAGGCAACCATTATACACATAGAATTGTTACAGAACTCAATTTCCAGCAATTCCCATGTCTGTCTGTTGACATATCAAAGCAATTGGACTGCCAATGCATATTAAAAACATTATTAAACAAAAATTTAAAGAAATAAATACTCTGTAAAAGAAATTACAACTGTTCACTTGAAATTAAAGGTGGATCCCAAATTTGATCTGTCAAAAATCTATTGTATGATATACTATACAAATTCTAATATTCATTTTCGATGTGTAGGGTATCACTGCCTGATCATCTTGCTTCCTGAAGGGAAATTCTAAAGGAAAAAATGCCTTGAAGACCTGCAAATGCAGAGATTACCTACATCACTGGACATCGTCTAGTGTCTGCTGCTACATATTATATCCTTTTTCTATTATAACTAATAAGTTTTAAAAATATAACCAAGTAAAATAGTAACATTCCCTTTTTAAATAAGTTAGTAATATCAACTACTCTCTCCATAACAGTAGATACAGAAAATTTGTAAACACGCCTTTTTACTATGATTCGCGCGAAAATGAATCTATACATTCCCGCGCGGGGTTGCCGATGCATCAAGCTTTATTTTCTTTATATGAAATCATGATGGTCCTGAAAAGGATCGTTTTTCGAGACGGGAAGAATTTAAATAATAATAATAATAATAATAATAATAATAATAATAATAATAATAATAACTTTATTCACTGTAAGCAATAAGTACAAGAAAACGTCAACAGCAGCAAAGAAACAAAACTAACCGAGCTAAATAGTTAGGGCCGAACAGCAAGCCAATTAATATATAACTCATAACTTTGACAAAAAAATTCATAGTAATCATTAACACAATAACAATTTATGTTTAAAAGTAACTTTTAACACGATTTTTTAAATCTACCAAACTTGTGTTATTGCTTTTATATCATTTGTAGAACATTGAAAAGCTTACACCGACAAATTGTACACTTTTTTGAAAGATTGATTTTATGTGAAGGAGGAAGTAAAATAACAGAAAGATCTTGTACCGTACTCGTGGTTAGTATGAGTTTTAAAATCCTCTATATTTTTATACACAAAGCTCAATACTTCAAGGATGTAAATATCATAAAAGTGAGATATCTTTCATTCCTAAAATAGGTCCTACATGAGTCTCTATTTGTTTCAAACTGCGTACAAAATACGTAGAGTACGTTTTGCAGAATCAAAATCCTTTGGGCACTGCTAGAAGAGCCCAGTTAAACACCCCATATCTAAGTCTAGAAAAAAACTCAGCATAGTAATAGAACGCAGAATACTTAAACTGCAACTTATTTTAAATGGTATAAGCGCATAAACACGTTCGTGATAGTTGACTGCAGATATAATCAACATGGATCTCCCCACTCCATATTGGAATCAAAAAATAATCCCGAGTATCTTGGTCGAAGTACTAGTAGTACTTCGTAATAAAATGTTCGAAGTGGCTTGCACTTGACATTAATCCCATTCAGAGCCAGCTACAAACACGTAAAGATAGGGCTACTTAGTCTGTTTAACAAAAAGTCGTTCATATCTCAAAATCTATTAAAGATAGGTATAGGGAATGCTGATATAAAGTGATAGGGGATGATATTTACTGCCTAATTTCGAATTAAAATACAGGGTGTTCTATTTTAAAAAATAGAATACTTCGTCTGTTTAACAAAAAGTCGCTCATATCTCAAAATTTATTAAAGATAGGTATAGAGAATGCTGATATAAAGTGATAGGGGATGATATTTACTTTCTAATTCCGAATTAAAATACAGGGTGTTCTATTTAAAAAAATTGAGTTTTCTGCATTTGAAAATATGTCACTTTGTTCCTCAGTTTTGAACACCCTGTATGGTTAGAATGTAAAGTGTGCATACCGTTTATTAGATTCTATCTACATTCATAACATAGCAAATTTGGAGTCTCTACTTGCCAGTATTAACCGAGAAATTAATTTCTCAATGATGCAATGATTATGACTAAAAAAAAAAGAAAAACTTTAATAACTCAAAAACGGCAACATGTAGCTATAGGAATAGCTAATGAAAACTGACGTATTTATAGTTGTAGAATCAAAAATGAATAAAAATTATATCATTCTATTTTAAAATAACAAAGTTGATATCAACCGGAAGTGATATTTTGGTTAAATTTATTTCTACATTTATAGTTCCCAATTCGAACAGATAATGGTGCCAAAATCTCAAAATATAAGTAAATAATAGAACATCATAAACTTTTAATGAACCAGTTACGTGGAATACCCTGTATATTTTTTTCATTTTTTAGCAAATTATTTTTACGAATCATATCTTATTTCTATTCAAGTTGTGGTATTCAGGTTATGAATATTAGCATGGCTTTTGTCTATTTGTCAAGATTGTCCAAATAGAATTAATGTCCAAAATTCTTAATGGATTCGTATGGCGACTACCACCTAACTACAACACAGCCAATGGGCTTATTCCCACAGATGAGTCTAGTAGTGTGGAGCGCACGTGTCATTAGTGCCTGCGAAAAAAACACGAGGAAACTGTCTAGAAAATGTCATTTTTTCTTATGTTAAAATCTATTGTGGTCATCGTTAATTCAATGTGTAAACCAAATTTATCAGTATGTATCTAGCATTCGCGGATAATATTCCTCGTGTATATCCGCCGCTATGTGAGTCCTATCCGTCCGCGGGCCGGAGAGGGATGTCGAATCGCAATATCCTGCGAAACGTCAAGTACAACAACTACAAGGACGTGAAGAAAATCTTCAAGCAATTGGAGCAGAAATTTCCGACCCAGGCCAGAGTTCATATCATTGGAAAATCGGTGAAGAAGAAGGACCTGCCTGGTGATACAGATCAATAGTAACGTGGAAAAGGTGGCGCCACTGACGCCCAAGTTCAAATACGTAGGCAATATATATGCGACGAAGCGTGGGAGACAATTGATCCTGTACTTGGCGCAGTATCTGCTGTACACTTACGGCAAGAGCCGCGAGGATACGAAATTGATTAACCACTACAGATATCTACTTGATGCCTTCGATAATCCGGTGGTTTCGAAGATTCGCTGGTCCTCCTAATCCATTTCCATCGTTTGCGGAGTGATATTTATGTTATTGTAATTGCAGGGCCGGCTGCGATAATCAGGAACCTCTTGGGAGTTGATGACCACAACGACGTGGATCTGAACGAAAACTTTCCGAATATTGAGGCGTCCAGTGAAGGTTAGTAATAATTTTACTTTATTACCAAATCTTGGCAAAGAAAATATTGATTACTTTCATAAGGTAAGCTTACATGCGTTTTTACTATATAAGAAGACAATTTCCTAGCGAACTTTGCTTGTACCTTACAAGCTATTCTATTATTGACCTTTTGGAATCAATAGATGTTAAGCAACTATAAAGATAGATAGGGTAAATCCTCACCCAGCAAGTACTTCCTAATTGTTATACTATTAATTAATATATAAATATATTAAATCACATGCCTCTTTTACCTTTCGGTTTAGAGTAATTAATAATAAAATTAAATTATATTCTTTTGCTACATGTGTGTTTGATTTTAAGTCAAATGTACAAAGTCCTTCCATTCTTTTCTATTTTCCGCTAGTTTTCTTGCGTTTATCACCGTTTGTCCTCTTCTCAGTATTGCCCTCGCTACACTTTATCCCACGTTATCCTTTGGCTTCCTGATCCCCTTTTGATCATATCCTCATCTCAATTACTTTTCTCGCTTGCGTGTTTGCCTCCATTCTCTGTACATGCCCCCACCAATTTAGTTGTTTCTCCTCTATATATTGTAAGATGGGCTCTACATCTAGTTCTTCCCTTATGTCCGTGTTCCTGATTCTGTCCCTACGTGTTATTCCCATAATGCCTCTCAAATATTTCATTTCCATGCCTTGTATTTTCCTTTGGGTCTATCTGTGAGAACCCATGTTTCACTTCCATAGGTGAATATAGGTCTGCATATTGTTCTGTATACCGTCATCTTAGTTTTGTAGCTTATTTCTTTTTTAAATATAAATGTTTTCTTCATTGAATGGTATAATTTGGCAGTTTTATTAATTCGTTCGGTAATATCTATGTCTTGGTTTCCATTTCTTTCAATTGTAACTCCCAGAAATTTATATTCAGAAACTTGTTGTATCTTTTCCCCATCAGTATATATTCTTATCTGCTCTTCATTCCCTGCTGTTATCATCATTACCTTCGTCTTTTTCGTATTAATTTCATGTGTATTTTTCAGACTGCATTTCCATTCATTTAATACTTTTCTGAAGTTTTTCTTCGCTACTAACCATGATAACCAATTCTGTAATGTCTACTGGTGCCAAGTATCTATATCCTATATTCAACTTTGTTAATTTCGACTTACATTCTTTCAATACTCCGTCAATAAATACGTTAAATAGCAGTGGGCTTAATACACCTCCTTGTTTTAGTCCTTCTTTAGTGTTAAACATTTCGGACTTCCTATTTTTACTTATGACATAGTAAGTGTTGTCCTTGTACATATTTTTGATATTTCTAATCAATTTATCATTAACCTTCTTTGTTGTAAATATTTCCAAACTTTCCTCTAGAACTTCTATCGAACGCCTTTTCTAGGTCTAGGAAGCCAAAACAGGCTTTTGTCCGACTCAGTTTAACTTTTTCTATTATCTGCTTTATTGTGAATATATGATCGTTTACACTTCTGCCTTTTCTAAATGCGCTTTGTGATTCCTCTATTGTAGCTTCTGTATATTTTCTTAATCCCAAAATCCTTTCATATGTTTTTGTTACTGTACTCAATAGTGTTAGTCCTCTGTAGTTATTGCAGTCACGTGTATTTCCGTTTTTGTGTATTGGTACTATTAATCCTATATTCCAATCTTTTTGGTACTTGTCCACCTTCCATGACTTCTTGAATATTTTCAACATCAGTTTCTATTTCATTTTCTCCTAGCGCTTTTAACATTTCTTGAGGTTATCATTTTATATCTGGAGCTTTCCATTTTTTAAAATCCTTATAGCGTCAATTACTTCCTTTTCTGTTATAGTTCCATGTGATCAACTCATTTATTTCAGTAGTTCCAACGTTTTCAATAGGTGTATCATCATCATTCGTGCAATCCAATAAACTCTTTTGAAAATACTGTCGCCACCTGTTCATTATCTCTCCGTCGTCTACAATAAGTTCCCCTTGTTATCTAGTATATTTCCTTGTCTCCGTTCCTGTTTCATTCCTAGCATTTTTTAATACTTTATAAAATAACTTTTGATTATCTTTTTATTTAAGTTCAATTTTTCGTCAAACTTCTCCCAATTCTCTGTTTCGTCTCTTTCACCATTTTTTAACTTTGTTCTTTCCTTGTAGGCCTCATATTTAACCTTAGTGGTGCTTCTTAGATATTTCTTCCATTTATCCTTCTTTATTTTGAGTTCTTTTTTGAGATCTGATCCACCAAGCTGTCTGTTTTATTTATTATTACCTTTCCTTTCCTCCACATATTTCTTTGCTGTTTCTAATATTATTTGTATTAAAACTTTTCAAAGTTTCGTCCACTTCTATTTTCTACTTCCCCCAATTTCATTATTTTATCCTCTACACCAGTGGTTCTCAAACTGTGGTACGCGGCCGGCCAACAATAAAATAAAACAACCCGGGACACGTATGTACACGTTGACGTGCGCGCGCCACTAAGGGCTTAGTCATCAGAGTGGGCTGTTGTGTGGCCGGCCAATCACTCGTGTCACTGTACTGCAGTAGCATTGCCTGTTATTACAAGCCTCCTCTCAGTATTGTGTTATTTTTGTGGTGTGTTGTGTTATTTTGCGGACACTCAATCCTGTTGAACACGTTTACGGACATTCTGTTTGAAAACTGAGTCAGGTACCACGTAAGTGAATTTTACAATAAAAATTAACAATGGATAAATGGTCCTAAAGAAAAAGGCCTCATGAAGATCTGCATCAAAATTCTGGGCCATCAACTTCACAAAATGAAAGTAGACCTGAACATCTTGTTATTGTAATGAGCAGCTCAAGGAAAAAATAAAAAAAAAACCCGAAAACTGGCAAATGAATATAAAAGTAAAAAAGGAAATATGACGAGTTTGTACTTAAAATTAGGTTTTACTTTGGACTGGAAGCTCAGACGAGCCTAATCCACAATGCGTTGTTTGTTCAGAAATTTTATCAAAACAATTCTATGAAACTTCTCTTTTAAAACCGCCATTGAAAGCAAACATGAGAACTTAGTCAAAAAGGAGTTACGGGTACTTTGAAACGTCTTTTTGGAAGATTTGAAAAGTAGGATAAATACGATAAAACACTTTCTTGGTGCAGAACAAATGAAAGTGCTCTAAAAGCTTCTTACAAAGTTAGTCATTTAATTGCGAAGTCTGTAAAAACCATACTATTGGCGAAAACCTAATTCTCCCTGCCACAGCAGAAATTGTTTCTTGTATGTTTGGAGAGAACGAGGCAAAAAGAATTACAGCATTCCATTATCAAATGATACAGTTTTCAAGAGAGATATTAGTGATATGGTGTATGACACAAAAGAACAACTTGTTGGAGCAATTCGAGCTAGTCTTGCTTTGGTATGCAACTCGATGAAACCACGGATGTCGCTGGCCTAGCCCAACTGATCGTTTTTGTACGTGGCATTTTTCAAGATGAAATATTTGAAGATATTTTATTTTGTAAGACACTTAAAACATCGACAAAAGGTGAAGATATTTTCAATTTGTTAGATTCTTTTTTTTCCGAAACCAGCTCGAGTGGGAAAACTGTGTGTCAGTGTGTATGGATGGTGTTAAGGCTATGAGCGGTCACATCACAGGGCTGGTAGGCCATATTAAAACGGTTTCAACTGAGTGTAAGTTCACTCATTGTGTCCTTCACCGAGAGGCTTTGGTGGCTAAGCACCTCCCTGATGAACTTAAAGATGTCCTTGATCAGAGTGTGAAAATTGTGAACTTTATAAAAACTAGGCCCCTAAAATCTCGTTACTTTAAAATTCTATGCCAGGATATGGGGAGCCTCCATGAGAACTTATTGCTACATACTGAGGTACGATGGCTTTCTCGGGGAAATGTTTTGTCCCGTGTATTTCAACTCCACAAAGAATTACATAATTCTTTACCGAACACAAATCCCATCTGTCTTCTGTACTTACTGATTTTGATTGGCTTTTGAAGTTGACTTATTTAAATGATATTTTTGGAAAATTCAACATCTGGAATTTATCCATGCAAGGCAGTGTTTCTGATATTTTTAATATAGAAAAGAAAACTGATGCAATTGTAAAAAAGATCATTCTCTGGGAAAAACAAATAGAAAATAACAACTGCGAGCCGTTTGAAAGATTACTTACATTTTTGCAAGATAATGAGAAAAACATCTGATTTCACTGAACTCAAGACTCAAATGGGCCAGCACTTGAATGCATTGAAGATCCGCATAAGAGAGTACTTTCCACCTTTGGAGAAACAGTATAACTGGATACGTGACACCTTTAATGCTGATGCTATGGACACTAACCTGACTATCTTTCAAAAGGAACACCTCATTGAAGTATCATGTGATCCCACGTTGAAAAACAAATATTTGACTGCTGGTACTACATTGTTAGATTTCTGGATCGGTATTGGGAAGGAATACAAAGAACTGTCAAGCACTGCTGTTAAATTTTCTTGGGTTTTCCCACCACTTATTTATGTGAAAAGGGTTTCTCAAGTTTAACCTATCTTAAAAATAAATCTAGAAACAAATTAAATGTTGAAGGTGATTAAGATTGTATTTAACCAAGTTAAAACCCAATTTTGATAAACTGTGCAAAGGGAAACAAGCTCACCCTTCTCACTAATCTCTTTGAAAGTAAGCGCTTTTTGTTCTTTAAATTTTGTGCGTGTTTGTTTTTAATGTAATAAAAATGTTTGTAAACAATATCTCTTTGTTTTTATTTAAACATGATGCGTAACTCAGTTTCAAAGGTTAACACTATACTTCTATGCTACATAGAAGGCTTTAAGATTTGTTTAATATTTTAATTATAGTTTACTTAGTACCGGTAACTGAGAAGGGGTACCTAAAATGTTTTGTGGGTAAAAAGGGGTACAGTGTCTAAATAAGTTTGAGAACCACTGCTCTACACTATCCCTGTATTTTTCAGCTGTTTTTGGATCCCTTAATTTATAACTTCTTATTGTTCTAAATTCCACTTTCTTCTCTTTCTGCTTTCTTTCCATGTTTTTTTACCTTCTTCTTGATCTTTCCAAGCAGCATATAATGATCGGTATTTATTTCTGGCCCTCTCATTACTCTTATATCTTTTATTTCTTTTTTATTTTCTTTTTTATTATTTATTTATTAATTAATACCATCCCTAGTTATTGACATTCAGCCAAGTTCTGTTCCAACAATGTTAACGTTTAATTAGGCATAATAAACCATATAGTTATTGGTCCAATTTACATTCTAATATTTCAAATTGAAGATGATATGTTGTTTACATAATCAGTTTATTTCACATATAAACGGGCAAAATAGCTTAACCAAGTACGCGATTTCTTATTTTTTTTTGTTTGCTTGTAATAGATATATCATTGGTTCAACCAGAAACGGAAGCCATGATGTCTTGGATCCTAGCGAATAAGTTTGTGCTATCTGGAAACCTGCAAGGTGGAGATGTCGTGGCCAACTATCCCTATATTAATTTAGAGTGAGTATGTTTTGAAAATATTTCGAATATATCGGTTATAATGCATTTCTTTTCTTCTGGCTGCGAGTACATGTTTAGCAAATTGGTAGTACGTGGTAACATGGACCAACTGTATGGTGTACAAGTGTCCCATCCAAGACTGGATCTTTGATTACGCTCTATTTTTGATTTTAGAAAATTGTTTTATACAGAAGTTTTATAGAATTCTATGCTGCGAAACTTAAATATAATTTTGACTATGCAAGATGTTCCATAAATAGGAAAATGCCCACTTACTCTGTTATTTTAAACGGAATACCCTGTATATTATTCCATTTTTTTTGTTTACCGAGTAATAGGCTTTCTGAATTAATAATGATTTTATTCTCTTGTTGAATAATATAATGGAATTGATGTTCTCTTTTTATCTTGAGAATTCGATCTCCCACCCCCATAACGATTATATTTATATTATAACGATTTATAGTAAACTAGATGGTAAATTTCAAATTTCCCGCCTTTACAGCAGTTGAAGTTAGCGACAGTACCGCTGTATGTGGGAGAAGCGAAGATAGCAATAGGAGAGAGAAGGAGAAGAGGGTTCTCGTATAAACGTTCGAATGAAAAACCCGCGTTTTATTAAAATTTTAAATATAAAAAGGCTATCGAACTACAGATTATATATTATCAAACTAAATACTTATTCTTCTTAATAAAACAAACACTTTTCTGATTATTATATAATCATAAACATAAGTAAATTAAGTTAAAAAAACAACTTATTAATTTAAAAACTAAGAAAAAAAAATGAGAAGTAGTTTTATGTTTTTTTTTCTCGACACATTTTCGTCCCTTTAGATTTAACTTTTCTGTTTTCAGTGATTTTTTTTGTTTTAAGTTAAAATATTTTATTCTTAAAAGAAAATACTTCAATTTAGAAAATTGTTCAATTAATGTTTTGTCAACAAGAACGTGCCTTGCAATATACTTTCAATTTCTTTATATTTATAACAGAATACCTCAGAATACTAACCTTCTAATCTAAACAAACACGAAAATTATCGCGAGGTACACAATTCGCCAATGCGAGTGAATTACACATCACACCGATACGGGATTCCGTCGTTTCCGCAGATAGATAGAACACAGAAATCTGTCTCTCTCTCTAACCGAGATACCTGTTATATATTTATCGCGTTTTCAAATCAATTTACATTCACCGATAGAGTGCACTATGCACATTGACTAACTAGATATATTTAAACAATGTTATTATATATTATAATTGGACCGTTCTTATTTAACGGAATAACAAACTCCTTCCAGCCCCGACGAGTGCGTCGAGACGGCCCCCTCCTCCGACGATTCCCTCTTCATGGAACTGGCGTACGTGTACGCGTCCAAGCACGAGGTCATGAGCAACGAATATTATCCTTGCGACGATTATCCGGAACACGACGAGGAATCCGCGACCGAGGTTGGGGATGAAGAAGAAGGAGAAGAAGAAGAGGAGGAGGAAGAAGAAGAAGAAGAAGATGAGGCGCCGAAAGAGGAAGAAGGACAAGAGCAGGAGGACAGGAGTGAAGAAGATCAAGAGGAGGAGGAAGGGGACAAAGCGGAAGCAGTGGAAGGAGAGTATGAGGAGGAAGTGACCGAAGTGGAGGAGGAAGAAACGACAATGGCGGAGGAGGTCACCGAAGAGGTGACGACCGCTGCAGCGCAGCTGGAGGAGACTACGGCCGCGGAAGAGCTTACGTCTCACGAGATGACGACCGGTGGGTTGGAAACTACTGCTTCCATGGAGGAGACGACCGTCGATGCGCTGGAAGGTAGCTCGCAGTACGCGTCGACCGAAGATTCTTCTTCTCACCAACCCGACGGTTCGTCCGGGACGCCAGAGGTTGACGTCTCTTCGCACGGGTACGAGGAGGATTCGTCGCAGGAGCAGGAGGACACGTCGCTTTACGATCTCGTCGAGGACAGTTCTCTTAGCAACGAACACGGCGAGGATACGTCCCACGGCGAGCCCCACCAAGAGGGGGGAGGGGAGGGAGAAGACTCCCTCTACGAAACGGAGGAAGATGTGACCACCTTCGAACCGGTCGACTATTCCTCCCACGTGGAACCGGACAAGGACGAAAAGAAATGGGACCACAAGAACTACCACTACGACAATTCGGTGTCCGATTACGACTACCGGAGGATACGAGGGGACGGGGACGAGGAGGACGAGAGCGGAAAAGTTAACAACGCGAAGGGCGCGGAGAGGGTGAGGCGCCACGAGGAGTTCGACAACGAGAGCTACCTGGACTACGACGAAATGTTGGAGAAGAAGAGGACGAATACCAAGGTACAGCTGAGCAGCAAGGATGATAAAGGCAATGTAAAGGATAGCGAAGAGGAGGGCAAGAAAGGAGGAAAGAAGAAGAAAAAGAAGGAGAAAAACAAAGGAAAGGACAAACAGAAGCAGAATGAGGAGGTGGAGGAGAAGGACGAGAACCAGCAGGAGAGCGGCGAAGAGGCGGCCGATAGAGATGATAAGAAAAAGAAGAAGGATAAAGAGAAGGCGAAGAAGGAAAAGGAGAAGCAGAAGGAAAAGGAGAGGAAGCGGAAGGAAAAGGAAAAGAAGCAGAAGCAAAAGGAGAAGGAGAAGAAGAAGAAAGAGAAGGACAAAAAGGAGAAGCAAACTAGACATCATAATCACTCCAGAAAGGAGGATATGGAAAGAGAAGGGGAGGATAAGGAAAAGAAGGGCGTGTACGGTTATAAGCGTAACGGTGATTATCTTTTTTGGCTTTTTCTTTTTAATTGAAACAATAGTAGAACGCACCAGTGAATAAACAGCAACAGTCCGTGGCGGCTTCCTTTAAAGATCTACGGGGCCACCATTGTAAATCACGAAAATTAATCATTAGAAAGCTTTTATTTTCTGTAAAAGTACCGATAGATACATACACGTAGGGGAAGGTGGGGCAAGATGGGAACATTAAGCTTTAGAACACTGCATCAGGATTGCTAATTGATATACCAGGTTCTAAGTACGCTTGTTGTAATCTTTAAACATTTATCTGCTGATGGATGAATTTACAATTTTTCGATGGATACTCTTGATGTTGTGAGAAAATTTTGAAAAAAAAATGTGTAAATCTTGCTTGGGGGCAAGATGGGGTTCAAGCTGAGTTAAGAATGGGCCGTATCATATATCTAAGTAATAGGTAAAAAAAATAGATTCTTAAAAACATGCAGGACAGAGCTTAAACTCTTTAAAGCGGAAAAAAAATACAATAACGATAAGAATATTAAACTTAATCTTCACAATTGAGACAATAGAAGACGTACTCATCCACGTTATTCGCACAGCCTCCATGTACCCAACCTCGTATCCATGGCATTGTATCAATACTTCCCCTTACAATACTAACATTGAGCGTCATCTTCCTCAACAGAGGAACTTGATTATTTCCTTGACGTTTTCTAAAACTCTATCTATTTGCTTTCCTTACAAAATTCGGCTTCTTGATCTCTTCTGTTTTCTTCTTTGTCATTTTTTTTTTCATTTAACTCTCCCTCAGCACTTCTTGTTGCCTAAGGGATTCTCCAGACTTATATGTTCTTGTAACAGATTTTTATACGTAGTGCTTGTAAGGATTGTTGTCTTTCCCTTGTTACGCTTTGATTGAACCTGTACTTTATTCCTAACATGAGAAATAGGCATTATGTCTTTGAGAAAGCATAATGGCATACCCAGGCAAAACGGACCAGACTGAAGAGTGAGATAATGATGTCCTCATGTTGCCCCATACCAATAGTCCCATCTTGCCTCTTTGGGACATTTTATGGTTATGTTATAATAACATATTAAATATTTGAAACAAACAAGTAACACACTATAGAAAATACATGTAATACATGTCAATTAATAAGCACAAAAAAGTGTAGTTGTAAATAATTTACTTAGGCTTCCGATACTGGCCATTGAACTCACCATCAAAATAATAACGAAATTCTGGAAATTGCAAAGTGCACGCACAAACAGCAATAACTTTGTTATTACGACTAATAAAGTTTCCTACATTACAACAAACATAAAATAGCACTTGTCAATATTAGGACTGCTATTATTTGACAGATGATTACTGCCGTTTTGTAGATAAGACGATGTACCCATCATGCCTCGTGGCCCCATCTTACCCCATCCTCCCCTACATACACCAGTGACGTATAAAACTGTTTCTTTACGTTAGCAGCTACAACCTGCTTCTGCTAATATTAATTATAGTAATAATGTGTAGTGTTATTCTAGCATGACATCGTGGGCGATAATTAATAACTATAGTAATTCAAAATGAACTACCATTCATATCTTTCTTACGGTAAAAAATATGAAAATGAAATGATAAATATAATAAAGGGGGATTGTATGGTCAGAGTAAGACATGCAGTTGAAAGGTTGAATGTTCTTGTTGTCACTTTATTGCATTCTCCATTAAATTCTCCGTTTAAATTATACGTACGAAGTTTATTATCTTCGTACGTATAATTTAAACGTGCCGGCATTGTTTATAATTGAAAATAAGTGACCTTTCATCAACGCTGGATTGTTTGCCGAATGGTCATGACTAACTATAATCCCATTCAGAGCCAGCTACAAACATTTAAAGAAAGGGTTAGTAGTCTGTTTAACAAATAGTCGCTCATACCTTAAAATCTATTAAAGATACGTATAGGGAGTGCTGATATAAAATGAAAGGGGATTATATTTACTTTCTAATTTCGAATTAAAATACAGGGTGCTGTATTTAAAAACAATGCGTTTTCTGCATTTGCAAATATGTCACTTTGTTCCTCTGTTTTGAACACTCTGGATGTTAGAATGTAAAGTGTGCGTACTGTTTTCTTAGAGTTATATGTACATTCAATGATGCAATAATTATGACTAATAAAAAAGAAAAACTTAAATAACTCAAAAACGGCAACATGTAGCTATAGGAATAGCTAATGAAATCTGACGTATTTATGGTCATAGAATCCAAAATGAATAAAAAATTAGATCATTCTATTTAAAATAACAAAGTTGACATCCATTTCTGGTCAACCGGAAGTGATATTTTGGTTAAAGTATTTTACTTTATAGTTCCAATCGAACTGATATTGGTGCCAAAATCTCAAATATAAGTAAATACTG
Source organism: Protaetia brevitarsis (assembly GCA_004143645.1). Taxonomy (NCBI): domain Eukaryota; kingdom Metazoa; phylum Arthropoda; class Insecta; order Coleoptera; family Scarabaeidae; genus Protaetia; species Protaetia brevitarsis. The sequence goes on along the minus strand of RXPK01000282.1, from coordinate 1,105,245 downwards.
AACATCATAAACTTTTAATGAACCAGTTACGTGGAATATCCGGTATATACCCAACTGACAGCATAACGTAAACTAATAAAAAAGTAGGAATTAAATTTCACTATAGGTAGTTGCAGTTGTCAATATTTTAATACTCTAGAGATGTCCATGTGCATAATTCATGATTCCACGCCCGAGCTGTCGTGTCGTAGCTAAGCGCTTGCACAGGGTTTTTCAACGATGTCAGTTGTTGCTTTCGGCTACCGAAAGCCCAACTGTTAAACCAGGTCCCGAAAGGGATGGTGGGGTCTTGGCTTAACTGCACGGCCCGAAAGGAGACAACCTCAATAAAAACCTAAATCCTAAGGTGGCGGACTAGGCTGATGGGATGCGTGGCTGGATAGAAGACCAGTCTACTAGTCCAACTTTGGGGCACCTGGCGCCATCCATTGTATTTAGCCTTACCTCTGCATGCGGGGCTCTGTGGAGGTGGACTTTTTCTTCCATAGCTACTCGTAGGATCAACCATGGAGGAAGGACGATTATTAGCGGGACGACACCGCTAATAAACAGGAATTGGAGCAGGACCTCCATAAGAAGCCTTTCACTTCCTAAGTGAGAGTACCTCCCAAGGAAGGAACAAAGGGAGGAGCAAAACGACTGGCGCTGATTGGGGAACAGGATGGCATTCATCCCCTCTCAAATTGCGTAGCACTGTGCAACTCAAGGACGTTACACCTAGGAGCACGTGAAATCGAAGAGGGAGACTTACCTAAACTAGGGCCTTCTGATATCCTATACTTTCTGAAAGGAATAGGATTGGAAGGCCAGCTGTAAAACAGCAAGAACGGGGGACACAATAGATCTTTTAGGTCGCAGTGTAATATCACCCTTCCAATATACACACACACACACAGATACACATAATTCATGATTCATATATTGCGTTTTCGCCATATATTGCGTTTTCGTCAACCGCAATCGGAATGACAGAAATACAAATATTCTTAAATTGCGGTTAGAATTTTGAGTGCAACCGAAAAAAGACTTTCAGTTATTCAATTACAGCTACCTAACCGTCATAATTTCTATACCAACACCAACCTATCTTTAGATTAGATTAGATTAGGATTGCGGCGGCCTATCGACCTGTTTCACCGCGACCTTTTCAGATCTATTGTGATCCCTTTTTTCTAGAAGGGACGCTCTCTAATTTTGCCCTCTTAATTAGGCCTATCAGCTTTGAGAGGGCTTCTTTATGTAGCTACTAACTGTGGGTTCTCCTCCCCATTACTAGAAACCTTGTCCTCGCCAGGCCTTCACATTGGCACAGCACATGAACTGGTGTTTCTTCCTCCTCTTGGCAGTATCTGCAGGTTGCATCATCTGCCAGGCCTATGTTGTACATATGCCTATTCAGTCTACAGTGACCAGTCAGCAGACCTACGATTATTTTGACAGTCTTCCTGTCTTTATTCAGTAGATCTCTCGTGAGTTCAGGCCTCTGCTCCTTTAGGAACTCTTTTTGCCCATTATCCCGGTGATTTTTGCCACAACTCTCTGGACTGATGTATTATCCATTCATTGATGGATTTTTTTGATTTGCGATTTGGTAGTGCCGAAAGAAGGTCGGCTCCAACAAATGGCCTTGACGAACCTCGCCTGGCCAGCTCGTCCGCCGCCTCATTTCCTCTCACGCCGCCAGTGGCTAGGGACCAAGGCTAGGGTTACTTTCCTTGGGTGCCCACCTCATTTAGGGCGCTTACCAGTCCCAAATCAGCTTGGAGTCCACGCTTGAGGAGCTAATCGCTTTAAGTGTGGATGACTGTCAGAGAAATAGCGACGCTTTTCCCGGTTCGGTACATCTTTCTATCTCTCGGACACAGTGATGAATTGCAGCAACCTCAGCTTGGAACACAGTCGTGTCTTTGCTGAAGCTTACCGAAAGAGCCTTTTTAGGCGTCTTAGTGTATATTCCCGTTCCAACGCCATAGTCCGTTTAAAGCCGTCAGTAAACCAGTTTGGAGTCCGCTCTTACCGGGCACCTGCCTCCCAGTCTTCTTATCTGGTATTATAACCTGATATAATCCTATCTAGGTTAGGAGTTTGAACCATGGCATCACATGGCATTCCTAAAAGAGGTGCCTCCTTGAGTTCGTCTATCAGTTTTTTATAGTCAGCCCCGTGCGATTTACTTATCGGTCCAACCTATCTTATTCATGCATATTACCCAATGCTACCACACTCAACTTTCGTGCCGAAAGCTGTGGATGGTCCGTCCACACGATTCGTGTAGAGTCCGGTAGTTGGCGAACTCCGATCGTGTGGACGCACCTTAAGGGTGGGCAAAAAGTGGTGGGGACAACGCATTTTTCATTTCCTCAGTTTCTTGAAAAATGAGAATATTTAATTATGTTTAAAGTTATGAAATAAATCTGTATTTCACACTAGTCATAATATGCATTTTTATTAATAATAATAATACCGAATAATTTCTGTAAATAAAATGGAAAAAACTGAAAGATAAATTGTTACATTCCAGTTATGTATTCCCTGCGTTAGTCCAATTATTTCCTTATAAAACACTCACAATTGAAAGGTAATTCGTATAAAAGTATTTATTTTTCTTCATAGCTACAATTGTACCTGTACAAATAAATAAAAATAACGTATATACAAAATATTGTAGTAAAGAAAGTAATAATAGTGTAGTTATACATGTCAGAAGAACAATAATGCAGAAATTGCTAAATTCAAGTAATAGGTACTTAATTACAGGCAAACAATAATCCAGTTATTTAATGATCATCAACAATCAAATGATGCCTTGTCTATTATTCAATTATGTCCACCACTACCTTTTTATCAGTTATCTCCTCTGTCTATGTGTTCCATCTCCTCTAGCAATTATTGTCTAATGTTTTATTTACACCCTTACGAAAACCATGTCTCTCCAAAGTACTAAATGAATTTAAAAAGTCATTGTGCAATTGTCATTTGCACAATATTCCTTGCGATATAAATTATTGTATCTTCTCCAGAGGAAAATATCCTAGATCAAATTGGGGAAAAATATGAGATGAGCCCAGCCTTTTTGAGGATCGTAGTATTGGCTATATGGATCTTGAATGACTGCAGATTTACATGGAATATATATTTTTCTTTGCAGACTACATTTTCTTATTTCTTAAAAGATGCGATTTTTAGGTTATGTCACTGCACAAAACATGTCGATATCATGAAAAGATTGACCTTTTCTAGCAATAATAGCTATATCAATAATTGTCGCAACTAACTTATTTTGTTGAAATAATTAACACTTTCCATGTATTATTTTTGCCAAAAATGTATGCGTTTGTACTCGCAATAAGTGCCTTTTAGATTAGACTTACACAACAGTGCGATCCTCAGAACGGCTAGGCTCATTTAAAGTTTTTCTAGAATTATTTAATTTCCGTAACAGAGATAATATAACAACATGGACATTTGCCACATATCTCCATCAACCTGTTGATCCTCATCAATATATCCTACAACAGTGCTTTCTTTATAAAACAAATAAATAATCTAGTAAATAGCCAAGCACAGATAAGTCTCGAGCACTCTCAATTCTCCTTACAAAAAAAAAATAATTTTACTCTGATTCCATTTCACGCTCGTTTATGTTGTTTATCTGTTTATGTCAGAATAAATACAACTTCATATGTTGCATTCATCAGCAATTCCGGCGCGCGCCGACACGAAAATTTCTGCTTTTTAGGCGCGGCAAATACAAATTTATCAACTTTTTTAATAAAATTGAAATAAGTGTACGATACAAAAAAGAAAACAATAAAAATAAAGTTTTTTTTTTAATTTCTATTGATTTAATAATAATAATAGTAATATTCATGTAATAATTCTTCTCTAAACAAAACTTTTTTGCTCTAGCTACCCTCTAAAAAGGGAATTTTTCTCTCATATACACAAAAATAGCACCCGACCTCGTGATTCACTCGACTTGACCACGTGATACATCTCATGTGTTTACACAAATATACGAATGTAATTATTTCTCGCCCAAACAATTTTGAAACAGGCCGCGCCATCTACATTTTGAAAGCTTGTTAATCTCGCACCTCTTTGACAGAAACGAAATTTTTTATGTTTGTACGCCCCCTTAAGTCGAAAACAGTTTAGCTAAACTGATCTTTACTACAAACGTTTTTACAACTCGCATTTATTTAGATCCCCATAAACTTTTTTAATGGAAGCTCGTCGTGGCACACTCTGTATATTATAATAGCAATATTTCCCCAATTAATCCCATTTAAATTTCAACAGGAGGAATGCCGGACTTTAATTATTACGGTGCCGATTGCTTTGAACTGACGTTCCGGGTTAGCTGTTGCAAGTATCCGGAGGTCAGCACTCTCAAGAACGAATGGAACGTAAATCAAGAACCCCTGCTGAGCTTCATTGAGGCTGCCCATTGGGGCATCAAGGGGGCAGTCATGAACGACGCAGCAGAACCGGTAGCTCAAGCGAAGGTCATAATTCAAGGTCTCGATCATCACGTCAGCACCGATGATAGGGGCCAGTATTGGCGTCTACTCTTGCCCGGAAAATACAAAATGACAGTGGTGGCTGATGGGTAAGGTTCAAGCAACGTTCCTTTATAATTTTAAAATATCACACTATAACCGTCTCTTGAGGAAAGTGAGGAAAGAACAGTGTTTGTTTTATATTTTCTTTTCTTGCTTTCACTTTCGGTACATCGGTATAGGAGGCATTAATACAATCTTAAAGACCGTTAAAATTAGAATCTAAATAAGGTAATAAATACAGGCTGTTCCATTTATTTAAAATAAGAAAGTTACTTGCCTTTAAAGATAGCGAAAATTAAAAGTATGTTTTTGTTCACCCTGTATAATTTTTTGCATTGTATGTATGTATGTATGTAAGTAAAAGGGTGGTGTTACACTGCGACCTAAAAGATCTATTGTGTCCTCTATTCTTGCTGCTTTACAGCTGGCCTTCCAATCCTATTTCTTTCAGAAAGTGTAGGATGTCAGAGGGCCCCAGTCTAGGTAAGTCTCCCTCTTCGATTTCACATGCTCCCAGGTGAAATGCCCTCGAATTGCACAGTGCTACGCAGTTTGAGAGGAGATGGATGGGTGTTTCATCCTGTTCCCCACAGAATCTGCATTCAGGATCTTTTTCCAATCCAAGCTTACTCAGGTGTCCTTTCAGTCTACAATGGCCTGAAAGTATTTCTGTTAAAATGCGAACATTGTTCTTACTCAGGTTGATGCATTCTGTAAACCTCTTCTGGTTATAAGTTCCCAGAAGAATTTTACTTTGCCTCATTCCCTGGAGATTTTCCAGTAACTCGATTTTCTCTGCTCCATTTCTATTTTAGTTTCTTCAGTATTGTACTGCTACTTAACCCGCAGAAGGTTCAGGCCTACAAAGCCATTCCAGCCCCTTTTTTGCGAGGTTATCCGTTATTTCGTTTCCTTCCACTCCTGTATGACCCGGAACCCACAGGAGGGTTACTTTATTTCTTTTGCCTAGCTCATTTTTTGCATTACTTTTATTTTATTATCAAGTATAATGCTTTAGTTAAAAAATAAATATAGTTTAAAATATCTAGCTTAAATAAGCAGGACAGGCATGCCTCTTAAATTTTGGTCTACATTTTGAAGAATAGTTAATTATCTCGTAAATGAGTTGAGTTAGATATAAGAAAACTAACACCAACTTGCCTTTATTTAGTCTGTACTATCAAAATATGTCATAATATACAGGGTGTTTTATTTAATTTTTCACGACTTTGGTGTGTAATTTTTCTTTGAGTCACTCTGTATACTTCAAAATAATTTTGAAATGTGGTCTCCTAAACCTCTATAATCATTAACAAAAAAAAATTGAAAATATGTTACCACTTTTCCGCATATACAGGGTGATTCTCAATATATGCGATAAACTTTAAGAGCTGATTCCTGAGGTTATTTTGATCATGAAAGTTCATATGAGTATATGTCCAAAACGGTTTGGTTTTAAAGTTATTGAATGTTTAATAATAATAAATTATGAACTATGACTAACACGATATCATATCAATTGTTCTTAAAAACTATTGTGTTGAGAGGGAATTGTTTATTTGTCATTTCAATATTTGTCAATAGTAGTCAGAGTATTCATTCAGTTTATTGCCAGTTTCTGTTTTCTAAAATGAATTACACGAATGCTGAGATGTGCATTTCGTTTACGGTCTTGCCAATGAAAATTCGCGTGCTGCTAGACGTCTTTATGAAGAACGATACCCGAACCGTATCATCCTGCATCATTCAATATTTTCCCGTCTTCACCAGCGTCTTATAACTGGCACCCATCTACAGTGAGAACTCCACAAGTTGAAGAAATGGTACTAAATGAAATTGAGGAACATCCTACTAAAGCACAGAAAATTGCGTTTGCTTTAAACATTAGTCAGACCACAGTTTGGAGAATATTAAAAGATCAACTGTTGTATCCATATCACATTCAACGGGTGCAGGCACTTTTGCCGGCAGATTTTCCTCAAAGAGTGGCTTTTTGTCAATAGATGCAACACAAAATCGCACAAAATCCTGACTATTTGGCTCAAATATTCTTCACCGACGAGGCTACTTTCTCTAGAAACGCGATTATTAATTTTCATAATAATCACATATGGGCCGAAGAAAATCCGCACGAACTAATGAATGCCCGTCATCAACATCAATTCGCCATCAATGTGTGGGCCGGAATTGTTGGAGATCACTTGATAGGTCCACATTTTTTTACCGATGCGGTTAAATGGCGAGGTATACCGCAATTTTCTTGAAGAGGAGCTACCACTACTGCTGGAAGAAGTTCCGTTGCAATTAAGATTACAAATGTATGTTATGCATGACGGTGCTCCAGCGCATTTTAGTTTAGTTGCTCGCGAGATTTTGGACAATACGTATCCAGATCGGTGGATTCTTCCAGACTTAAATTCTTTGGACTTTTTTCTCTGGGGTCACCTTAAATCATTATTTATACGACTCCATTTGAAAATGTCGATGAACTGAGAAATCGTATTATCGCAGCTTTTCAACAATTCGAAATACTCTGGTATTTTAGAACGGACTCGCTAGTCAATACGACGGAGGATAGAAGCTTGTATTGCAGTTAGGGGCGGTCATTTTCAACAGTTAGTATAGGTTAATTTTGTTTTACTAATTATTTTGTTAATTTATAACAAAAATATTAATTATATTAACTTACTATTAAACATTGTACAACTTTAGAACTAAGCGATTTTGGACATATGTTCTTATGAACTTCTATGATCAAAATAACCCCAGGAATCAGCGCTTAAAGTTTGTCGCATATATTGAAGAATCAGCCTGTATATTATATATTCCTAATATAACCTCATATTAGTTTGCCTAATATTTGTAGGGGTAATTTATAATTTAATATTACATAAAACATTAATTTCAGATACAAATCTCCAAAAGCCACACAAATAACGATAAAGAAGGGGGTTACCACGATGAAGAGCTTCATTCTGAGCAAAACCACCAGGCTGGGTTCGGAAGGTAACGTTGATAAAGACTTATTTATTGTTTTGTGTGTGACGTTTTTTTCGATCTCTTACTTTCAGACGAGGGCGGAGCAGGGCCTAATAAACCACAAGGTGAGAAAACAGAAGAAGCAAGCCGAGCATTACTCCGTAATTACTCCCATTTATGTCTTTGTATGTCGTTAGTTGTAACTGCTTCTGTAAGATTCCTGTCGTCGTAATAAGATTTTTAATAAAATTTCTGGTGTGTAAGGATATATATGGCTTCGCTTTTACTTTAATTTTAATGTACCAATACGAACATAATTGATTGTGTAACGGACGCGGGTTATTTATCTGCTAATTTTGGGGTGGTCAGCCTAAATGCTCACCCGAAACTCTTTTACGCTGACGCCAATCGGAACCACCCTCGTTTTACAGATAACCCAACGATTAATTTTCAACGTCGAATGGATAACTCGCCTAAGAAATCAATTCCAAAGCTTTCTCAAGAAGTTCAGTGGAACATGCCATACCGTTTTAAAGAACGACTAAAATTACTTCCGTATAAAGTTCAAGTAGTTATATATGTACTTAGTATAAATTCAAATCTCAACAAACAATAGCTTTCTTGGAACAATTTTTCGATACAAGAATTATTAATTTTGCCGCAAGATCTCCGGACTTGCCAATTTTATGTCATATTATTTTCCCATAATTAAAATACCATTTTAACACCAGACATCACACAGTTGAAGAGCCTTGTAATGCTATTAGAGATTCCTGTGCCGACAGAATCCAACAACTCCTCGTAAACGATTTTGAGAACATGATGCCTAGAGTGCGACTGAGTCTTCAAAATCATGAACAACATTTTCAGTATCACCTTTAGTACTATTTTCTTTTTAACCCAGATATGCCCACGGAGGGATGGGATGAAAATTCATCGCAATTTTTTGGGGACGTATTAAATATGCAATCAATAAAATATATCAGAATTTTTGTTTTCTATTTTGTTTCAAAAAAAGCCAAAAATCTGCCGTCCTACATATAGGACGTTGGGCAGATATGGAGCTATAAATAAAAGTATTATATATTTATAAAAATTACTGAACACTGAAGCAATAATATTGGTATGATAATCAACAAAAACATTTTCGTGTAAGCCTTTGTCGCATTTTTTACATCTTGTCGTCGTTTTTTGTGGCAATGCGCACATCTGGTTTGTTTTACCTGCGGCATAACGAAATGACCCAGTTTGTCATATCTGATATCTACACCTTCGTTAGCGAGATTTATGCCCTTTTAGGGGCATCCCTTTTTATTCTGCATCAATATACAAGATGCAATTCTTCGTCGAAACGACAACAGTCAACACTCCATTGTTTTCTCGATGGAGCAACCAAGCATTGTTGACGGCCATATCTATGCAATGCGCAATCAACGGCATATACCATTTTTCCTCTTATGCCAACTCTGTAGAGACTCATATTTTGGTCACTGCGATCTACGCTCCCCATGTTGGCATTGTAGTTCTTTACAAGATGTGGTTGCGGTGCCTAGAGGAATAAACTTAGAACCTATTTATTTATTCAGGAAACTCACCTGCACAAATTTCTTTTCCTTTTGAGAAAATCGTTTCACAGCATGCACTGGGTTGATACCAGATGAATTTGAACATAATGATACAATGTTATTATCATGCCACTTTACAATAATGATATTCTTCTCCCTCATTTTCTTATAATCAATGCACCTCTCGCTGTTTTTTTCATTTGTTTGGAATCGTTAGCGGATGTTTGGTACACGATTATCGCAAGAGTACTGCGGCTTGAAAATGCATGTCAGATAATGCTTCAAGCAATGGGATTGTAGTGAAGAAGCTGTCAAAGAAAATATGACAATTTTCTGTTGGCGACTTTGTTCTTAGACGATCTGCATATTTCAGTACCACTGAGGCAGCTGCACCATATTCGGCAAATTTCTCATTGATCTGTGTAGCAGCACCTTTGATAAAGGTCAAACCAATTGATGAACCCTTTGCTAGAAGCGCCCACCATAACTTATATCCCGTAACGAATCGGTTTTCCATGAATATATTGTTTACAGCCATGGCGCCAAAATAGGGTACCATGCTCGTCTACGGAGTGAGTTTTTTTCAGGGAACTATATTTTAGAAATCGGTCGTTCAGATGCGAAACAATGGGTCGTACTTTTGCATATTATCACTAGCATCTAACTTTGTATTGTCAGAAAGTGAACATTAGACAGGATATATTCGAATTTGTTCCGTGAAAGCGATTCAGAATGCAATCTATTATGGCAATCTACTTCTAACTGCCAAAACATTCTTCTTCGTGGCAATGGAACATAACCATTCAATATGAATATTCCAATGAAACTCCTTACTTCACTCAGATCTATAGGAATGTTTCTATTTTTTTGTTCCGCATATCGATTAGATTCTTGTACTTTATTTGAAGAATTCGTCATCAAAAACAGGGAAAAATATTCTAGAGGAGAAAAAATGGTCGCCTCATTTTCCTGCTCAGAAAGGTCAAAATTCCACTCTATATTGTTTCTAAAATCTTCATCAATCATTCATAGTTTGGCTCTTTCTTTTTACCAGTGCGTTTTGCTGAAGTGGTTCTTTTTCCAGTTGATTTTAGTGAAGATAGAGGGACTTCATCTTTGGAAGAATAATCATCGTCTACAGTTGCAGTACGGCTGTAGTTTATTCCAGCTGCAACTCTCAACTGAGACCCAGGCAGATTACTGATACGAAAATCATCTTCTTCGCCGGAATCTTCATCAGTTACTGCTCCAGTGGCATTTTTTGGAGGGAAAAGTGTTAAGGAATTAACATTTCGTAATTGTTCCTCGTCAGTTTCTTCGAGTATTGCCAGTGCTTCAAAAGGCACAACTATATTTACAGAATATTAGCCCAAAGCCTTTTTATTCGTTTGTGAAAATATCAATTTTTTTTGTCCCTTAGGAAAGCAAAAATTTTACTTACCTTGCAAATTGTATCCCAAATTCTGCCTTTTCCAATTTTAGTATTGAACCTACATATAGGACAGTGGCCATATCTGGGTTAACTCACAATTAATATTTATTTTTTTTACTTATATTTTGGTGACATATGAATTGTCCAAGTGATTAGTGGGTGCATGCACTGTGACCAACGATTTATTTACGATTTAAAAAAAAGCATGGCCTACTCTAATTAGGAAAGCATTTGAAAGCGTGGTGTTTGAGCATTATTAAAAAAACAAGTGTTGCAAATTTATATGCGATATTTAAACAAACTAAAAACATCAATTTTTGAATTTTATCTTATAAATGACTCAAGTATATATTTTTAAATTGGTGTTAGGTATTCTAGAAGAGTTCCCTAAAAGTTCCGCGACAGAGTCAACATTTTTATGTATGTACTATATCATCTATCTATGATCCTTAGCTGGCGGCTGGCGAGGTTGCCACGCAACCAGTACTGCTGTAGGTGCCGCAGGATTTCGGACTTGTTCTATGATCGCTCTCCACGCTTTCCTGTCCATGGCGGTGGTCCTAGCTTGATTGAGGTCGAGACGCCGGTTCTTCAAGGTCGTCTCCCAGTTCTTTGTCCACGTTTTCTTTGGCGCAGTGCGTTTACTTTCCACTGGACGGGTCGCTGCTTCCAGAGATTTTTGTGGTATTCGGTTTGCGCCATTCTGCAGACGTGGCCAACCACCTCAATCGTCGTGCTGGATCATTCACCGATGACTGGTTGCTGTTGACAGGTTGTCCGAATGGTTTCGTTGGTAATGCGATCGCGCAATGAATTCTCAGGATCTGTCGCAGACATCGCATTTGGAATACTCGAGTTTGTCCAAATCCAGTTTAAAGCAGGGTCCATGTTTCTGATCCATAGAGGAGAATTGGCAAATCAGCGTCCGAAAGAGGCGAATTTTGGTTTTGATGAGATGTTAACTTCTTCACAGGCACCATTTGAGAGAGGCAAACGCCGCGGCTGCCTGTCCAATCCTGCTGTGGATCTCTGCTGTAGAAAGCCACTTTCTTCTCCTGAACCAGTGACAAGGTATTTGAACTCCTGCCTTGTTCGATCATGTACAACCGTCGAGGTGAACGGTGGCCTGCGATCCATCCGTTGTCAGCACCTTGGTCTTGTCCAGTTGATTTTCAAGCCGTAACGATTGAGCGATGCGAGCAATATAAAGAGTGTCCGTTGCGTCGGCGTCGTTGTCTGAAAAAGGCGCTATCGTCGGCGAACATGAGGCGGTCACTGAGTGATCGATGTCGAATTGTACTCCACGTCTTCCTCGAATGTTTTCCTCATAATGGCGTCGACTACGATGTTGAAGAGTAGTGAGAGGCCACGTCGCTTGTCGGACTCCAGTCTGATAGTAAATTCCTCGATAGATCGTTCCGGATTCGCACCTGGCTGTTGAACGTTGTATGCTTTTCGAAAGGAGTGTGACGAATTTTTGGGGCACGTGTTCAATCTCCAATGTTCTCCATATGCAGGCCAGTGCCACAGTCAAACGCAGATTTAAAGTCGATGAATACATACTGTTCGCGCCATACGATTCGGCCTCCATTAGTTGTCGAAGAGCAAAAATTGATCGCAGCATCCTCGCCCTGGTCTGAATCCGGCTCTCCCTCTCGCTGGTTGTTCTCGATGTTTTGTAGCTCGACTGAATGATCTCATGAAGACTTTGCAACATGGACAGAAGACTGATGCGCGCATAGTTCTTGCATTCCCATTGTCGCTTCTTATGGATGGGCACGATAATGGCTTTCTTCCATGCGATTGGAACTTGTCTGTACGCCAGATATTCGGAGGAGTGAGTGAAGGCGATGTAGCAAGTATTTCCTCCAGTTTAATCGCTTCTGCAGTAACCTGATCCACTCCAGGTGCTTGCCGTTTCTCAGCGATCGTAGGCTGCCTTCACTTCCACAGGCGTGGCTCGTCATCGGCCATCGGAATTTCAGGAGATCGACCGGCAATGGACCTCCGCGGTCCCTGAGCGGATCGTGATTAAGCAGTTCTTCAAAAAGCCTCTCCACCGTTCTAGCGTTCGGAAGGTGATCGCACAAAATTTCCATCCGTTTTCTTGATGTTGTCATTGGTCGACTTGGTCTTTCCGCTCAGTCCTCTGAGGGTACGGTATAGGTGCGGTATTCGTTCTTGGATGCTGCTTCTTCAAGATCAGATCCACCAGATCCCAGTATGCCTCCCTTTCCGCTTTCATTTTCGGCGGACTTCACGACTGAGGCTGCCGGTAAAGGTCGTGGTCAACCAGTTTGCTTTCTTCCGTTTGTCACAGATCTAGGCACTCGTCCGATAATCCATGGCTTGTTCTTCGGCGGACGGAAGACCAGAGGTTGGCACATTCCAAGATAGCACCTGAAATCTGCTTTTCTTCTTCATCGACATCCTCAGTTCGCCAGAGTTGCGAAACGGTTTGATAAGGCGATCTGGAACTCCCGTTTTCGGGTCATCAGATGACTCCAATCCAATCTGCTGGTGGCGGCAGCGTTTTCTTCGCCCGTTGAGCTTAAGCTGAATCTTGGCCCGACGAGGTAAGATCAGATCACACTCGGGCCCCTCATGCACGGACATCTCTCACGATGAACGAAACCGGGAGTTGATTAAATGTAATCCAAAATGCCGAGTCTTTGCCCGATGGATTTCGCCAGGTGGTTGATGTTTAGGGATGTTGGAAATGACTGTTCCGACGATCAAGTTATTGAATGCTGCAAAAGACAAGAGACGCAGTCCATTGTCGTTGATTTCCCCATGGCCAATTTTCCCATCGTTTCTCCAGCCAGATATGTCCGTCCCAATATGGGCATTAAAGTCTCAGCAAGATAATCACCTCGGTCTGTTTGAATCGAGTCCAGCACATGTTTGAAGCTGGTTGTAGAAAATTTCCTGCCGGGTCTGCGCTGGTCTCGGTTGGAGCGTAGATGGATATGACTGGCTCTTGATTGTGCCGTTGACTGTGAGGACTGCAGCCGATCCGATATTGGTGGAAAGCGATTATTACTACTGGCAGCCTGAGCGTCCACCATAAATCCAACACACTTCTCGTTTTTCGCCACCGAGTAGAATAGCGTCATCGTTTCGTCGATGGCGGGTCGGTGAATGACCATTGTCCCGATCCAGTAAGACGCAGTTCGGATAATGCGGATCGAAATTTACACTTAGATATATTCATGGCGATGAGTTTTTTTGTCCGACATGATGTGGCAGTTAGTACATTCCACGCAGCAATAACGGATTTCTGATTTAGGGTGTGCAATTTGACTTCTTCGGCCAGTAGCCAATCTCCGCAGCTGGCCCTGGCTCCACAAAGCTGGGCGCATCGGCTTGCCCGGATGCGGTAGCGTGAGCGATGTATGGTACTGATTCTCGTGCTTCTATAACTAGTTATTTCCTGTGAATTAATTGCACACGTATGCAGACATTAATTTGCCCTAATCAAAAGCAATCTCGAATAATCACTTGATAAAAATAGAAAAAAACCATTAATCAAATTATTTAAATTACTTAACAAGTACTGCCGTGACAAGTTCGTTTAATTTATGTTTGTTTATTTATTTTTCATGAAGGTAATGGAAAAAAAAATAATTCATGCCTATTTTATTTTTAGTGCAAGTATGCCGTGACGTTATTAACTAATTGTAAGGTATAAGAATTTATTAAACAACTCATTTTGTTGTCACTTTTGCGGACAACGCAAACCGTAATTATTTAATTTACTTTAGAAAAGTACAGGAAATAGATAAGTTAATTAAAGTAGACTATGCTGGCTATTATACATGGAAAAATGATTAATTTGAACAGTAGTCTATACAGGGTGTTTCACTAGCAGGGAATTCCTCTACAACTCGTAAACAGTGACAGATAGGAAAAAGTTTTTTTTTTTTTTATAAAATGTTGGAAGATTATAATTTTTCTATAACGAAAAATAATCCGGATTTGTGCAGGCTGTTTCGTAACTTCTGTACAGCTTTCAACTTTCTTTTTTAAAAACCAATACCCCCAATATTATTGCATTTCTAAAAGCCCCAGTAAATTTATTTGTTATTATTTATCTTTGACTTACTAAAAGTTATGCCGTTTGCACTGTTTGAGTAAACCGATTGTAATTTAATTGCCACTTAGAATAAGTGAATCAAATTCTCAAGTATCTTAGTACGGACCTACTTATACCTGCAGGTATTTTTATAGTTGTATTTTAATATACTGGGTGTTCGTTACTAAACTGCAAACTCAGTCAATTTCAAATGGGTATATCTAACTTTTTTAAATAGGACACCCTGTAGATGTTTACATCATTGAACTCCTATTAACAAGTGCTTTGATTTTTATTACGCACACTCTATATGTCTATCTCTTTTACTTTTCGAGTTATTATAGTTTTAATTAATTTTTCATTATTGCGATCATATTTGTAATCTTCGTAGGCGGCGATGATTGTAAAATTAAAAGATAGAAAATAAATATTTAATATAAATTCACAAAAACATCGTAAAATTATTGCAAAGTATTTTATTCAACGTAAACTTATTAAAATTACAATACCAACTGTTTTTCTATTTTAGTAACTCACAACGCTTACTTATATAAAAATAAATAACTACGGTAACTACTCTCCTGACAATACATTCATATACAGGGTGAGTTTTTTATTTTGAGACAATGGAATATTTCTAAAACACTGCATCAAATCAAAAAGAGATCTTAATAACATTTGTATTAATGTAAGGGCCACGAATGTGTCAAACTTAATCAAACCATCCTCACCCCCTCTCCCAGAGTGGGAGGGAGGACAACTTTGAAATCTTAAATCAGAACCCCTATTTTGTATTGCAGATTCGGATTCTACGCCATCAAGTATGTAGTTTTTGTTTGAAACTTTTTTTTGATTCATAACAGATTGTGCTGTAATCGCAAAAAAAAAACATGATTGTGAACGTCTAGAAAAAATACACCAAAAAGAGAAGCAAGCAAACATGATTTTGTTTTTTTTTTTATTTTAAAATTAAATAACATTTCAAAAAGCCATGTGTTCGAAACTGTGCCCCTTCACTTCGATACACTTATTTATTCGCAATTGGAATGCTATTTAACGATACAAAACCGTACTTTATTCAGTACTGGATAAGCTGTGAATACTTACACATTGTCCGATCCCCATTTAGATTATTAATTATTAATCCAATACAAATTAGTTAGTGTTCAATATTTGAACAGTAATGGAGGCTATAACATCATCTTTTAATAAGGACATGTACCTGGAGCCACCTAAAGAAGATTCCTCCATTGGCCCACATAAATCTAAATGCACTAAAGCTCCTATTTCAGTTAATCTTGAAGAATTTGGAGGGAAAGGTCGCCTATGATGTTTATCTTGTATACAAGCAGTACAAAAAGAGCTGGGTTCTTTTGCCTGAATGTTATTCTGCTTTAAAATCTTTTTAACATGATTAAAATTCGGATGAGCTGGAGCTTTCACGGAATTTTGCCACTGATTCTTGTGTTATCAATTGTCGCAAACTGTCATATGTAACTGGAAATTTTAAAATTTAGATGCAACCATTCTCCATCTTCTAATTTTACACCAATTCTAAAGTTTGATTTGGTAATAAAAACTTTAAGATTTATTGTTGAACATGTCTTGAGTGTTAATAAAGCAATATAGTACACATTGCAGATGTATTTTATTTATCACTACCAGTATGATATTTGAAATAAATAAAATTATGGCTTGCTGTAGGGTAAATAAAATATTTATATTATTTCTATACCTATGTAATGTCAGGTCAGAACCATCTTAAACTGCTTATTTTAAAATGACATCTTTCTTGGTAACCACGGCATTTTGACATCTCCCTTAGATAGCAAAATAACCATAAAATAATTGGAAAATGTTTTGACAGTGTCACTTTTTTCTTATCTAAAAATTAGTTGTATAATATCACAGCTTTGGGGCCGTATCCAAATTTGATAGTATGTCTCCGACATTGGCATTATATTTCTCCTTCTATGTCCCTTTTCTGTAACGTCCGAATCTTCATCAAAATCAAAATCAGAAGAAAAGTTTTTGACCCCAGCGAAATATCACAATTCCAACGAACTAAAAACGCTATTCAAAAACTTGGAGAAGCAACATCCCCGTCAGGCAAAACTGTTCACCATCGGCCAATCGGTGAGAAATAGGGAGCTGGTAGTGCTGCAATTAAACGGTAAAGTCAGAGATGTTCCTCCGCTGACGCCCAAATTCAAGTACGTGGCCAACATCAACGGTGACGAAACTGTCGGTAGAGAGCTTATCATTTACTTGGCGCAATATCTACTGCAGAACTACGGCAAAATCCAGAGGATTACCGATATCATAGATAGGACGAATATTTTCCTGCTGCCCGCTTTGAATCCAGACGGATTTGAGAACGCGAAGGTTGTGTCATTTCAATCGCAGTTCCGTACGAGTGCATGTTGAGGTTGTTCTGACTTTCAGGTCGGATTGTGCCGTTCGCCCAAAGGAAGGAACAACAAGAATGGAATCAATTTGAGTCAAGATTTTCCACAAGCTCGTAGCGGAAAGCAAACAAGTTAGTCATATTCATGATGTTTGGAAAAACGATGTAAGGTTTTGAACAACCGGTAAGTGAGGCGGTTAAGAGGGACCTTTAAATGACGCGAATGAATAGATGGCGCTGTCGGTTAAATTCACATACAACAAAACTCATTAGAAATAAATCTATACGAGCGATTGTAAACATGTTGTTCTAGGCACTTAAGATAGCGTACAAACCGAGATGTAACTGCGGGAAAAAAACGCCTTTTGTGAATTTTAAACAATTTAAAACTTAAGTTGTAATGAAAGGACTCGTCCTGCTGAATTATGCATTTTAATTAGCGTAATAAAGCGTACAAACCGTGATGTAAGTGCGAAAAAAAATACACCTTTTGTGAATTTTAAACAATTTCACCCTAGTCCTACCAACGTTTTATCGTAACGTGTCCTACCAAGGTGTGCCTCACAGGCACACATCTATTTGTACACATTGTTGATGTAAATAATAGCAAAATATGCATTATTTATTTCATGTAGTAGTATACAGTAAGATTAAACATATAGAAGAATATTGTGTGTCAGAAGATATAATTTAAAAATAGACAAGATAGTAAAATATTTGAAAGTTATTTATGTAGTTTGCAATTTGTGCACGTGAGTATTTCTCTGAATGTTCACCACAAACCGTTTGCTTACACTTATCACATAACTGTGTTGACATTCTGCTTTTCTTTGATGGCAAATATAGCACCGTTTCGTTTTCTTACTTCTCGAGCCGAAGACTCCCTGTGGTTGGTACTTGATTCAACGTAGTTTGATCAATGAAGTATGACTTTATGCAAGCCACTCAAACTACGACGTCTAATTTGCCCCATACTAATTCTGTGTAATTTCTCGTAAGAAAATTTTGCGAAGTCTTCGTTTTTGGAAATATGCCAGTCAGGATGGATATTTCTCCAAATGACAAATGAAGCTACTCCACACACATCAATTATATTAAAAAAAAATAGACCAAAGGCCACCTATAAGTTTTGCGTTTCACTGAATATGTATGTACCATCTGATCAAGTGTATCCACCCCTCCTTTCGTGGAATTGTATACTTATGATTTCAGATTATTTTTATTTTCCTCATCAATGTGGAGTCGTTGTGCATTGTAATAATATATGATACAGCGATTTTTCTAGGTAATAAATACCAAAGTCCATTGTCTTCTGAAAACCAAACAAGTTGCTTTCAATATTCCGTCGCCTGTGAGGTAAAAATTTGGTGGTATGCAGGCTTATTTTTTCTGAGCGTTCCTACACAAAGTTAGGCCTTGGTAAGCAAACTGGATGCAAGCTCGTAGCTGGTGAAGAAGTTGTCGAACGTAATATTTTTTAGTTCTCAGAAAAGGTTCACAAAGGTCTTCAACCACCTTTTGCGCTAAGTTTCTGCTCTGTTGAAGACCTTCTTTTCCTAAGTACGGTATACCACGTAACGGATAACTAGTTCCACTATCGCATATCCACCAAATTTTCATACCGTACTTATCTGGCTTGCTTGCAGGTACTGTCGGAAAGATACACGACCTCTAAAAGGCACCAGTTTTCATCGATGGTTAGATTACTGCCAGGAAGATAATATTCAGCAAGTTTGTATTAACACGCCCCACAGGTCTCTAATTGTGCCAACTTGTCCTTTTGCCTTCGGAGGTTCTGGTCGCTTTATCGTCAAAACGAATAAATCTTAGTAATGAGTAAATCTATTTCGTGACATACACGCTCGATAAACAGGATTTCCATATAAAGGATTCATAGCTCATTATAGTCCACCATTCCTTGTTTATTTCTTCCAGCAGTAATCAAAAGCTCAAGAAAGCACGGATTTCAACGTCGTCAACTGGTTTCCACAAATCGCCAAGAATACGAACAGCCTCCTTATTAGTGAAAGTAACCACAATACCAAATAACCGTATCATCAAAAACAAATTGAATGCGTCACAAGGAGTATCAACATGCACTCCAGTGGAAGTTTCACTTGTTCAAAGCTGTTGTAATTATGTTGTGTGCACGTGTTTTCCCTTGGCAATCGGCGTGGCATTCCACTCGTACCATCTTTTCCAATAAAAGTTTGCGAATGGCCGGGCGGTTCATCATTAGCATACATCGTCACTTCCTTCTTGTTCATCGCTTTCTTCATCGCCAGTTTCTTGATAATCCGCTTCACTAGAAGAGGTTTCGTCATTTGGCTCTTCTTCATCTTCACCATCATTTACATTCCTTCCCAAATCCTCATCACTTTCGTACAATGCATCGAGCAACTCCTTTTCAGTTAGTGGCCGGCGTCGGTCAGTCAACCAATCGGTCATACTTTCTGCATAAATTTCAAAACCAAATAAGCATAAAACAACAAATCATTTTTACTGGGTCAATCAAAACTTTATTTTGCTTACCAAGTCTAACTATACTCTCCACTAGATAAAAGAAATAAAATTAACCAATAGACACCTAAAACGCCAATGCGTTCGTTAGGAAAGTCACAAATACACTGATAGCAATGCAGTTTGTAAGCTGACAGTTTTAGCAAAACGCATTTAGGGAATTCCCCTTCATATGCAACTGGAAGTTCTTACATACAAGGGGAAAGTCCCGAAATATAAAGCATATCTTATTACGGGGATTTACCCACATACCTAGTTTTAAATAACGTAGCAATGCATTTTATAGTATAATAACAGTATGTGCCTCAAAGACACACCTTGGTAGGACGTGTCGGTAAATTATGTTTAATTTTTTTAGTAAAATAGGAAAAATATTTTTAAAAAATTTTTATGTCATTCTGTGTTAAATAGTTTATTTGAGAATACAAAATCCTCCAGTCTGTGGGCAGTTAACTTACAAAGTTCCAGCAATTTCAAAATCAATTGTGCCTCAAAAGCACACCTTGGTAGGTTTAGGGTTAAAACCTAAGTTGTAATGTAAGGACTCATCCTGCTGATTTTTTCTTTTTTCGTGAGGGTAGCGGCTGGTTTCTATATGATGAATTAAATTTTTTAAACAATTAAACTCTTCATTTTTTACGTTTCGACAAACTTTATTTATTGTTGTCTTCTTCAGAAAAATGTATATTATAATTTAACTTTTTTTTTTATATCTAAAATTAATAATCAATATTGTCATTACTTATAAAAATATGTGTGAGTTTTTTTTACTTACATTTAGGGACATTCACAACAACATTTTAAAAACTTGTTTAAAAATTACATTTTTTTAAAATTACTAAATTACTGGAAACGTAGTCAATTTACAAAGTACTGTTAACTTAACATTTTAAATTCAAACTGCCGAAGATTACATTTAAAATAACCCGAAAGGCTAGCTCAGTGACGGGCTGTTTTTTTTAAATTGTTATACTAAAAATTGTTGTTTATTTATCTCTTTACCTACATATATTGGTTTGCTGGAAGCAAAAATGTTTTAAATAATATTTATTTTTTGATTCCACAAACGACACAAAACAGCATCTAGTCAACCAAGCCAAGTGAGTAAAGAATCTAGCAACAGTGGAAACAACCTTTCCTTATACACTCATTTCAAAGGTTCAATAACAATGGAAACTGTAATCTGGCTGTCAAGACAACCCACCACAATCAATAGACGTTTTCGATTGTAGAGTAGTCACAATTTAAGAAATACATATTACGTCATATCCGTTTTGGGCGCTGGAGTCGTCGGATGAGTCCATTATGCCAGCTATAGGGCTGTTTGAATTCAGAAGCGTCGTCAGTCGACAATTTCGCATCTGTCAAAATTCAAATTAGTGTCTGTCTCTGAATTTGTGGGAGTTGATGCTTTTTTTTACCGTGTGTTATTTATTATTATCTAGTGTTACCTACTTCATATAAATAAGTGTCTTTTTCAAGACATCTATGACTTCGTTTTAGATAGTGGTAAGGTGAACTGCATTTGGGACTGTGTGTGTCCACGTTGATAAAGTTGTAGAAGACTATTTGGAAACGGAGCACCTGTTGGATATGATAACAGATGAGGTGGTATTTGTTGTGAACACTGGCGAATCAGAAACTGATGAAGATTTTTATGATGATGACGAGTATGACGATAATGCTGAGAATACAGTGTCGTGATCTTTTAACTCTTAAAGGCACCCCTTAGTTTTATTTTTTACTGTAAAAATATAGTTTATTGTTCTTAATCCATGCTTATAGTATTTTAGAAAGGACTTGTGTATTTATTATAATATTTCACCATATAGTATCGTTCATTGTAATTGTATTTCATATTTATTCCTGAATAAATGACAATGGTTATTTTGGTGCTTTATTTTTTTTGAGAGATAAACAAATAAATACTAAATTATTTAAAATTAAATAATTTTAAGCACAAAATTAAATGTTTTTATTTTACCTTCTTAGTGCATGTTCCATGTATCTAAAAACATTCTTTGTTCATTGAAAATTACGATGTATTATAATATTATGTAATTTCTATTAACCCAAATATTTTACGAACGGTTTCCAAAATATTGACGTACCCAATAACTAATTTAATAATAATATTAATTATTCAACATTATTATTACATATTAATTTGATTTGCTATTTTTCTGTAGTAACTTCTGTTACTGGCGTGCATTTTCTCTCAAGCACCTCTGTCAATTTAAATCACCTCCGCCACTGATAGCTTCAGTTCGCGTATTCTACGTTGACATTATGATGACGTAATATGTATTTCTTATATTGAGACTACTCTACACAGCTGGTTAACCAATGAGTTCGAACCATGACGTGATAGGTAAGAACCGGGTATTAACAAGTTATCCGATCGAATGTAAATGGTTATACAGGTTTGGTTATAACTGTTGTAGGTTATAACATTCGACTTTATATTTTCGAAATACTAACGTTACACTAGCCTTTTTTTACGAAATGTATAAGAGAATTACTGAAAAGGAAATATTTGCGTCTTGCATTAGGCTGTTGGACGATATCACACATTCTCCAAACAACAGTTTGAATGTTTTGCCTGTCATTTTAAAAAATTGTGCATATAAAATTATTCCTTTACTTATACGAAAGAGTAAGACATGATAGAATGCCAGATCATTTCGAAACTTGGGTTAATAGATATCTGGCTTATGATTTTTATATGCATTTTAGAATGCAAGTCGATATATTTCAGTGTTTAGTCCTTCTGGTACACTCAAATTTTAGAAGAAAAAATATAGGCGGATGCATGGAAGTGCCATTAGAGAAATGTCTCTGGATGAGGCTTTGGTATTTAGCGAAAGGAGAGACAATTGCGTCTATTGCAGATCGCTTCAATGTTGCAAATTCAACAGCATGTGTATTAATAAATGAACTATTAGAATGTATTGTAAAACTATCAAGTAAAATAATTATTTGGCCTACGTCAGAGCAAGCTACGTATTTAAGTAGCCGGAAATCGCTGGGTTTCCTGGTAAACTTAATTTTTTTTTACTGATTTAGAATGCGCACATATTCAGTAACGCAGTTGACGATATTAATTAAAATAATTAATATTAATGGAATGTCACTCATAAAAGATTATTCAATTAATAGTGTAGTTGTAAAAGTTTCCTATATCGCATAAGCCGTATTTTTTTAATTTGCCGCTATTAATGGCCTCCTCAAAAACTTCATATATAAAGTTATCATCTGCAAATAAAATTTTATTAAAGAATAAATGTAAAACACTTATCTTTATATTTACCGTGGATTAAATTATCTATAACTATACTATCAGTTTCTTCAAACTCAACATTTATATTATTAATTATAAATTTAAGCAACATTTTTAATACTTTTTCTACGACTGATGAAAACTTGGGATTGACACCCGTTGCAAACAGCTGTAAACAGTAAGAAGAGGTTATGTATATTGCTAAAAACGTTTAATACCCAAGTCCCGACTCCGGTTCAAATTGGTTCAACCAGGTTGGAACTGTGACGTCACGAAAAACACAATCGTATACTATTGGTTATAACCGAATGATACCTGGTTAAAACCAATGTACAATCGAAAACGTCTAAAATGTTAGGTTATAACTGAACACGGCGGTTACAGATCTATAGTGATCTCCAAAAATAATTAAAACACGTAATTCAGCAGGATGAATCCTTACATTACTATTAAAGTTTTAAATTGTTTAAAACTTACAAAAGGTATATTTTTTTCGCACATACATCACGATTTGTACACTTTATTGAGTAAAATTAAAAGCCCAAACCTCTTTTTGCCTAGAACAACATGTTTACAATCGTTGGTATAGATTTGGATATATTCGAACAAATTACAAATGAGCTATGTTGTTTGTAAATTTAACCGACGGCGCCATCTATTGATTCTTGCCTTGTTAAAAGCCCCTCTTAATATGGTTTCAAAAGACTACCTACCGGCTAGTTAAAACATTACATCGCTCTTGAAAATACTGTTTTTTTTTTATCTTTTCTGTCTTTGATGGATTTTCTTTACGGTAAAATACAGTATCTTATATCGATAATTATTGCTAATTATACAGGTGTCCTACCAAATCGGGTCATTAGATTTTTTTAAACTTCTAGTGCGAATTTGATTTTTAAACTTACAGTGTAGTCATGACCCATTGCGATCTATTTAAGGAAAATATTTTTAACCTTATAACACTTTCGGTATACAGGGTGTTGATCAATTTTTAATTAATTATTTATATTATATATATTTAATATTTTAAATAGGTTGGTGCAATTTTTATCGGTCTAATGAATTTCCCGAGTCATTTGCACTTTGCAACTAGTTTGTACAAATGTTCCTTATCACTAAACTCAACCGTTTTTGTTGAATTTTTGACGTAGGCACTCTTTTGAATAAAATTAAATTCGGTTTTTCAGTGTACTCAATCCGTGAAATAACCTATAAGGTAATTAATTTTATGGAGCAATAATAACGTAAACACTTATACAAGTAAATGTTCAAAATGTTGACTACCAGCCTCAATACACTTCTGAATTTTTCTACTGAAGTAACCGTGAATGTTTAATAACAAACTCTCCATGAAATTTATCTTTAACAGATATTTTTGACATTTATCTTTTTTTAAGTTTAAGAAACATGATAACAAACAAGTGATTATTTGTTATCGTGTTTTATTGCATTCTAATATCTAATAATTGATGTACTATCAAAGACAACACTCTTGACTCGAGTTTGACATAAATAGACATAGAATTGTTGGAGTTTCTTCTATATTTCAATGTTTTTGTCTTTAATTTTGCGTTTAGACTTTTGGCTTTGATCGTATATTCTGTATAACCACAAGATATTTACTATTAGTAAGGAACTAGTAACATTAGATACCTGAAACATGAATACTTACAATTAGATAGGTTAAACGAATAATGTATAGAGTGTTTTGTAGGAAAGAAAATGAATTTTATTTGCTTAATCGTGGAATTTAGGCATATTTATAGTAATTTTAAGCAAGAAATGTTAATATTTCAAAAACTATCAAGAATAGGATAATAGTAATTGGAAAACTTCCAACGATAAATATCTCACGCATGCAAACCAAACAATGCAAAAATAGATAACGTATTATTTTAAACAATAATATACAGAGTGAAGAGAGAGAAAAGAATATTTTGTTTGCTCGAAACATGGAAATTAGTCATATTTTAGGCAAGTAATACTAATATGTCAAAAACTATCAAGAATAGGTACACTAAAGCAATGTAGAATTTTGCGCTGCATTCAATCCTGTAGGAAAAAGTAACCATGTTCAATTTGAAAGAAAAAAGTTTTGTTACTTTAAAGGTATTGGGGATGTGTTATTGAACACCCTGCATGTGATCCAGTAATCATTGCTATAACACCCTATACCTACGTTTTTGTATTTACATCGACATTAGCGGCATCACTAAATATCTGATACCTCATAAATTATTTAATTTTACCTACTTGAAAGAGCGCAAAACTCAAAAATCTAACAAAATTGTAAATATCGCAAACGCGGTTAAGTTAGACAGTTCGGCGAAACACGCTGTATAATAATATTATTTTCATTTGGCAGAAAATATTCTCAACCGGAAACACAAGCAATGGTTGATTGGATGACGAACACTCATTTCGTGCTGTCGGGAGCTTTAAGAGGTGGAAGTTTGGGGACAGCTTATCCTAAACTTAAGTAAGTATGCTGTGAAACCGGCCTAACACGGTTCAGTTCATTTCCAACCGGTATGGACAATGTAAAGATTTAAAAATGTTTGACGTTTTGAAACCTCACCTTTAACATAACACCTCCAAAGGTTTAGACGACAGTTTTAAAGAAGATATTTTAAAGATATGGCTCCATCTCGCGAAAGTAAAATTATAATTATTGTCATCAAAACTATTTAAGATTTCCCTTTGTCTTATCATAAATTTATATAGAATTTGCATGTTGGGTGGTTACAATATAAATCTTCTAATTATAATCATGTGTAATCAATTAAGTTTTGAAAATTGTCAAGTACACCTTGTTGCATTCCTAAAATTTTATATACATTAATTCGTTACTTTGTTCAAAATCAAATTTAAACCGCCACTTCCTTTTGATGGAGCATGCCCAGTAAACACAATTCACCCATAAGAAAAGGATACAATGATATATGCCTCTCATATTGTTGGTCACGTTTCTTGTCCATTATTAGGATACGGCAGTTTGCACCGTCTGTGATTAACATTTTAATTAACTAATCAAAGATTAAATTTAATTACGAATTAAATATGAATAGGATTGCACCGAACAAATTTAATTAATGATTAGTTAATAAAAAAAGTTTGCGACAGAAATATAGGTTGGTAGTGCGTTAAGTTTAGTTTTTAGTCAAAAATCGTATTTATATTGGGAACACTGTTCCATCATAATGAAAATTGCCGCTATGCGAATGTGCGATTTTAAGCGGCATTTGAAAGTTATTGGAATTTAAGCTGAAGAAAATTGCTACAGAATTAGATATTGAAATAAAAAAAGTTGAGTAGTAATTTTAAAATAGAAATTAATATGTGAATGCAGGTTTTTTTTTTCATTATGCAATTCTTTTATTTGTTTGTTCTGCAAATGCTCCTATTTTTGATACTTTATTTGACCTCTGCTATTACTTGTTAGAATTATTTTATTATTACCATCATTTCCTTATATATTTTATTTCTTTTATTTAATAAATAAATGGTTAATTACATACACAATATTTCTTTTAAAAAAAATCAAAGTGGTAATGTATTTAGAGTAAATAAAATATATTTCGTTTATACAAAAGCCAAAGAAAACAAATACAAAAACAAATGTTCAAAAGTTAATTTCTATATAGCAATGAATTACAAATTGTTGAAATAATCATTAATTAGTAATGCCTGTGTCGCAGCAGGTACATCATCAACAGCGTCATAATTAATCTCATGAAGTTGTCCATTTAAAATTTCTTGATTTAATTTTTCTTCATTGATTTCCTCTTTACCAACATTTATGGCTATATTGTGCAATACTGAGGTACCAACTATTACTGCCATAAAGGTATCCAGCTTTAAGCGACAACCATATGCCAGTATTGGAAAACATTCTTCTTAGAAACATGCTGTCAACGACATTCCGTGTTGTAATATGGCTTTCATTATAATGATTTTTCACAACTGTTTCAGACTTTAACAGTGGGATCAATAAATATGTTTTTGAGGCATATCCACTGTCGCTTAGGGAAAAGAATGGATCGTTAAAGTGTGTATTCCCTGGCCATCGTACTACGATATCCATTATTTTTAAATTAGCATCATATAAAAATTGTGAATTTATAGAAAGATATCCTTTCCTATTACGAAATACCTCCGGGTCATTTCCACTTGAAACCATGAGTAATCCTCAAATACATTTATTCTCAGTTTTTATTTCCGGAATTAATTTTTGATTTACCTTGGACTTTCTACAACCCTGTCAAATATACACTTCTTGCACGCCGCTATTCCTTGTTCTAATCTTCAAAGTAAACACTTTAATTAGCTAGCTATTTCAGTTTAGTCAGAGATATTTGTATTATAACGAAAACCCCATAACATAACCTATAATCGCCTATAAACACGATTGTAAACAAAGAAACTACGCTTGCGCCAACTTTAATTATGAATTAATTCGTATCTTGGGTACTGATTAAAGATAATCACGAATTAAGGATTTAATTATCAGTTAAGCAGTCGGTGCAAAGGAATTTTAAGTTTAATTATGATTAAATGTTAATTATAACATAATCACAAATGATGCAAACGGCCGAGGATAGGGAATTAGCAATATAGGTATAATACATATATGTTTTTAGCATAGAATAACGCAGATAGAACGTTCAGAAAACGCGGGAATTTGAAAGTTAATTTAGAAGTATTGACGTTTACATTGCAAAAAGTGGAATTACTAATAAACGTTATTGTTATTAATTGGAGCGACTCACGTAACTTACCTGAGATAATAATATTCTCATATTTATGTTATTTTACACAGGTTCACATTTCGAACTTTGTTATTAAATAAAACCACTTTGATGTGCACTTAAAGTTTTCATTATACATGAGAGATTGATCACTATCGAGGTACAACACTGTCGTGTCTGGAAACGTATCCTGGAAACTGGCTAATTAAACATCGAAATCCATGGAGAGGACATTTTGGGGCAACAGCCCTCCGCGCGACCTCTCCACGTACTCCACGAGATAATAAAAACTAGCTATTCGTTATTTTTTTGATGCCAGCGTGTTTCAAGCGGAAATTCTCGCCCTGCGTGCCATCTGACATGTGAGAGAGCACACTTCTAATTTAAAACTAATAAATATAGATGTTGCAAATTAGATTTTTACTAATTTAATTAATGTATCATTTTTAAAATTTATATTTTTTTTTATACCGGCCTGTATGCTACTCTGTAGCGTTACAATATGCATATATTAAAACTATATTTCACGCAAACTTCGAGCAGTCTAACATCCTGAACAATGATCCAATTTCAGCGACGGAGGTAAGGGGAATCTGGATCAAGTCCTCTTTAAGCATTTGAGTGAAATTTATTTTCCCAAAAGGGTCGAGTGCGAGTATCCTAGCCAGGTCTTCGGACCGGAAGACTTGAAAGAGCCTGATTACGAGTCAATACTCGACGAACAAGACGATAAAGGCTCCTCCGGCAAAGGACGCAGTAGCGTTCAATACGCGTATTACGTTCACGAGCACGTTTACGGTGATTACGTACATCAACATGCCACTATTAAACCGCCGAAGAAAGGTACTGGGAAGCCGGTACACGGCAACAACCAACAGGCACAAGGGGGGCATTACCATGTTGCTTACGAAGAGGGACATAACCATCAGGGCGGACACCAACATCACCATGAGGGCGGTCACTACAGTGGGCATGGTACCGGACACCAACATTATTACGAAGCTGGACATCAACATGGCAGTTACCACGGCGGACAGCATGTCGGAAATAACCACGGCTGGCATTATGGAGGACATCCGGGGGGCGCACACGGTAGCTGGCAAATCATACATCAGAACCAGAAGATCAAAACCAGTGATGAAGAAACGAAGGTGAGTCAATTCATTCCACGACAGTGGTTAGTTAGAAGTATTCCGATTTAACGGAATTTCAATCCCAACTTTTTAAAATAGGGGGAAAACTAGCCGCTTCCCCGGAAAACTCTGAATTTTAGGTTAGTAGTTTATTTTGGCATGTATGTATGTATGTATGTAGAAGGGTGGTGTTACACTGCGACCTAAAAGATCTGTTGTGTCCCCTGTTCTTGCTGCTTTACAGCTGGCCTTCCAATCCTATTCCTTTCAGAAGATGTAGAATGTCAGAGGGCCCCAGTCTAGATAAGTCTCCTTCTTCGATTTCACATGCTTCCAGGTGCAACGCCCTCGGGTTGCACAGTGCTACACAGTTTCAGAGGAGGTGGATGGGTGTTTCATCCTGTTCCCCACAAAATCTACATTCAGGTTCCTTCGCTAATCCAAGCTTACTCAGGTGTCCTTTCAGTTTACAGTGGCCTGAAAGTATTCCTGTTAATATGCGAACATTGTTCTTACTCAGATTGATGCATTCTGTAAACCTCTTCTGGTTATAAGTTCCCAGAAGATTTTACTTTGCCTCATTCCCTGGAGATTCTCCCAGTAACTGGATTTCCTCTGCTCCATTTCTGTTTTTAGTTTCTTCAGTATTGTACTGCTACTTAACCCGCAAAAGGGTTCAGGCCCTATAAAAGGCATTCCAGCCCCTTTTTTTTGCAAGGTTATTTGTTATTTCGTTTCCTTCCACTCCTGTGTGACCCGGAACCCACAGGAGGGTTACTTTATTTCTTTTGCCTAGCTCATTTAATTTCCCTAGGCATTCCCAGACCATCTTGGAACTGATTTCATATGAACTCAGCGCCTTGATGGCTGTTTGACTATCAGACATGATGATAATCTCCTGCTTCCGATAATTTCTATCTATATTGAACTGGACACATCTTTCAATAGCGTGTATTTCCGCCTGAAATATACTTGGATATTTTCCCAAGCTTTCGAAATATGTGGTTCTAGGCCCATATATTCCTATTCCAGTTCCCTCTGCCGTTTCAGTATACCATTTGATGGCATTTCTATTCAAGTTCAAGATGGTGTTATGATCCCACTCGCTCCTGTTACTCAGCTTTATGATGAATTCCTTCACAAAGCTGATTTTTTTTTAACATATCATCCCGGGGCATATCCCAGGTTTGATCACCGTCAGGAGATTGAGGCCTATGCCTAATCATTCCTTCCTTGACCAATCTGAGTGTGGTTCTTTTTGGCGCGCCCTCTACTACAATATGGAGGGGGGTAAGATTCAATACTACTTCGATAGCTGCTGTTGGGCATTTTGGCATACATTTTTATTCCTCCAGACTGATTTCATAGTTTCGGCAACGTTACTGCGAAGTATATTTATTTATTTCTTTTTTCTATCTTATTGTCGGCACACGGCTTAGTTTCAATTCTTAGTATACCGCGTCCCCACGCATGCTTGAATCCCCAGTCGCGTCACGTGCCTGTATAAGTATTTACCGTAATCGTGGCAGATTCCTTCGATGCCTGATATCCTTTCCTACGCTGATTATAGATCGTAGCTGCCATTCACGTACATGTGTAACACGACAATAGTTTTCTCCGCTCCTGTAAGGCGACGGCTCATAGTCGTCTTACGGGTGTGACATGGCAATAATTTTTCCGACCCCGTCTGATTGTAAATTGTAGTCGCCCCACGGGCGTGACACGGTACGAGCCTCCGTCTCCTGGTCGGTTGCTTTTTACAATCAGGCAGCTGACAGCTGTCATCTTTAGCGTCACCACGGTAGATATGTTTATAAGTGAAAGGTAATAAGCGCGTTTTTAAGCAATAAGTTGTCTGTGCGTACGTTACAAGGTAATCATTCTAGTCATCCTCTAAACCCGCAGACGGAATGCACAACTTCAATTACTTCGGATCCAATTGCATCGAGTTAACAATTATGTTGTCTTGCTGTCACTCACCGCCGGCGAACATGCTTAAAGATCTCTGGTACAGGAATAAGGACTCCTTAATCAACTTTATAGATGCTTCGCATTGGGGCATCAAGGGAACTATCACGACCGAAGAGCACATCCCGGTGTCGGATGCCCTAGTCGCCGTTAATGGAGATTATAAGCAAGCTGTTAAAACTACGTCGGAGGGAGAGTATTGGAGACTGTTGCCACCAGGACACTACAACGTGTCTGTCAGATCTGACCAGTAAATGAATTATTCTTTTAATTTTTTTTGTCATGTACAGCGAACAGTGTTCCCGATGGTATCGAATTGAAAACCCATACAAAAGTTGCGCTTTATGAAGGTCTGCAAACTATACACTAAAAAAAAATAAGTAATTTTTCTTATTGTTAGTAAAAATCACTTGTTTTGATAATTTTCCGCAATGAATTTTGTTTGTCTTTTATGTATTAAATATACCTTACCAGGGCATTTTCATTTCGATTTTTTTGAAAAAATCAAAAATACTGAACGTTTCTTTGTAATTCTATTTATAAACAAATAAAAGCTTTATGGAAATTAACACTACTTTAGAAATCTTACCAAAACTTTTTTGTGTTGTATCTCCGTCTGCTTTTAACCAGTCGATTTGACATTTTAAGAAAATGATTTTTTGCAGTTGTAGGGGGTAGACATTTTTACCCTCATAAAGCTTTTGTGTGGGTTGTCAGTTTGATACCATAGGAGGCACTTTTCAGTAGCGTTAGCTACTACTCTCTTTCAAATTTAGTTTATTCATTTATTCACTCATATCTTCGCTACAAGGTATATTTATTAATTATTTACATATATCAAATTTGGTCCATCTTAAAGCAGAATGGATTTAGATTTCGTAGATTTTTCTTAGACGCATTTTTTGATTTTCTTTCATTTACTAATCTTATTTCAGTATGCCGCTTTAGTTTTACGGTTAATAATTTAATATAAAAATGCCTTTATGTTTTTTCTTCAGTGTCCTTTTATGCAAGCTATCGCGTATAGTTTTGTTAAAACGTTGATGATGTAGTAAACTTAATGATATAATGACTGAAAAACAATAAAAATGGTAGCTTGATTTTGTTCCATTACAAAAATAGAAGATGTTTACTACTATCATGTTTTCGAGATCGATTGAAGCTAGATTACCTTAAGGCAGCGATTCTCAAACCTCTTTGCTATGTGATCCCGTACTCCGCTTCCCTCCCCTTCCCCTTCCTAAATAGTAAATAGCACGGTACAAATAATACGATATGCTTACGCGCATATGGAAATTACGTCACATAGGAACAATAATGGCGCCACATACTATGAGATTCAAAATGATTGTCGTAAGAAAAAAACTGCTTTCCGGAAAAATTTATCTATACTTATTACCAATTTAATGAGTGAAGTTAGCTACATACAAATTTCATACATTAAATGATTTTTCTTGACATTTAGCGACATTGGCGTTCGTGTTGTAGTATCTTTTGATTATTTATCTTATAATTTTTTTTTTCAAACCGTTTATGTTTACATCTAATATCACCAGCAATAGTATTTCTGAATACTGTAAGAAAATAAGGGAATTTATCTGTGGTAATCAGCTCAACAAACAGGTAAAAAATCAATATTAACATTAAGTGAAATAGTTTATTACATTTTATAATTTTATAAGCTTATCATACACTTCAGCGCAACGAGCTGTCAAAAGAAAGTTACATTTTCATCCCTATAAAGTTTTTTACGGTACAGGAATTATTACCATTAGATCACGGTAGGCGATTGGAATATTGTCATTGGTTTAATAACAATTTAACGGACGATCACTTGCTAAACAAATCATTTTTCTCGGATGAAGCCTGGATTTATCTAACAGGCTATATCATTTCACAAAACTATTGTATCTGGTCTGCAGAAAATCCACATGAATTTTGAGAAACGCAATTGCATCCCATAAAAGTTGGAGTTTGGTTAGCTATGTCCAGGCAACGAATAATAGGGCCAATTTTCTTCCAGAAAACTGCAACAGCCCAACATTACCAACAGATGTTGGAATTGTTTATTGCAGAGTTACAAGAAAATGAGCTTGAAGCAGGTTATTTTCAACACAATAATGCTCCAGCACATACTGCTCGACAAACCTGCCAATATCTTCAATAGTTTTTTGCTGACAGGGTCGTTAGAGCACAAAGATGGTCACCAAGATCGCCTGATCTAACCCCATTAGATTTCTTCATGTTCGGCTATCTAAAAAATAGGATCTATAGAAACCGCATACATACCATAGAAGAACTGAGAGATGCAGTTTTGTCACTTAATAATTATACTAATTGTATGTTATAATTTAAAGTAATAAATAAATTTAGTTAAACACCAGTTAGTACTGAATTGTAAAATCATAATTTAGTAAAGTTAAATTAATTACATTTCATTTTTACAATCAGAAACACTAATCCATAGTCGTTTATATAATGCGAGTTCAAATATAGGTTACGTTTTTTATGACAGATCCGTTTACTGTCTTGTGTTCCAACGCTGACTTAGTTCAAACCTTCATTACAAACACGCGATATATACCTACGCCCTGTTACTATCTATAGAAGCGGAATTGACAATCTTTTTGAATCTGATAGTATAAAATTATTATAATATTAAAATCGATTTCGACCGTGAGGGTTTTGTTAATGCTAAACACACACGAAATTCACTACAATTGTAGAAATAAACACGAGCGCTACTAGATGGCGACAAGATAGATAAAGTAAATTTCAACTTAAAACGGGCTTTATTAAAGCAAAGCTGCATTTGAATTACATTAATTGGTGGTTGTTAATAATTTGAATTTTAAAATTTTGCTATTTAAAATACATGTATTTTATTGTTTTCAATACGCTCCTTAATGACGTCATTTGACCGACCTTGACGAATTTGAGATTCAAAACGAGCATACCGTATTATTTGTACCGTGGTAAATAGGAATAAAACTCACATTTCGCAAAAGTTGATACCTCTGCTATTCGCCTTCAAAGCAAAAATTTACATTTAAATTTCCCATTGTTATTATTTTAACGTTTTTTTAATGTGTCTTATAATTTTCGAGATATTAAAGTAAATAGCGAAGAGTTATGTTGCCGATAGGGTACTCCAGTCCCGAAAACGAGAGATTTAGCAACTAACAATAAGAATCATACCGTTGTTCTCTCACTACATCAATCTATAAACCCACCAAGTTTCATTTAAATCGGTGAGACACACCTACCTGTGCTCCCTGTAAGACAGTTCTACTTATTGAAATGGACCGGACTAAAGGGCACCAAAAAACAGTGACAAAAAAAAAACATGGCATACTTTCTTTAACATGTCACGCAATTTCAAAAATATCGTGTCAACAATAGTGGCACAACTTAAAAATAGACATATTTTTGAAAAAATGAAGGTTATAATTTTACTATTTTTAATGTTTTACGTAAGTTTGGCTGAAATTATCTGTTTTGTTGTATGAAAACCGATTAAATTTCAATTTTTACGCAAAGGTTGGTACGTATTCTATGTTTTTTAGATGTGCCACTATTGTTACCCTTGAATGACATATAGTTAAAAATATATTATGTAGATATAATATTTAAATTAATACATGTCAATTTCAGATTTCAAGACACAATACCCGAAACGATTATAGTAACAGGAGGGGAGACCATCATCAAAAATTTTCAACTTACTCTATATAAAAAGAATATATACAGAGGTACGAATGATTATTTTTTATTATTATATTTTTTTTTATTATCGCATTCTCACAAACTGATCAAAATTCAAATTCTCCCCAATAATTTTTTTTATTTATATCTAATAGTGTGTTTAAAGAATTAGCTACAAGATTGACAACAATAGTTAGTTTAGTAATAGATCGCATAACGTTAGTTGTTTATTTTTCGATATGTCCAAAGCATTCGACGTTATTTCCCACTCTGTTCTGCTTCAAAAATTATCGCGCATCGGCATTCGGGGCGTTGCACACGATCTCTTTAAGCAATACCTGACAGATCGCAGAACAACCGTTTGTTTGAGGGGTAATGCACACAACACCGTTAGGTCATTCTACTCCAAAGTAATTAGTGTTGCCGCCGGTGTTCCTCAGTGGTCGGTGTTGGGACCAACAATGTTTCCTATTTATGTCAACGATCTCTCCGTTACTGTTCGACCGGATATTTTGTCCCAATTTGCTGACGATACAAACTGCGTAGTTGCCGATTCGTCCATATTGGGGCTTTCAAGTTCTATGAACGAGGTTGTTTCCAACATGGTGAAGTACTGCGAGGTTAAACTTGAATTACGAAAAGACCAGTCTGATGCGTTACCTTAGCACATATGTTCGAATAAACGGAAAATCCATATCGGAACTCCCCAACTGCAATTTTTTGGGTTTGACAGTCAATTCACACTTAAAATATAGAGAGCACTGCGCAAGTATTGAAAAAAAAACTTTCCTCCGCACTTTACGGCGTTAGAGTTTTACGTGGGTGCGTCAACCTATGTTCTCTAAAATCATTTTATTACGCCTATGTTGAGTCGCGTCTTCGATATTGTTTAATTTTTTGGGGTGCGTCCCCTGATGTCATCAGGCTGTTTCTTCTTCAAAAAAAAAATTGTTAGATGTATGGTTGGGGCAAGTACACGGACATCATGTCGACCTATATTTAAAGAACTGAGAATATTGCCTCTAGCGTCGTTATATATATATGAAATACTGTTGTTTTACAAAAAACACAGTGCTCTATTCATTAGAAACAGCGACTTTTCGGAGAGCATGCCGACAAGGAATCGCAACGATTTATCTATACCTTACCATCGTACTCACCTCTACGAAACAAGTCCCAGATATAGGGCAATAATTTTTTACAATCGTTTGCCTCAAACAATAAAAGAATGTCCTCCTCTCTCGTGATTTAAAAGCGAATTGATGTCCTATCTGAGACCTAATTAATTTTATTCCGTCGGTGAGTACCTAAATCGCTAGTTACCTTATGTAGCCATCTTTTAATTAATTAGTTCATATATCTTTTTATATTGTAACTTATTTCATGTGATTTTATTTATACATGATGTTAGTATTTATTCTTTACATATATATATTTTTGTGATGTATTATACACTCTTTTCTTTTGTATTTTTGTGACACTGTCAGTGTTCCCGCGGAATTCATTCACTGCGACCACTGGGATCTATTGTAGAGCGGATGTTAGAGTTCATCCAACAAGCTTAGGCCCTTAAAGTAGCGCAGTATCTGGCCGAATGTGATTGTTTTCAGGTCTTCTAGGGAAGGGTCAACCTTGCTGAAGGCTACATACCTGATTCTTGTGGCAACAGGGCAGTGACTGAAAATATGTTCAATTGTCTCTTCCTCTTTAAACCCAGTCGGTATTCAATCTCATCAGAGAGCCCAAATCTGTGTAAGTGCGTTCTAAGTTTACAGTGACTTGTAAAAACAGAGACGATCACCTTGACATTTTTGCGATCAAGTTCTAGCAATTCCTTGGTTTTGGCATAACTGTTCTAGTATTGGGGCACTTTCTGATTTGCCCAGAATTTAATTTGCTGTTTAGTTACAGTAGGTGCTATGCCAATGTGTTACGAATTTTCTTTCGCTTATCTCGTGTTAGTTTGTGTCGAGCTCATCTCCTTCTCTGCTAGCTCTTTCCGACAGGTTTTTGTAATTCTATTTCCTTCTTTTACCTTGAGAGATGCTCCTGCGTCTTGTAGTTCACTGTGTTTCGATTTGCTCGATCGATCGCTGTTTCGTTTAGATCCGCTTATCTGTGTTTACACCTTTTCTACGTTAGAGGGCACCTCCATGTCCTTATTCTTGTTTTAATTGGCTGTCTTCTGAATGGTGTGCGTGACGTACTCATGTTTCCATTTTCCTGTTCCTTCTTCGGAGTTGTTAGACGGGTTCTCACCAGTGAATCTTCCTGTCTTTGGGAATTTTGGATATTTTCACACATCTGTGGATTTTATTGGAAGTTTACTTGAAATAATCATTGGCCGTATCTTCGCTTGTGTTTGAAGTGGAAATTTCGTGATTATTACGGCGGATGAGCCTGATATTTTGGGATATAATTTGAGATCCACGCGTCTCAAACGCCATGTTTCTGTTCTTTGCTGAAAAACCTCGTTAATTAACAGCAAGCCAAATCTTGTTACTTCTTTTATATTCCACTAATTATGGGGTTTTTGTTGTTTTAGAGGTTTTTTTTTGATTCCCCCTCAATTTTAACTTTGGAATCTTCCCTTCGTTTCGTGTGAGGTTTTGAACTACCCCCGTTTTACAGGTAAATTAGGTAACAAATGGCACTTTTTGTTCCTGAAATTGCACCACAGCACCCTTTTTGGCAAGGATGTCTGCTTCCTCATTTCCAAGAATGAGTGACTGCCTAGATACCAAGATTAGGGATAGATTATTAGCCACCCCTAATGTGTCTAAAGCATATTCACAGCTCCACATAAGTTTCGAGTTGCATTTATACGCTTCTAGTGTTTTCAACACCGTCTAACTGTCGCTGAAAAGTTTTATTGATCTGTGCTTGTAGTTTTTATCCAAAATCTCTCTCGCACACATATCAATGGTATAGATTTCAGCTTGAAAGATCGTTGTGTGTTGTCCAAAGTTAACAAAAATACTCCAAACTGTGGTACTGGTAATGCTGTAAACTTCTCCTAGACCTAGTTCAGTGTATCTGCTGATGATGATAGCTTTGCTATCGAAACGTGCGTCCAGTTTAGTGTAGTTTGTGGTGAGGGGTCTAGGATAAGTTTACAGCATTGTCCAAGGTTGTAATATCTCTTGACTCTTGGACTGTGACAAATTTTCTTGAGTTATCAAATCTACATACTCGAATATGGACTAGATTCTTTTGTCAACCAAGTACGAGATACCCCTTCTAGCAAGTCATGATTTTATTTATGTTGGTAGTGACAAATAAAATATATCTGTCAGTGTACTGCACTGGTTTATTGCCGCTCAAAAATGTTTACAATAATCATAAAGTTTTTATTATTGAATCATACTTTAGATGATATGGTGTAAAATTAGAAAATTCAGAATAGTTGTACTTTTTGTAACCATGTATAGAAGATTTTCGGGCAGCATTTCCAAATTTTCCAGTAACATATGACAGTTTCCCACAAAGAAATCATAATTGCCTACTTTGGTAACACGCAAAATTATCAATTTCAGAATAAATATAAACGCTTTTTGGAAATGAACGACTTTTGAAACGCAATCTGGATTTAAGGGCAGAGTTTGTCGACTTTTTAAACACACTATAGACTATTAAAAATGATTGCGGAATATTCGAACTTTGCTTACTTAGTCGGTAGCTTTCGTTGAATTTAAATGAGAACTTTTTTCAGCGAAGAAAGGTCGTAATCCGCTCAAAGAAAAATTTAATAACCAGGAAGGAGATGATTATCCTAATAGAAGTTTAGAAATGAAATCCTCTTCTGCCCTTTTGTGTATGTATTTTGCAGTTTATATTTTCGTAACGTGTATGTATTATTAAAATTAAAAGGCATTTCAAAACGATGTTTGTTTGAATTTTGACGTAAATGCTTTAGCCATCACTGAACCGTTCAGTTCCGAAAATTTTGTGGTACATGTTTGACGCTTTATTCGTGAAAAGCTGAATAATTATAATTCATTCTAAACCCCGTGCTTCATCTAAAGGTAGGTATTATACGAGGCTACCTATTCTAAGTACTGGATTCTATGAAAATCCAATTCCTATTCTAACTTAACATATTCGATGCTTGTGGTACGAGCCATCACGCGAAGAGCTTAACTGAAGGATGCGAGACTTGACGTCAAAGATTCAACGTTCTTTTTCCGGTTTTGACTGTCAACTGTAATTACAAGGAATCTGGTGGTAAGTAATTAAATTAAAGATTTATATTTTAAATATTTATTGTGTTATTAAATGCAAAAATTTAATTTGATAATTATTTATACATACAGGGTTGGGATAAAGTATGGAACCAAGCAAATAACTTTAAAACGAAGAGGATGATGTTGATGAAACTTTGCAAATAAGTGTCACGAAATATAATACATCTAATTTCGATTTTGTTGTTGTGACTCTACTTCCAGTTCAACCGGAAGTTCCCTCTATTTTTTTTTTATGTAAATGGAACACCTTGTGTATTTTTGCAGATTATAATAGACCTTGTCTTTGCGAATTCGACCATACTGATTTTAGTACCATTATCTGTAAATAATGAAGAGATAGAACACTTTACATTTACTGAACAATTAATTATATTTATTGTAAATTATTAACAAAATGGTAGTTATCTTATAAACGAACTCATTTAAAATGTTCAAAATGCTCGCCGTTTACTTCCTGAGTTACCTTTTCAAAAACTTCTCTACGGATTAAATCACATTCGTCGACTATTCTTTGCCTCAACTCCTGCAAAGTAGTTGGTCGCCTAACATAAACACGAGATTGAGTAAACTCCAAAGATAAAAATCTAATGGACTAAGGTCTGGAGAACGTGCAGGCCACTCTATAAATTCTCTACGTCCAATCCATTGATTTGGGAAAGTAGCACTCAAAAAGTTCCTAACTCGCCTATCATAGTGGGGAGGCGCTCCATCCTGTTGAAACCAAAAACTTGGAAGCAATTCCCCATTGTGTTTGTGTTGAAGTGCAGGATTAATGTGGTTTCTCAGTAGATCCAAATACTTTTCCCCACTTAAGTTTCCTTCTATAAAAAAAAGGGCCTTTAAGCCTGTTTTCAACAATTCCCATTCAGACATTCAACTTTTGAGGATGTTGAGTATGGGCTTCATGGATCCAGTGAGGATGCTCATTGGACCAGTACCTGGAATTATGGCGATTGACTGTTCCATTTAAACAGAAAGTTGCTTCGTCAGTTGACGTGATTCTTCTAATTCAATAGCAATGTTTTCTCTAACAACTGCTTTAGTTGCGGTCTGCGGTCTTCCTGTTTTTGGTGAATTTTTAACCGTTCCAGTCATACTAAAATGTTGAGTGTTTTAGTGACAGCTGAACGTGTTATAGGAGTTCTTTTGGGACGTAAATCATTAAAAAGGTGACGCACTTCTTCATGAGTCGCGATCGCCAAACCCGATCATCATTAAAATTTCAATACGCTCTCTTTCATTTAAATGCATTAGTAATTCGATGGACGCGAGTTAAATAAACGTGACTGTCAACAATTGCCTACTAGACGATAATACCTTTTGTTTGTTTGTTGCTGGGCAAAGTTTCAGGTTGTGACTGACATCTATGGACTTATTGTAACATCCCCAATGACATTTTGCCGAACTAATTATCTCTCCATTATTTACAGATAAAGGGGCTAAAATAGGTATACCCGAATTCAGAAAAACAAGATCTATTATAATCTGCAAAAATATACAGGGTGTTCCATTTAAATAAAAAAAGTAGAGGGAACTTCCGGTTGAACCGGAAGTACAGTCACAACAACAGATGTATTATATTTCCTTACACTTATCTGCAAAGTTTCGTTAATATCATCCTCTTCGTTTTGAAGATATTTGCTTGGTTCCATTCTTTATCCCAACCCTGTATATTGTTAACAAGAAAGAAAAAATGAACACGACAGCTGCCTCTAACTCCAGATTTTACGTTTAGCAACCAAGCGCGCTATCCACTAGACCAGCCGGCCCGTTTCATTCGTATTAGGAATCAGCGGTGGCTGGTGCTTACGTTTTGCAACAGCCATTACAACGATCTAATTTCTTCGTATAAGTTCGTAAAATGTTCTCACTTCGGACGATGGCACATGAACTTCAATCGTTCTATTGGACCCGCCTCTGAGATATGCACCAGGTGTCACTGTTAGAAATTACATGATGCTATATCAGTGCGGCCACGGGAGCACAAATGGAATTTATTACTCACTGAGAAAAATAAACAATAGAAATTGTAGCAGCAAATTTTATAATTAGTTATATTATAATTATATTAGACTGTATAATATTTATAATAAACAGCAATATATGACTAATTGCATACTATTTATTAGATAATATATTATTAACCCCGAGTTAATACCATTGATTATATTTATAATACGTTGTAATATCTATTTGTCTCCGTGTAAGCTAAATGTTGCTGTTCAAAAAAAAATCGTCGATTTTATTTTTTAAGCATTTTTTTTTTGGCTTCAAGAATTACTTCAATGTTTTTTAGCTCGATCGGCGATATACTAACCTGGCAATCTTTTTCGCTGTATTTATCCCATCACATTCACAATCCGAATCACTAACCCTCTGACTTTTACATAAATATCATTATGGATATTACTATAAATGGGAGGTGGTCTAGGAAATTTATCGGTAAATTTATAGGGAAAGGCCACACTGCCACATATATTTTCTCTATTCTTCATATTGTTGTATATTATTCCAAGACATTTTTTCCGTGAGGGCGTATATTCCGTGCGGATATTTATAAATAACAAAGGTTTAGTTCTGCATACTTTATTTAAATGTACAATAATCAATTTATTAACTTGCTACTTGTTACAAACTACTACATCTTTCTTTTAACTTGCGCTTAACAAAAAAAAGCGTTCAAATCATCCTCAAGCTTTAAAAAGAGAAAATAAGTAATGAAGCAATATATTTATAACGCAAATTACTTTTTAAAGAAAACACATTAGTTGCCTCCTCCTAGGCCAACCAGTCTGAGGAGCTTATTGAAATAATAAGCTTTCCAATTCGCAGCAGCGAAATTTGCCTTGGTAAAAGTATATTTACCAGCTGCTCGGAACTCGAATGGACAGGCAACTCGACGAGGTGTCTCTTCAACAACTACTCTGTATATTTTAAATAAAAATAAGAAGAGGTTAAAACGCGCAAAATAACAAATACCTCACCTGGCTGATTGAGGGCACTTCGGCAATTCTTCGAAGCAGAATATCTGCGCTATGTTGAAGAAGATGGCGCCTATAGTGTTGGCAGTTTCCGTAGTGGAATTGCGAAGGCATTCCTGAAATTTCCTGTCACACTCGCAGTGGGATCTATAAATTAATTTAAAAATCGTTGAGAACTTGAGTAGAATAATACGTACTGATGTGAAATGATTGAAGTAAATAAGAATACTAAACTGATTTTTAAAAATGAAAAAGAACAAATATTAGCTTTAATCTAATCACGAAAAGTAAATTGTGAGTGAATGAAATCAAACTTTCTTATTTACACGAAGAATTGAATAGGTTTAAAATAAAATAAAAGAACAGAATTTTTTTAACCCAGTGACGCTAATTAAACAATCAATTTATTTTTACACAACGGGTTAAATTACAATGGTGCAGAAAAAAAAAACCCTGAACTGAAGGTTCTGGCCTAAAATAAAAACTGCACAATACTCTACCCTAAAATAGGACAATGCTATTTCCTATGCTAAGCAAAAAAAAGGTTTTATTTGTTAAGGAAGATTATTCAATATCTTTGAACTTCTATCCACGTGAATTCACAAATTAAAATAATCTAAACGTGGACAAATGCTAGAAATTTACAGAAATGAAAAAGCTAAATGAAAGAACAATGCTTCTACTCACCTAAACGAGGTGATAGACAAATTAAAAATCATACAACAAAATAGAATAACAGAAAAATTAACTCTTTAAATAAAACGAGAGAAAAAATTAAAATAAATCTTCCTAAACAAAAAAAAATAATCGATCTTATATCTACAAAGTGCACAGTTTAATATATTAACAATTATTACAATAAAAATTCCTTGATTGACTATGATTAAAGAAGAATAGTTAAACTTTTCAATATAAAACGAATTACAAAATGGCAACAAATATTTAAGAAAATCGTCTACTCACGCCAATAGGAACTCCCTCACAAAACTCTACATTTGTTTCTCTTACAAAAATCCCTCTCTTAAAATTCGTACAACGCAGACGTAGAACATTACAACGACAATATTAAATAGAATACCATTAATTCAGCACAAGCGAACAATAGACATTTGAATGACTGCATTAATTAAAGAAAACTTAACGCTACATAATTAAAATCATACATTATACTCTTAAATTAAAATTATTCAAAACAAAACAAAATTGTGAAAATTCTCGGTAAATTGAAAATCAGCTGTGCAGACAATCTACAAATCACAACAACCATAATATGCAACTTAAAATATATCTCAGTGATAATTGGGTTGTATAAACCACAGTAGTACCTACTCGCAATAAATAAAGGTAAGGAATGGGGTGGTACAATCCGGATAGTTACTCGCTGTGCTTTACAAAACTTTTTAACTCGGTTTGCCAAATTTAAATTTCCCGAAATTATTTTCAGTAATTTCAACAATTAATAATGAAGTAGGCTGCGAGTTTGTGTTTCATCAATAGTTATTTTGGTGCCTTACATACATAGATTGAAGCTGTATATGTATCCAGAATGA
Source organism: Protaetia brevitarsis (assembly GCA_004143645.1). NCBI lineage: Eukaryota > Metazoa > Arthropoda > Insecta > Coleoptera > Scarabaeidae > Protaetia > Protaetia brevitarsis. The sequence goes on along the minus strand of RXPK01000282.1, from coordinate 1,062,093 downwards.
CCTTTTTTGTGTTAAATACATTGAACATCCTGACAAACACTTACTAAAAAAACTTTAGTCCAAATAACACTGTGTTAGAGTATAACTACAACAACGAACGAATAACCTGAAAAATAACACGATTTGTTAGCCTCTCACAACAAAATACTGCAGCAACAGCTGGTCTGTTTGACACGGCATGCGTCAAAATGGCGACTCCTATAAAACTTGAAAGATTGGGAATGTGCAATGGTCTAAACGCTTTCTAATAGCAATATTCTTGTTTATGATTATATGTTACGTAAAAGAGCCCTTAATTGCAATAAAGAAACATTCTTATATCATCTCGAAGGTTCGTTACGTTACAAACGCTGCATAACACAGAGCGGACATTAGCAGTTTCAGGAATATCGGAAACATCTGAAAAGCTCATTATTTCAATAATTTAATCTAAAAATATTTTAATTGGAGTTTATAGAATTTTTTATTTTTATATTTCATTTTTCCTCTTTCATTTCTAATACGGATGCCAACGATTTCCACCATAAATGATATTTGTATTTTAATCTATTGCGCATGCTCGAATACTAGCCCGTATTTCTGATCTTATCTGATTCTTATTATTTTAGTATTCATCATCTGATTTGTTATACCTGGTAATTCTGGATTGATTACAAAGGTTAGCTTTGCACTGCCCTTTCGTCAGAGCACTAGGACAATTATCATGTTCCCTGCAACAGCTGTCCTCTTTAGAATGTACCCCCAACTGGTTGTAGTTATCAGCTTTCGAACCTGTTGACAAATTACATTAAAATTATAACTCCAATTGATTTGTTTCTCAAAAGTCTCGGGGTACGTACTTATTTTAGAAATAATTTACATAGTATTAATATATATACCATGCAATGATGCATCATTTATTAGTACTACGTAATAATAAATGCATCCACATTCAATCAATTTACAAGAGTAGGAATATTCGATAGCAGTGACCTTAAAATGTTAGGTTAGATGAGTGATATTACTACATTTATTAATAATAATTTCTGCTATTTGGGACGTACACTATGTGTGTATGACTTCTTTATCCATTGCGAGCAACATACTAGCTTTTTGAGATTAATATTAATTGTAAAAATTTATGATAATCATCTACAACGAAAATTTAGACAATGATCATCAGATGTATATTATGTTAAAAAGTAATGCGAATGGAATGGCGAATTTTAGGTAAGCAACCAATCTAACAAAGTCATATAGTTCTGATCTGTAATGCATAATTTTTCTAATACCTTATATTTAAATTCTTATTTCATTATGCACTTAAGACCTTTTTTGCCGACGAATATCCTTATTTATAAACGTTTAAAACCGTACATTTTACTGTCGAAACTGGTATTATAAGCATTAATGTTTAAATAATTTTCTCGGGGTTTGAAACCGCCAACTGTCAAAACTTGACGCCTTTCTTGCCGAATATCTTTAAACCATATTTATAAATATATAAAACTGTACATTTTCTTATCAAAATTAAGACGTTATAAGTTATTAGTAGTCGAATAACCTTCCCTACGTTTGAAACCGCAAATAATTAATAAATAATACACAAATTGTTGGGCTATACCTAATTATTAGTTCTCAGGATATAAAACCTTTGTAATTATTTAATGCTGCTTATAAAAGTATATCCATTCCTGAAAAATGACCCTGCCATTGATGCAAACCGATATTGTTGCAGAGCATTTTTTTCTATGCTATCTTTGACATACGTGAACGACATTTGCTTCTTCTAAGTAATTATTGTTATTTGAATGCATCCATTTGAATCTTATTCGTATTTATTTGTTGTATTTCCGCACAATAAGCTACAAATACAACAATACAGATACTATAATATCATTTGTATTTCACTATACATCAAGTTTTGACAGCTGTTACTCCCGTTACTTCTAAATACATCTATTTGAAGGTTATTTGAATACTAATAATTTATAACGTCTTTATTTTGATAATAAAATGCACGGTTTTATATATTTATAAATATGGTTTAAAGATATTCGGCATGAAATGCCTCAAGTACACATACACAATGAAATAAAAATTGAAACATAAGGATTTAAATTTAATTGTGCATACGGATCACAACTAAGACTTGGTTAGATTGGTTGCCTATCATTCGCATTTAATTGTTAACATGGTGTACTATTTAACCAAAATTTAAAATTTGTAGCATCCCTAATAGCTAAATTTAAATTTCCCGCAATTATTCTTAGTAACTTCAACTTTAAAACATTAAATTACCCAACATTTTGTATTACATCAATAGTTATTTTAATGCCTTTACGTTGAAATCACTAAAAATTTTGGCGGAGAATTTAAATTTGGCAATTAGGGATCTCTCATTGGCTTTGTCGCTCATGCAGCTGTGATAATAATAATAAATAATTACCTCTTCCACACCATAAAGTGCCAGGATAAATGAAGCCGTACTGTTCTTTCCAAAATCTCGAACTGAGGAAACAACTGCTTTTTATTTCTCCAAATTCATCTTCATTGCTTATCAACAAGATCTCCTCTGATTTATTTTCCATAATCTCCTCGATTCTTTTTCTGTAATTAAAGTTATGCATGTAGATATACTAATAGGTGTCCAAAGCGAACCGTGCTTTTTGTTACCTTCGTTACATTTGAATTTACGATTTCGGCTAAATTAGCAAAGTGCTAAGTGTCTTTTTAACGCACCTCGTGAAGCAGCAATTGAATAACACGTCTAAAAGGAATTACGAATTTTATAATTTGTTTCAATGGAACACTCTGTATATTTTCAATAATTTTATTTACGATGTAAAATATAACGCTATTGCTCTAAAACCAAAAATAAAATTGTAAATACACTTTCATTCTGTAAAATTACTATAAAAGAAACAATTATGCCTTTCGAAATTATCAATAATATACTGAATAAAACACTAATGCTTTGCTAATTTAACCAAAGCCGCAGCTCCAGAAATATCGAAGATAGCAATACTAATGCACCGGTAACTTATAAATAAACAGTTTCTATAATGCCTCACCTGTCAATAACTACTTCACAGGACTCTTCATTCATCACACAAATTTCAGTAACATTTTTATTGGTCAAATAGAGGTCTGCTGTGCAAGACGTGAATGCCAGAGCAAGTATAATTGGCGTTATGTAAATCTAGAGCACAAAAAAAATGGAATATCTGTTTATTAATATAGCTTCAAATATGATTTTAAGTATTAATTTATTAAAAAATTATTAACAGTTCTTACCATCGTTGGTAACCACTTCCAAATGTGATAAGACGTCTTCTTGAACTGAAAGAATAATTTATGCTTGTTATATCTTACATATATAAATTTTAAAACATTAATAATAGCAAAAGAATTATAAACTTATTTATTGAAACATTTACAACAATAATAAATACAAGAACATGGCAATTTATGAATTATTCATAATTAAATTAATTGATACAATTTACATAAACTCACTTGCGATATATCTATTGTTTGGTATAATATGCATATTTTATTTATTGTTTACTTGAATATTTGCAGGAAAAATTATAGTTCAGTAAGGAAATATTAAACATTACATATTGCTGATATGATATGGTTCTTTATTTATAATTTCAAATGTAACTAATTTAATTATTTGTATTTATTAACGTAAAGATGTTTGTTACAAGAACATTTTTTAAATAAGTAAGGAGAACTAGAAGATATAATATATTTAAATTATCGTGTTATTAATTAAAAGTAAATTAGTTTCGCAAGTAAATACAAATTTTATGTAAGTACTTATGTAGTATGTTTTAATTTCTTTTATAAGGTGATAATAAATGCAGTTGTGGTTTCCTACTTTCATAAAGGAAATGGTTTGAAAGATAATATTTTACAGATTAATGACCTTCGTATTCAATTAATTTCTAAAGTTTTTGTTATTCTTGAAAATATTCTTGATTTTAGTAGTAATTTAGCATTAATTGAACGCAACCAAAATTACTCGTACGACATTAGTCACGAAGCAGTGTTTGGTTTGACAGCCATAGCGATATAACCTTAAATTTCCGTAATACGTCATTCAATACCTCGAAAAAAAACAATAAGAATGTATAGATAGTGTTGTAGTTTTTTGTGTTTGTGAAAATCCGTTGTACGTATAGCATTCAATGCGCAACTAAACTTAGCAAAATGTATCCAACGTTAGCAATAATACTTCTTGTGATATCATCGCCCTTTTGCGAATCTCATATTCTCACACGCAGAGCAGCAGTCGACGAGTCATTCCTGTCCCCGGCTAAATATCACAATTATAATGAACTGAATGAACTATTCGGGAAATTGGAGGACACTTTCCCGAACTTGGCCAGAGTATATAGTGTTGGGAAATCGGTGAAAGGAAGGGATCTGTTGGTGATCGAGATTAACGGCGACGTACATAATATACGCCCTATGACTCCCAAGTTTAAATATGTTGCGAATATGCATGGCGATGAAGCTGTCGGCAGGCAACTTACCATTTACCTAGCGCAGTATTTGCTACATAACTACGGTCGAGATTCTCGAGTCACTAATATTGTAAATAAGACGGATATTTTCTTGATGCCTTCAATGAATCCAGACGGCTTCGAAAATTCGCAGGTTTGATCATTCTCAACACGTTTCTGGAGGTATTTTTTTATTATATTTTCTACAGGAAGGAAAATGTGATTCGATAATAGGTTTTGTGGGTAGACAAAACGAGAAAGGAGTAGATTTGAATAGAAACTTTCCCGATCAGTTTCATAAGACTAAATGTGAGTATATATTTTAGTTTTGGCTTTAGTTCCTAGTTGCTATTAATTAAATTATATTCATAAGATATTTTTTTAACATAATTGGCAAGCTTGAGTGAGTGTGACTAGTTTTATTATTAAGAATGTTTCAATTAAATTGAAGGTAAATCGAGCACTGTGAGATTATTATTATTATTATTATTTTTATAAGAATATTTTTATTACTGTACATATTTAAAATTTCCTTCAAATTACTTTATAGAAACAAATTTTAAATGTAAATAGAGAAAAATATACAAACATAAAAATATTAATGACTACAAATGATTTAAACATAATATATAATGTGTTTTTAGCATTTTTCACATTGTAATGCTAATTTTATTTCACTTGTAATATAAGAATTGTTTAAAGTTGCTTCCATTTAATTTACAAGATACTTAATAATGTTGAATATTTTTGAATGCTATGTAAACTACATATAGTTTGTGGTTCTTATAAATATTACCTCTTATATGGAAATGCAATTAAATGGCTTCCAGTTAAAGAAAATCCTGCAGCTCAAGAGCTAAAGATTAAAATAAGAGGTGCAGCGGAAACTTTAACTTTAAAAGTTGTTGAATATAGAACCATATCTGGACGGTATTGTGTCCAAATTAAAATTCTCTATTTCATAGAAATGGATTTCTTTATTAAAAAATGCATTTGGTGCTGTATAATTTATTAGAATTTTGGTGATTTTTGTTGGTGTGGGTTGAAAGTTCGGATCCCAAAATAACATATACCAAGAAAAATATAATTTTTTTCATGTAACTCTCAAAGGACTGGATGACAAACACAAATTCTTCAAAAAATACTTTGGTTTTGTGTATGTTCAAGCAGATATATTTTACATAATTAAATTATTCGTGCATTCACTAAAATGCCTGATATCATGCAAATGTGACTGCAAGATTCACAAACTTTCACAAAGAAAAATTTCAAAATTCAAATTATTTTCATTGTAGGCAACAATTTTGTACCCAAAGATTTTAAAATATCCTTACAGAATATTCATATTTTTGATTTATCAATGTATTTATGCCATCCTTGAATTATATAAATGTTTATTTTTTTATATTTTAAGTTTTGGATTGGATGTTGATCTCCATATTTCCTTTAAAAAAAATGTCTTGCATGTATAGCTACCTTTATATTATAATCAATTTGCATTTAAAAATCCTTTTCACAGTTTTTATTCGATACAAGGTTGCAGTAACAGTTTTTTGTGCATTTTATTGTAAAGGTTATGCATATTTCCTTCTAATTATGTCCGTCTGTTTGTACATCAGAAAAATAAAGACATTTTTAGTTGTCAAAAATAATTTGAATTCAATGTTTTATCAAAATTTACGTGTTTAGTATTTCATGCGGAAAAATAATAAATATTTTTGCATGTTTCTTTTAGTATTTCCAATTTTTCACTTTACCCTTTTCCGGAATTATTTTTAGTAACTTTAACATGAAAATATCAAACTATTTTCGGATATAATACGAAGTCACAAGAGATACCTGCAACCGCTTGTAGTGTTCTCTCTAATCTGATATGAACTATGAGTTTTTAGGCGTTAATGACAAAAATTCGATATATATTTAGATAAAACGTTTTATATTCTTATGGCAATATTTTTCTTACTGAAATTAGTAATAAGCTAGAAATATGTTCTTTCCAATCCTTTTATTATTAAAAATCACTGTCGACCGGTTTCGGCTTATGCCATCCTCTGGACACAATACGTCAAAAACAATTAGAAGCTACCTCATATATAGCAGAAGTAATTACAAACATTTACAATAAAACAAATAAAATAAAATGAGACAATGAGCAAAAACAAAGTAGAAACATGTTAAAATTTGTTAAAATATGACATTAATATTGTATGTGAAAACGGACTAGAATAAAAATACTACAAAAACTTTTCTTAAGGTTATTTTTTAATAGAAGCCATAATTTAGCCAAAAATCAAGTGTTCCCACACATCTGGCTGACCCTGAATATGTCAATACATAGGTATTTGTCAAAAATCATACATAAAATATGTTTTTTTTTTGTTTATGGAATTAAAATTAGTAATAACTAGATACTTAAACATTGAACTGACGTTTGATGTTTTTGATTATTGACAGAACTGTCACTTTTCACCCAAGAGATGAAAGTCATCACTCTCAACACTTTTCATCCAGTGACGTGCTGTCCAAGTTCATGCAGGTTAAAGATTGCTATTATGATCGCTAATAAATTTAATTTTCATTTCCTAATAAATAAAAATACATCTACATATGTTCTTAAGAGCAGTTTCATCGGTCTTCTTTAAAGATAAACAATCTGGTTGATTTTTCGCAGTGCATTCGATTATTTTCGGGAGACTTTGTTCTGTTTAAAAAGAAATTTGTTATAATATTTTGTGCCCTTTCCAATTAGGGTGTATAGAACCCTATATCTTGGTAACTTTTTAATGATAAATGGGACTCCAATGATAGTTTTTTTTTTTAATAAAGTATGTTTTTTTTGTTGCTTATATAGATAGTTTATTAAATTATCAATACAACGTACTTTTTTTTTCTTATCGCTAAGTCATAAATAACTTCATTACGTAGTTAGGCTTTAGAAATGTGACCGATGAGTAAAAAATATCATAATAACAATAATACAAATTACATAATAAGTTGATTAAGAAATTATTGCTCAAAAGAAGTATCTTTTGCTTTGTTATGATGAAATGATTAAATTGCTCAAAGGGAAGACATAAAAGCGATGTGGTATTCAGAACTTAATAACTGTGTAAAAAACAGGAAAAATGGGCTGTCAATTTAAAGAAACACAACTGGACTGTCATTTATCCAACTTTAGTTTAGTGTTCCGGATCGTTAAAAACCTCGATCCGCGGATACGCATACCGATCATACATTATAATATAATGAGTAATTGAAGAATACTATTTCTGTGTTATGTTTCATTTGCGTAAAACGTTTTTAATCGCAGAAAAAAGGTTGGCTTTATGTGAGTTGCCTTTTCGGCATGTTCAAGAATTAGGGTTTTGCGGTTGATGGACCACGGTGTTCCAAATTATGTTCTTAAAGGCAGAAAATATTTCACTGCGCTTATCTGGAACGAGCTATTCGAAAGAGTTTCAACGAAAATAAAGACACGTTCTAAAGGATTTTGAGTAAGATATTTGGCAGATATTGTTCAGATACGTCATCAGGGGTTTCGTTATGTACTGTCTTTGACTTACCATAGCATAACAGAAGATTTTGAAGAAAAAATATCGTTTTGCCAGAGGGGATTCTCGAAGAACTTTACACAGGAGAGTGTGTTTCAATAAAGTTTGAATCCGTGCTATTTATCTAGTTTCAATAACATCAATTGCACAGCACGTAAGCTACATCTGATAGGGAAAGAATCTCTTAACAGTCCTTGGTAGATTTTCAACATTATTGTTAAATGCAGAAAAATTGCTGGGAATTTCAACCATTCAACAATGGCAAAGTTAAAGCAAGAGTTAAAAAATATTCAAACTGAAAAATAAGATAGAGCAACTCAACGCTGAAGTCTGGACATTGATTCAAGAAATGGTGAGAATCTTGAAGCCTTTTGAGGAGACCATAACGAAGACATTGAGTTCATCAAATACGTTTATATCAGAAATTATCTAGTTTTTGCGAGCACTTCGTAAAATATGCAAGACAATGATAATTCCTGGCGAAACTGATCAAAATTGTTACTCATATTCTCCGCAGTTTTTGTATCTTTTTTTGAAGACTGAATTAAATAACAGATTTTTAGAAATAAATACAAAACATGTATATCGAATATCAACATATGTAGATCCTGATACAAATTAAAATTTTTCAACGCCATTAACTGTAAATAAGATCCGTATAAAAAGAAATGAATCCGGATTTCTATATTTCTATATTCTTTTTTCTGCGGATATCCGTGGATAGGGATACGAATACTCGGGACATCACTACTTTGGTTTTTCAAGGGATAATATTCTAGCCATTAGTGTTGTGTATATTCGAATGATCTCAATAATTGAATGATCCATAATCGAATGATCGCAATAATCGAGCAATCATTCGATTAATACTCAATGGAAGAAGATGATTGTGGGTTTTTTTTAGGTCCTAACTTCCTTTTTTGAGCATATTTTTTTTTCCCAATTCTCCTATATATGGTTATTACAATCATCAAGCCCGATTATTTGAATAAAGTTCATAATAGATTATCATTCATACAAATCGTTCAGATTCTATTATCACTCATAATCGAATGATCATTCATAATTCAAACGTCATAATCGAATTATCGAATAATCGTCAATAATCAATCGAATGATGCCTTTTTCGTTGTGCCATTATGCCCATCACCACTAGCCAACCCAGGTTTGTTTTTAGGAAAATAATGGCTTTTTAATGCACTCAAGCAGAAAAGAAAGTAGCTTGTATTTGAATTCATTATAAAAGCTTTAAGTAATATACATACATAATAATTTTTACTTAATAATTGGTAGTAAGAATGCAGTGTAAGCAATTATAGCTTCTGCAAAGTCCGATATTGTTTACTTTGAATTCGCTCCAGTTCATATTTAGATGCATATCAGATAAGTTTTTCCGTAAACAAATGATATTTATATTGAACAAAGATTGTTTACTTTTTGTAATAAATAAAGAGATATGATAATATGCACAAAATATTCAGGACGTTTCTGGCAACAACGATTTTCCCCATAAAAATATTGTAAGGAAAATGCAGCTCACCAATTTCTATAAAAAAACTGGAACAAATTACGTTCAACACAGTTCAATGATTGGTCTATTTGTTAGTTTATTCTTTCTTATCGTACTTATAATTGAAATTAAACATTTATTTGCTGGTATTAATAATTAACAAAAAATATACACAAAGTATTCAACGAGGTAACCGACAAACTTACACAGTTTGTTTTAAGGCCGTTTTACACCTAGCTATTTATTGCGGAATTTATTGGCCAATTTAAAATTTTACGTGTGTAACACGTATTTAATCCGTGTTTAGAGGTGATGCTTAACAAAAAATATCGGATATACTTTAGGTTAGATGACCCAATTAGAAATGAATTAGGAATACTTTGTTTTATCCTCGTTAATATTTAGCCCATATAACTTTGCGGTTTTTTTCTTCTGGTTATTAGCACTATGTCGTCGGGTATATGTAAATTGCTTCCCCACAGGTTGTAGGAAAAAGAATCAGATTTAATTGGTCTTATAAATAGGTAAACTGCCTCCCAAACCTTATTAATTGTTATATTATTTATCAACGGGGACCCAATTTACACATGTATGTCAGGTAGCTAAGAATTGTGGGAGGCAATTTAACGATTTTTAGTTGTTACTCTTGATCTCGGGAGGCAATTTACATATACCCATGTCGTCTGCATAGGCGATTACTTTGCTGTTTTAATTGGTATGTGATCGCTTGTATTTGTATTCCACCGTCTCTGAAAACTGCTTCTAGTACTATCTAGTAACTAGCAGTGTCGTTTTTGTTAGCCTAATTAATATGTATGTTTGGGATGTTTAGCTTTTGCTTTGCTTCGTGTATTTCATATTTTTTAGCTTACAATAATAATTGTTTTTTCAAATAAATTTTGATAAAGATCTGCTTTAGTAAAATATTTATTTAAAAAATGTTCAAAATAACACCGTTTTACGGTACTTTTTTTTTGTTAAACATTTACAGCGGTGCTCCAACCTGAAACAGAAGCAATGATGTCCTGGATAGTGTCGACTCCGTTCGTCTTATCAGGAAATCTACACGGGGTGCTGTAGTCGCAAGTTATCCCTATGATAATTCAGAGTAAGTATTAGATTAGAATTAGGTACGTTTAGGAAATCTTAAATCCAAAGTGGAATTTAAAATATTACATTATACCATAACATGTTATGTATGTTGCCAAACTAGATTTTTGAACCAGTTAATACTTCGAACTTCACCACGTTATTAAAATGTAACGCCAGAAACACTGCATGTTAACGTTTGTTGGTGATAATTTTAATTATGCAATGCCGGAAATTTAGTTTTCTAGTGAGAATTATCGACAACTAATGAAATACATTTTCTTTTACTGTACCACGACGAAAGTGAAAGAGAAATCATCAGAGATTGTGGTGATGATGTTCAGTTTTATTGTAGTTATACACACAATTATACACCGATCATACTTGGACTAAGTAGCACCTCCTTTAATGCATAGCTTAGGTTCCGTTACTGTCTGGTACAAGTTGACGAGCACTCTACAACTTATAATTCATTCGGGAGGCAATCGTGCGCTGATAACTTTGATCACCCTGTATATTAAGTAACATAGAATGTTACCTTAAAATTACACAGAAAAAAAAGAAACACTACAGCATTTTAACCATATTTAAAATTAAAATAGTAGTATGCTTCATTTGAATTGAATTAAGTTCATCTATCATATTCGTGTCACGATTATAACTTAACTGATGACAACGAATTAACTACATTTTCTTTTACTGTATACGATGAAAATGAATGAGCAATCATCATAGATTGTAGTGATGATGTTCACATTTTATTATAGTTATACTCACGATCATACACTGATCATACTTGCACTAACTAACACCTTTAATCCATAGCTTAGGATCCGTTACTGTATCTGATACAAGTTGACGAGCACACTACAACTTATAATTCATTCGGGAGGCAATCGTGCGCTGATAACTTTGATCAGCTTGTATATTAAGTACAATAGAATGTTACCTTAAAATGACACGAAAAAAAAAAAGAAACACTACAGCATTTTAACAATATTTAAAATTAAAATAGTAGTATGCTTCATTTGAATTGAATTTCAAATGTTCATCTATCATATTCGTGTCACGATTATAACTTAACTGATGACAACGAATTAACTACATTTTTTTTTACTGTATACGATGAAAATGAATGAGCAATCATCATAGATTGTAGTGATGATGTTCACATTTTATTATAGTTATACTCACGATCATACACTGATCATACTTGCACTAAGTAACACCTTTAATCCATAGTTTAGGTTCCGTTCTTGCCTGGTACAAGTTGACGAGCACACTACAACTTATAATTCATTTGGAAGATATTAACGTAACAAATGAGTTATTTGTTAATTTCTTGCGTAATTCTGTGTTGTAAAACATCGAACATCACAGATCACCAACCATACACTATATATCACTTTTATTTGACTTGAGTAAAAAAAACGCTACTATTTTTTGCTTTGCTTCTGTTACTAAATGTTGTTTCTAACCAAGTCTGCACTCTGAATGTCAATTATTCGCGTCCAAAACATCATCATACTAAGGTTTTTGATCTAGTTAATCATGAATTACTCCAGCGCAAATTAGAACTATACGGCTAAAAATGTTGGCTTACATCGTATCAAGCCAACAGAAAACAGATAGTTATAGTGGATCACACAGATACAGTGTCTCATCTGAACTTGGTGTGAAGTCAGAGGTGCCGCAAGGCTCGATACTGGGGCCACTGCTCTTCCTACTGTTTGTTAACGATCTACCATGGGCAATAAATAACAATAATCTCATAATGTATGCAGATCATGTTAGTTACTTACATGTAGCTAGTAATATTGAGGAATTAAGGAAATATATGCAAAGTATGTTAAACATATTTGTGCAGTGGTTTACCGTTAATAATTTGAGAATAAACATGGAATGAGATATGCTGGGTAGGTCGGTCAATGAACCAATGAACACTCAAATCACTGTTAGATCAAGTTTTCGTAAGTTTTTATTACCACTTCATCAGGATGACACTGAAAGTATTACAATATCAATGAAATATTAAGAAGTTATTTACTTCTCGACATAACTTACGTACGAGTTGGTCGTTTGCACACCAAAACATAAGAAAGGTAGACATGGCAAAGGCATATCAATCAATAACACTAAGGACGTATAACAATTAAAATCAAAAGTTAAAATTTAAATTTAAAATCTACACCATCTTTCTTATTAAGAGCAGGACATGGACGCAGTGAATACCAACAGTCGACTGAGGATCAAAAAAGGAGGTCGGAAGATATGTAGGCAACCAACAGCTGGGCAAAGGGCCCCGTACCTCTTTGCTCAGTTGTTGGTAGATTTTAAATTTAAATTTTAACTTTTGATTTTAATTGTTATATGTTTTGGTCTGCTAGAGGGAGGGGTACGGAAGGGGACGGGAGGGGATATAAGAACTATATTCGTATCAAATTATATAGTTCCTTAAAACCTGAAATTAAGTTACTCAATATATTAATTCTTTTAAAAATGTACTAAAAGATTTTGTAGTTAGTAAGTGCTAATGTTAAATTTTGATCACTTTTTTTTATATTGTGTTTAAACTTTTAGTATTAATCGTTATTTTTATTACCATTTTTTGCTTCAGGTTTTTTGATTTATCCTGTACTCTTGGTCGTTTGGATAAATATACGTTATTATTGTTATTATTATTACTTTCAGCACCGGTGCTGCTTGTTGCGAAGAGAGTCCCACACCGGACAATGCCCTCTTTAAGGCGTTAGCCCTAGTATACTCCTCTAATCACGCGAAGATGAAAACCGGAAAGCCCTGCCCGGACGACACCAGCACTTTCGACAGGGGAATCACGAACGGCGCCAACTGGTACCAACTTAGCGGTTAGTCAATTACACAGTGATACAAAATCGAACTTTCCGAATGGGAATGGGGTGAGACCAATTGCAAATGAAAGTTGATATTATCTATAAGAAAACCTTGAAGGGTTTTTTTTAGTTCAGTGCGAGATTTTATTTTACACGCATTTGAAGTTGTTGATTTTGGAACGCTGTCTAACAAGGAAAGATCATTGAAAATTTGATAAAATAATGCTTTTTTATTTTTATTATTTTGGAAAGTTGTGATATCTTACTGTTTTTGGGGTCGAGGAATTCATTTTCCATATTTATTTTTACCTAAAACTGACGCTAGATGGCGCTGTCATACAAATGGTGCTTACAAAAATAACTTTTTTATTTTAAAGTATTATATCTCATTATATCTTATTTGGATCTCATTTTGGATCCGCTTAATCATCATCACTATCACTGTCAATTTGCATGTTTGAAATAGCAAAAGCTCCAGAAGTAGTAGGCTGTGGATCTCTGTATGTTTCTGGTTCTTGCTCTTCGTCAGTATCCAATTCATCGGTTGTTCTCTTTAACCACCAGCATAAATCACCTAACATAGAATCTAGTTCCTTTCCTCTGTACCTAGTTTCCATGGTTAAAGCTACTTGGTGAAAACGTTCACCTTGCTCATCTGATTCGGTGGATAGTTGGTTTTCAAACCAATCCATATGGTGATGGAGAAAATGAATTTTTAATGACATATTCACACCAAGTTCCTCAAAGGCTTTCAAGAGACGTTTAACTCTTTGTGCACTATTGCTTCTCGTTTTTTACCAAGAACATTTGTATGACAGCGCCATCTAGCGTCAGTTTTAGGTAAAAATAAATATCGAAAATGAATTCCTCGACCCCAAAGTACCCCAGTAAGATACCACAACTTTCCAGGATAATAAAAATAAAAAAGCATTATTTTATCAAATTTTCAATGATCTATCCTTGTTAGACAGCGTTCCAAAATCAACAACTTCAAATGCGTGTAAAAAAAAAATCTCGCACTGAACTAAAAAAAAACCCTTCAAGGTTTTGTTATGGCTAATGTCAACTTTCATTTGCAATTGGTCTCATCCCATTCCCATTTTGGTTGTTGCACTGTGTTATTACACCAACATTTCGTGCCGATCATTTTATTCGACCGTTTTCGAAATGTTCGCAGGGGCATGCAAGACTTTAACTACGTTCGGTCGAATTGCTTCGAGGTGACCTTCGAATTGAGCTGCTGCAAGTATCCAACCGCCAATACCTTGGCGGAGGAATGGAATTTGAATAAGGAACCGATGCTGAGTTTCATGGAGGCGGTGCATTGGGGCGTTAAAGGAAACGTTACAGATCAGAATGGCGCTCCGGTGCCGGATGCGCATATTGTGGTCGATAATATAGATCACTTCGTTGTCACTACGAATATGGGAGAGTATTGGCGGTTGCTGCTTCCGGGACGATACGAGATATACGCGAGGGCTTATGGGTGAGAAACATATTTTTGTTTTAAAACTCTATTTTTAATGACTAATTTTCCTAACATGGGTAAGACTTTTAACGTGTGCGTTAAAGCATATTTTTACTGAGAAAATACTTTTACCATTAATAAATGATGAACTCTTCGATGTATCATTTTTCGTATCAATTTTGGACCCTTATCCACGCGTTGCATTAGATCCAGAAAGCCTATATCTTTAAAATTTCAGCCTGCAATTGTTTGTTACACCCCACAAAAATGTTATTTTATAATTTATGCTTTTATACATTTTTATTTATGCGTTTGATCTACGAACAAAAGAAGAACTTCTATAAATATAGTATTCTGAAACGGATTGCATTCAAGATTTTTGAAAACATAGCGTATGAATTTTATTTAAATTTATCTTATAATAACTATTAAGTGACTAAAATACTGTTATGCTCGCTAACATAAAGCTTGTGTAAGTAAGCGACTAGTTAATCATTTGTTAGTACTAATAAAATCTATAGTCTAGCTCTAGTAGTTTTAAAAGAAATATCATTTGTAGATTTTTTTTTATTTTATACCTGTTCATATGTGTATATCTCCTATGATGGGGGTTATTGCCTGATCTATTGGTAATGACAACGTCGGCATCATTTGCTGTTCCTGTCATTTGTCAATTTTAATCTCCCATGTCACTTCTATTTATTCCCAGTTTTTTCCTGTTTATTATAACAGGGTGAGTTTTTTTTTATCTTGAGACAACGGAATATCTCTAAAACACTGCATCAAATCAAAAAAAGATCTTAATAAAATTATCGCACCTTGTCGGGAAAACGTTGTGAATAAAGATTAACAGCATCATCGATATTACCTACCACTTTCTCCATAGACGTAAATCATTTCAATTCTCTCTTGTAATGTCTAATTCAACACTAACTAATTTGTATTAGATTAATAATTAATAATCTAATTGGGGATCGGACAATGTGTAAATATTAACAGCTTGTCAAGTACTGAATAAAGTACGGTTTTGTGTCGTTGAATAGTATTCCAATTGCGAATAAATAAATGTATCGAAGTAAAGGGGCACAGTTTCGAACACATGGCTTTTTGAAATGTTAGTTTGTGTTAAAATAGAAAAACACAAAATCATGTTTGCTTGCTTCTCTTTTTTGTGTATTTTTTCTAGACGTTCACAATCATGTTTTTTGCGATTATAGCGTAATCTGTTACGAATCGAAAAAAAAGTTTCAAACAAAAACTACATACTTGATGGCGTAGAATCCGAATCTGCAATACAAAATGGGGGTTCCCATTTAAGATTTCACAGTTGTCTCCCCTCCCACTTTGGAGGGGGGGATCGAGTTTGGCACCATTCAGTGAGCCCCCTACATTATAACAAATCTTATTAAGATCTTTTTTTGATTTGATGCAGTGTTTTAGAGATATTCCGTTGTTTCAAGATAAAACCACCCTGTATATTACCTGTTTATTTTAAATAAATCTATAACAGCTACTATCACCGTCATTCGTGTTTTCTATTGTAAGTACAAACAAAACAGCTGTATAATTATAGAACAGAACAAAAAGGTGAATTGCTGTATGGAATCTTAAAAGATCAGGCGAAAGGGCGGTATCCATTCGTCAACACCAAAGGAATTTTAGAAAAGATTAATAGCAAAAAAACGCAGTTCAGTATCCAATCCTTAATTTTTATTATATTTTACTACCGGTTTTGGACTATTCCATCTTCAGGTAAATAAAAACGTCAGTGGAAATTTAAAATTTTTATGTTGTATGAAGCAATAAAATTAATTAACGAATAAAAACGTCACATAAGCAATGATAAACTATTATGTTCAAAGCTAAAACTCTTAATTTTATTAAATTTAATAAAACGTGTTTAAAAAATTTTCAAGATAAAAATTAATTGCATTATTTCTTGGGAAATCCGACCATCACAGAAGTTTGTAGTAACTAAAATTGCAAATTTTAAACATAACTTAACGAACCCTCGGGAATTAAAGTAAAATATACAGAGCGTTTCATAAGCAGTGATTACGCAGTACGTATGAAAAAATACCATTAAACCATTTTTTTTTTTTTAATAGGACATCTCTATATTTATTATTCTTCGCGAAGCTTGATAAATGTGCTATTCATAAATGTGTAGTGTCCCTATACCTACATATACCTTTGCAATTTTGAATTATTAGCATTTTTTTAATACGACTTTTTAAAGAAAATTGGTAATTTTTTTCTGATGTTGTTATGCGGTTATCTACATATCTTTGAAGAAAATTATGTTATTATTAAAAATTGCTTCTTCTGTGTATTTTAGAGCAATTTCAAAATACTAATTTTCTCATTTATAAAAAAAAATCGTTTAGAAACACACGTCACATTTCATTTTTACATTTTTTTTTACAAAAAAAAAAAAGATGTAAAAAAATATTCCTATTTTATTTTTACACAAAATCAAAAACCGAGAAAATACTGATATAAATAAAATAAGTAATAAAATATTTGTTGTTTTACCCAAAACAAATGCATATACAAACTACGCCGCCTTAACCAAAAGCTTGCAGCGGAGCAATTTTTTTTCAATAACGTAAATAAGAACGTTGTTGTTGCAGATAGATAGATATATCGTACCTTATATGAAGATATGCTATTTTTCTACGTAGAATTTAAAAATGAGATAATATATAGGATGTTCCATTTAAAAATAACTATGCGTTTTTTTACTATTCGAACACCTTGTATAGTCAAAAATATTCTTAGATTATGCAGCATTGAATTCTGTAAAAATTTTGTACAAAATACTTTTCCTAAAATCAAAAATAGAGCTATAATCAAAGATCTAGTCTTTGGTGGAACACCCTGTACAAATAAGCTTTTCTAAATTTAATAATGTATATTTATACATTATTAAATTTACCTTATTTAAGTGGGTTTTTTTTTAATAAGCCCTGCAGTGCATAACAGTCAGATGCATCAATTAATGAATAATAAATGCCATTGTGACATTGTGCTCTGTAAAAACAGAGGTGGAATCAAAGATCTAGGTTTCGCAGAGACGGCTTTGCTTTCGAATAATGTTTACAAATTGGTCAACGTTTTATTTTTTTTCTTCCTAATTTTGGATTTTTAATATTTTATCACATAATACAGGGTGTATCATATATAGAGGTAAATATAACAATATGTAGCAGCTGTAATCGTATACGATCAAAAAGTCTTAATGCACAGGGGGTCTATCTGTAAGCATTAACGAGAAAAAAATATTTTGTAAATGCCGTGGGCTAGAGCCGCACCTGTGCCCAGTCTAAATGCTGTCCCGAGTATACCCGCACATACCACTATCATTCAACTATTACCGCTGTTTTGTGTGGATCACCGCTTGGAGTGCAAGGCACTTCGAACATTTTATTTACATTCTTCCCGTCTCGAAAAAACGATCCTTTTCTAAACCATCATGATTTCATATAAAGAAAATCGAAGCTTGATGCATCGGCAAAAGCACGGGAATGTATAGATTCATTTTCAATAGTAAAAAGGCGTGTCAGCAAATTTTCTGTATCTACATTTATTTCTGTGTAATTCAATTCAATTCATTTTGTGTTATATGATTAAATAAATCCAAAAGAAATAACTCAGATTCATGTGGTACCGTTTATTAACAACTAACTCTCGATTCGACAAAGCAAACGAAAAATATTTACGTTTATTGTAACTACTAAAGTCGCATATCCCGTGAAACTCGAACGTCTTATCAGTATATTAAAAATAATAATTTATAGACCTACGTAGAATGCTCCTAGCAAAGAAGGAATGTTTATTTTATAAAAAGAAGAAATTTAAAATGCCTCAGTTTTTCTATTTTTACAAGGACCTTTATTTATTAAGAATGACGTTAAATGAACTTACAGCATACCATTAAGAATAATACTAAATGAGTGCAATGTATTTATACATAATACCACGTTTAGCGGGTACTTAACATGACGTTTCCTTGCATCAGGCCCGGACTAAAGAGTTTTTGGTTCTAAATTTTACTTTTTTTTATTCTTTAATGATGAAATCCGGTTTCGGTGGGTTTGTGCTTTATATGTCGTGTAGTTAACACCCAAGCAAAATTTACTTTTTTATTTGATACACCCTGTATAACATCTGAACTTCAATTTCCTAATAAAAAAAAACAAATAAATTAAATAATAGAAGGTGATATTCGTGTGAAAATATTTTTTCCCCCTCAGATACGAACAGACAGAACCAACGCCAATCACCGTAATAAATGGCAGAACTACCGTGAAGAACTTCGTGTTGACCAGAGACAAACGATCTGCCGATACAGAAGGTAACCAGTCACTCATTATCATAACTCTCGAATCTCAGCATATTACGCAAAATATTACAGATGTGCAAAAGCAACTCTTATGATGTGTGCAACCTTAGTGTGCCTAATATTTCTTTATGTCCACAAATATATTATTGTTTATCTTAAATAAAGCATCATCTAATTTCTTTCGCACTAACAATAACTTTATAAATAGCATCTTTTTTTAACTTTCATTCTAATCGATTTGAGGGATTGGGAATCTTAATTACTTTTTTTTCATCATTTCAGATCGTAATCCTTCATTCACACTCATTACTAATATTTTCTTTGTAGTTTTATGTATACAGGATGATTTAATTAGAATAAATTTTTAATGACTTTTCCCAATTTTGTTTATTTGAAAGAAAAACGAGGAGGAAATTCAAGTTAGAGAAAGACAGGGTTTCATTTAGAACATTTTCTCTTTCTTTCAGATAATTACAAACAGAGAACGGCGGTAGTAAGAGCTAGCGGTCGTACGTTGTACGGAGATTTTCCCTTATTGTCCTTTTTTACCATGTGTTCTATTTTATTTAAATTATTGTAAACGTCGTGATAAAACCGCTATTGCAAAAGGTGTTCGTGTTTTTGTGAAAAGAAAAATCGGCAGTTTTTATCACTTTTTTTTGTTTAGTAAATAAAAGCTCTGAATTTATTTCAGTATTAATAATCAATATTCGTTACTAATCAGATACCGGGTTCTTGTTTTTTCTATTACACATACAAATTCCCTATGTCTAACGTTAAAAAACAAATTGTAAATGCATTGGTAACTGGCGAGTAGGCAACCAGATATACCTCCATCTAAACCAGTTATTATTTTGTTTTAACGATTAATTTGACGTACCACATATTTTATTATTTGACTGTGCTGTTGTTGTTGTTGTTTACAAGTTTGAAATTATTTATAAATGAGTAGTGTATTTTTAAGGACGTTGAATAGTTCGTGGAAGAACTTAGTTGAAATAATTGTGACAAATAATATACTATTAGGAGGCTTTGTATAAACCATTTAACAATTGCAATGATGAGGAATTTGCCAAGAGATTTAGATTATCAAATCAAAAAGAATTGAAAATAAATTACAGTGTATAGAAGTAAGAAAGAAAAAGCCCGTCTTTCACATGCTGAACATTAACTCCTACCTGCCATGTTCTTATACGAATTTATTGCTATTAAAATTATATACCCAGTCCTTTGCACACGAGGGGTAAACACCTGATGATTTATGGTGTACACCCTGAAAGAATTACGGTGATTTATTATAGATTACAAAGATTTATAAGGATTTATAGGATTTTAGGAGATTTATGGAGATTTATAATGAATTATCGAGGACTTCAGGTGACTTACAATGATTTATATTGATTTACCAGAGATTTAGAAAAGATTTAAAACAGTTATTAATGCACCGCGCCTGCGCGTAACATACAAAACCTAAGTTTATTTCATATAATTTTTTTACCGGCAGTATAGCGAATCTCGGCAAATCCAATATTATTTTGCTCTTGTTTAAAGTGGTGTCGTGCAAATTAAGTAGTGAGCTAAATAGTGAATTCTTCTTCTGCTGTATTTCGGGAGAGATCTATTGAAGTCCTTGAAGGTTCTCAAGTTTCCACTGGGCAAGATACTGAACTTTATAGAGAACACCGAGCTTCAATAGTGGAAATAAGCGCCTAGCTCAAGTGCCCGGCTTTAGGTACCCAACCTAATTTAATGAAAATTGTGAACAGACATTTAAGACTACAAGGTCCATGACCTCCACATATTCAACGGTTATTAACTTTAGCGTTAAAGCTATTACAAAACGTTTAGATAGAATGAAGACGGTGAATAATATTATGCACGATCTGAAAGATGTGATTTGTGTTTTTAAGGGAACGGAAAAGACGTGAGAAAAGGATGAGTATTGAAATGAATTCGCCGACAGTTACAGATTACAACCCCTCTTCTATCTAGACTTTCCCATATCTTATGTCTTTAGACTTTATCAAATGCTTTTTCCAAATGTATAAAGGTCATGTATACTTTCGATTTACTGTTTAATTTCTTTTCTATTATTTATTTGACTGTGAACATATGGTCTTGCACGCTTCGTCCCTGTCTGAACCCACTTTGCGATTCTGTCAGTGTTGCCGCCATCTTTGTTTTTAATTTTTGTTCCAATATTATTTCATATACTTTTAGTACCGTACATAATAACGCAATACCTCCTGTAATTATTGCAGTTCTTTGTGTCTCCTCTTTTGTGTATGGGCAAAATCACTCCTATTTTCAACATTGAAAATAATCGACCATTGTTCTTCTAACAGCATCATCAACCATACTAGGAAATTACAGCATTGTTGGTAGAATCATTTTGAGCACGTGTGTTATCTTTTAAATTACAGCTTCAAGAATAATTATTAGCGCTAGTGGTAATGCTACAGCTCATTCCAATAGCAAGCATTGGAAAGAGACTTTTCCAAATTCTTCATCATTGTAATTGGTTCAATTGTTTATACGAAGCCTCGTAATAGTATATTGTTTATTACGATTAACTATTTTTAACTAGGTTGACAAAAACAAAGTCCTCCAATATGTGTATACTTCTCGTTCATAAATAATTTCAATCTTCTAAACATAACATAATTTTAATACATTATCCACGATCTATTAAGTGATAGTCACTGTGCAACACAGTATGTGCTAGTGCTTGTTCAACCATTTAATTACATTTTAGGAGAATAAACTGGTTTAATACCTACATCATTTTTCTTAGTTACTGGAAAGACAATTATTTTAATTATTCACCTAATTAATAACTTTTATTACGGGTTTAATGAAATAAATAATAAAAAAAACACTACAATAATAGTAAAATTTAAAAATATATCATACGTCAAATTAATGGTTAAAACAAAATAATAACTGGTTTAGATGGAGGTATATCTGGTTGTCTACTCACCAGCTACCAATGCATTGACAATTTGTTTTTTAACGTTACACACAGGGAAATTGTATGTGTAGTGGAAAACCAAAAAAGAACCCGGTATATTTTTTTAATATAATTTTATTATTAGTTAAAGGGGATTGTTTGTTTACTGTAATTACGGTGGCGCTATATAAGTTGAAGCGTTGAGTGAGGGGATTGTAAAGAGCCCTATATCTGTTTGTGAAACCGAAAATGGCCCCGTCCGCTAGATGGCGCTATATGCCTTACGGGATACGAGATTTCGTCACTCAACGGTTGAAGATTTAAAATTCATAAAAAAAAAAACAATTTGAAGCGAAATATTTGTGTCGTAGAATAATCGTCCTGTATATAATAGTTTAATTTTTGGTTGGTCTTTTTTTCCCTGGCGTTTTCATCACATTTTCTTAATTTTTATTTTCTTATTGATGTATTTGAAGTGTCAGTTCCAAAATGAAATACATATGTTTTATTTTTTTTTAATCTTTTTTTTTGTTTTCATTTTTCAATGACGTTGTTTTATTTTATGTGTTTAGTAATATTTTTTTCTGGGGTTCTTGACGTATCAAAATAACTTTTTTTTTATTATCATCCTTATCATTATTATTATTTTTATTGCAATTATTGTAATCGTTAGAATTTTTTTATAATCATAATTTTTCAAGTGCCTAATAATCGAATATTAATTTAAAAAGAATCGTATTACACATGAATCTTGAGTATATCTTACCAACTTTGGGGAACTACTTTTGCTAGCAATACAATTTTGGACATAAATAACCCAAATAACAGTAAAGTGGTTCCATTTAACACAAAAAATCGACATTAATTATGTCTTTACATATTTCTTTTTGTATTCCTTGATTTACGATATTCCATTTATTTGTATTGTACCACATAATACTTAATAACTGATAATATTCGCATGTATAGTACGAATATAATTAATGATTTTATTTTATAGTTGTATTTGTGCTATGAAATCACACACAAAATATTCGTACTGTATATGATTTTAAGTGTCGAATGTCGTCCTCGAATTTGCTCAAATTATACAATGATATATCTTCCGTATTATAATAATTATCGACTTGAGTACATAATATGAACTGTATTATTTTTAGACGTTGTATTTTATATATTTTTTTCATGATTGATTATTCTTAGTATGAATGCATATATTGAATCAATAAAACGATTAAAAAATGAAAACATGTGTATTTTATTTTGTTCTGTTGTGAAATATTTCTTGTTTATGTCTACTTTTCTTTGATTCGGTATTAGAAACAGATATATAATATAACTTCATACAAATTTCATCAATGGTAACGAATTTATTCATCAAATTTTTACTACTAAATCAGATCACTCATTGCTTGTTTAATCCACTAAATGCCTAAAGACGTCTAAAGAAAAATATTGATTCTAAGGTAAGTATTAAACTCTGAAAGTGGTGCATTTTTCATAACGCATAATGTGGCATGTATTTCAATAATAATAGCCGATGTAGAGTGCAGACGGTAACCATTTTTTATTTGTATTGTGACATAACGATATTCAATATTCATGCACCTGTTATGGGATTCTAAGAGATTTAACTGTAAAATCGTAAATTATTTAATGGGCACCTTTTCAATCGTGAATAATGTCTGTATTTTTAAAATAGGTACATATTTGAAATATTATAAATATAAGATCTGTCTAAATTTGAGAGTCACACCATTTACCCTCACTATGATCAACATTGTAATTATTTTCGTCTTTTCATATAAGTATTTTCCATAATTCCAGGTCTAGTATTGATATAACGAAAGCTGCAACCAAGGGTGCTGGAATAAGATTGAATTTCTTAATTTTGCGACTGTGATATTTCGATTGTTGCTAGAGGAAGTCAGTTTAAATTTGGAACAAAACATACTTTCAATATTTTAGTATAACTATTGAAAGATATATCTTTGGATTTGCTACATTGCTCACCACAATTTTTCAATGCGAATACCTTTGAAAACAGTGGAAAAATTAATTACGTCAGTAGTTTCGTAACATCTGGTACTGACCTAGTGCTTTCTTTTTCTAACAAACACAGATTATAATCAATTTTAGGAATTACTAGAGAATATCTTTGAATTCTTATTCAATATATTCAATTGAAGTCGATTTTTACTTGTAGCAATCAAAATATCATGGTTCTAAAATTGTGAAAATTCCATTTTAATTCAGCGTCTCTGATTGCGGGTATCACAATATTAATTATAGATCCAGATTATCTAAAATACTATAAAGATAAAAATAATAACATTAGTAACACTTTCTTCTTTTACTGAATAAATTCCGCGACTTTTTTTAAATGAATTTTGTGCTTATTTGGTCACATAATTGCAACACACAAAAAAATCTCCACGATTTAGAAATCCGTACATATTGTCCATGATTTTAAGGTCAAATTCCGAGACTCTCCTTAAGAAATATGTTATTTGGTTGCGAGATATTTGAGACAAGAAAAAACAATAGGCACAAAGTCCGCTTTCTAAATAACTTAGCCGCGCAAAGATTTTTTTTTGAAAAATAGTGCTTCGTATATCAAAGAGATTATCCAAAAGTATGGATCAATCTTTCGTTAACAATTTACTGATATGTGTTGCTTCGAAAAATATCTGGCGAAATTATAGGGGAGTATAAGCATTGGAGGAATGAAACTAAACCGATTTTCGATAAATACGGTTTCATGATCGATCCTACGGAAGATTTTGCACACCACAACTACGAGAAGATGGAAAAGTTTTTACTAAAATACAATTCCACTTATCCGAGAATTACTGACTTGAAAAGCATAGGGAAGTCGGTGCAAGGCAGGGAGTTGTATGTTATGGTTGTGAGCAGTACACCGTTTCAGCATGTACCAGGTTAGTATCATTAGAATAACTCTATTGATGTTAATTAAAAAAAAAAATAAGAAATAAGTATTATACTTATAGAAAACGTTGCAGTTAATGGGGCTTATCTTCTTTTTTAAACCTATTACTAGATTAAAAATAGACTCTTAATGTAGCCATAAAAATATTTTACCCACAGCACAGGAACGAAATAAATAATGACTGTACAAACAAACGGGCGACTTTGCGATGCGTGCGTTATTCATATCACACGGTTTATCGCAAACTTGTTAGCATCATAATATAATATAAATCGGCAAATTCATTAATAAACTTTCTCATTTCTCCCTTCTCCATGTCATAGTAAATAATTATATGTCCGCTTTAAATAAAGATCCGCCCAGCATTAACTTGCATTTCTACACTTTCTCTGTTTTATTAAATTATACTGATAGGATCGCAGTGTATTTAATATGACCCTGACTCACGGAAAAGCATTGCAACTCTGTTTTTAAATGATATTTTCTGTTTAAATCTACTTCTAGATTTTAAAAAATGGATTCTTGATAAAAATATTAAAAAAGAACATCAAAAATTGTTTTTAGAGGACATTAAAATAAGTTTTTGTTAAATTAATTCTTCACTTTTCGCACAGAGTTGTAATATACAGAATGTATCAGATATAGAGGTAAATATAATAGTATGTATCAGCTGTAATCATATACGATCAAAAAGTCTTAATGCACAGGGGGTCTATCCGTAAGCATTAACGAGAAAAAAAATATTTTGAGAAAACCGTGGGCTAGAGCCGCACCTATGCCCAATCTAAATGCTGTCCCGAATATACCCCCACATACCACTATCATTCAGCCATTAGCGCTGTTAGTTTTGTGTGGATCGCCGCTTGGAGTGCAAACCACTTCGAAATTTTATTTAAATCCTTCCCGTCTCGAAAAAACGATCCTTTTCAGGGCCATCATGATTTCATATAAAGAAAATCGAAGCTTGACGCATCGGCAAAAGCGCGGGAATGTATAGATTCATTTTCGCGCGACATAGTAAAAACGCGTGTTTGCAAATTTTCTGTATTTACATTTATTTCTGTGTAATTCGATTCCATTCATTTTGCGTTATTTGATTAAATAAAACCAAAAGAAATAACTCAGATTCATGTGGTACCGTTTATTAACAACTAACTCTCGATTCGACAAAGCAAAAGAAAAATATTTACGTTTTTTGTAACTACTGAAGTCGCATATCCGGTGAAACTCGAACGTCTTATCAGTATATTAAAAATAATACTTTGTAGACTTACGTAGAATGCTCTTAACAAAAAAGGAATGTTTATTTTATAAAAAGAAAAAATTTAAAATGCCTCAGTTTTACTATTTTTACAAGGGCACACTGGCCGATTGGCCTTTATTTATTCGGACTGACGTTAAATGAACTTACGACATACCATTAAGATTAATTCTAAATGAGTGCAATGTATTTATACATAATACCACATTTAGCGGGGTGCTTAACATGACGTTTCCTTGCATCAGACCCGGACTAAAGAATTTTTGGCTCTAAAGTTAACTTTTTTATTTTTTAATGATGAAATCCGGTTTCGGCGGGTTTGTGCTTTATATGTCTTGTAGTTAACACCCAAGCAAAATTTACTTTGTTATTTGATACACCCTGTATAACAATGTTAATTGTTTCGATTAGTAAATCGTGAGTAGCTTCTTTTTAAATCTACTACTAGATTAAAAATAGACTCTTAATATATATATAAACATATTTTAATGGCAGGGCAAGATCGAACTAATCTGAGTGTATAAACAAACGGGCGACCTTGCAGTACATGCGCTAATTATATCACACGGTTTATCTCAAACTTTTTAGCATCATTATAACATAAATCGGAAAATTCATCAATAAACTTTCTCATTTCTCCCTTCCCCATGTCATAGTCAATAATTATACGTCCGCTTCACATAAAGATCCGCTCATTATTAACTTCTTTTTAAATCTATTATTAGATTAGAAATAGACTCTTAATATAACTAAAAAGATATTTTACTGGCAGAACAGGATCGAAATAACGTGAGTGTACAAACAAACGGGCGATCTTCGAATGCATGCGCTATTTATATCACACGGTTTATTGCAAACGTTTTAGCATTATTACAACACAAATCGGAAAATTTATCAATAAACTCTCTTGTTTCCCCCCTTCCGCATGCCGGTTATAGTAAATAATTATACGTCCGCTTTACATAAAGATCCGCTTAATATTAATTTGTAATTCTGCGCCTTCTCTGTTTTATTACATTACACTGATAGGATCGCTGCGTACTTAATACGATCCTGAACCACGAGAAAACATTGCAAAGCTCTGTTAGTAAATAATATCTTCTGTTTAAATCTACTAGATTTAAAAAAAATGCACTGTTGATAAAAATATTTAAAAAAAATACATTACAAATTGTTTTTAGAGCAAACTTAAAATCAGTTTTTGTTAAATTGATTCTTCTATACTTACAAAATAATATGTTAAAATACAAAACAAATTGCAATTGTTACATTGCATTTTTTTTATATATTCATAACATCCATTAAATACCATGTCTTTAATTTAGTGAATCGGTAATGTGGCATTACTAAACACTATACGTTTCAGTAATAACTATTAATCCCAATAATTAAATAAAATATAATATATTATCAATCAAAAATATCAAAAAAATGGTTAAAAGAAATACCTGTAATAAATGCAGTGCCAAAGTTAGGTACATAATCCCTAGTAGCCAAATTTAAATTTCCCGCCAAAATTTTTAGTGATTTCAACGTAAAGGCATTAAAATAACTATTGATGTAATACAAAATGGTGGGTAATTTTATGTTTTAAAGTTGAAATTACTAAGAATAATTGCGGGAAATTTAAGTTTGGATATTAGGGATAATACATTCTTGTTGAGAGTTGTTGAGCTAAAATACTACGTTAGAGTTTCCTGTTATCTAGAGAATGGCTTAGGTAAGAAAAACTAAATATGTAGTTAAAGGTAACGTTTCGAGATTTAATTTATGTCTTTTTCAAAATGCTTAGTAATACCAAATGTTATACTAGTATTTATATTGTATTTGGTAATACTTAAGAAAGAAGTCTAAAATTTATTGAGCGTCAATTGTAACCTTTATTATGAGTTGTTATAATTAACGCTGAATAAGTAGGGCCTTTTTTGGGGATATAAAAATATGAATTTTGTGGTAACACTACTAAACAAGAAAAGGAAATTCTAAAATACATTAAATTAGAAGTACTTAAGGACGAACATACAAAATAGGTTATTTAAATAATTAATGAATGGTAACCTTTTGACAAATTCCTTTGTTTTGTCATTTACACTATTTCTCTGTTTGTTATAAATATTTGATATCTTAAATCCTTTTGAAGAAATAAAAACACAAATAACTTTATTTCGTGTCCAATAGTAATATTTTTTTAAATTTATTCCATCAAATACTTATTCTATGAACAGGCTAATTAATCATACTTTTAGGCAATTACCTAGATAATCAAGGTCTCAAATATTATTATCTGCATAAACAAACAGTTTAAGTATGTATTCGTAAATCCAATAATAATTTGGATGTACATCAGATGTCGAATTAAAATTCTGCAATTTAAAATATCACATTTGCTGCTATAAAACATTGTAATGAGTGATATACTTTTCAAAAGCTAAAAACATTGTTAAAAAATACATGATCCATTATTCTAATAAATTGACGCAATTTACATAATCAAAAGAATTTTGTTTTCGAGTGGATTATTCATTTGTAAACTGCATTTTGTAATTGTTAAAATACTTTTTACCAATAGTTTTTATTGTTGCCAAATTTAACTAAAATTTTATTTTCCCATCAAGATAAGAGCAAAGAATTAAAAATTACAAATATGTATCTTAAAGATATGACTCCAAATGAGGGTCATTAAAAATGTTTGCGCTAGATAGTTATTAATTTTCTGTTTGTTATTGCCATACAAGCACTTCTTAAGTTCGAGCAACAAAACAATTGTATATAACAATAAAAACATTGCAAAAAGGATAAGCAAGAAAACATTTTTATTTAAACTAAATACTCAATGTTTTTATTTATTTTAAAATATTTCTTTCTGAATCTATTTTATATTTTTAAATACCAAACGATTTTATTTCATATCTGATAATAAAGGAATTAAATTTACCTCAAGAGTGCTGATAAGAATCACCACGAAACAAAAATATAATAAAGGAAGTTATTACCTTTATCACACACAAAACTGTACTGCAACTTTTCTCTCTTCAAAGCTCGTATTTAAGACGATATAATATCCGGCATTTGACCGCAACTAACAGGAAAAGTGTATTAGTTTGAAAACCAAACTGCTTGCTATTTTCAAATATTTATCTCTTGTTTTTGACTTATTGTTTGCCCAAAGGCCAATATATCACGAATTCTTTATATAGAGTCATCCTTGACGTCATGTAATTCATAGGAAATTTGTATATAATTAACGAAAGACCGGTAAATAATTTGTATAGGTGACAAGGTTAAGGCTACTTAATATTGGAAAATTAATTGCAGGGAAACCAGAGTTTAAGTACATAGCCAACATGCACGGGAATGAAGTGGTTGGAAGGGAACTGCTATTATTATTAATAAAGTATTTATGCGAAAACTATGGCGTCAATGACCGGATAACCAAGTTACTTAACACGACTAGGATTCACATTATGCCTAGCATGAATCCAGATGGCTACGAGATGTCAACAGAAGGTATAACCTTAATAATTTAGTATATTTGAATTTGTTTAGGTACATCGTTTTTGTCTATACATTAAACTCCTGGTATTCCTCTTCACACTTTTGGTGTATGTAGTTTATTTTGTTATAAATACATTATTCTTAGATTAGATGAGATAGGTTTGGGGTAGCCATGCGAACCTGTTTCACTGCGACCTTTTGAAATCTAATCTAATCCCCTAATAGTCCCAGAAGGCGCTCTCTAGTTTTGTCTTCATAATTAGACCTATCATTTTTAAGAGCAGTTCCTTCATACATATAGTTATTAGCAGTGGACTACTTCACACTTAGTACTAGAAACCTTGTTCCCAAGAGGCCATTGTGTTGGCACAGCACATGAACTGGTGTTTATTCCTCCTCTTGACAGAATCTGTAAATAGTATTATCTACTAGGTTCAGTCCTATGTTGTATGTATTCCTCTTTGACAATATTGTGACATTATTCCTAGTTTTACTCAGTAGATATTTAATAAATTTAGGCCTATGTTCCTTTAGAAACTTTTTTGCTTATCTCTGTCCTGGTGACATCTGCCACTACTCTCTAGGTTATCTATCTATCTATTCATTGATGGATTTTTTTTATTTGCGATTTGATAATGTCAAAATAAAGGCCAGCTCCAACAAATGATCTTGATGAACCTCATCTGACCAGATTGTCCGCCGTCCCATTTCCTCTCACGCCCAAGTGGCTACCAACTCAGCCCAATTTTAATTTCCTTTAGTGCCCACTTCATTTAGGGCACTTACAGAGTCCCAAATCAGCTTAGACTCCACACTTATAGAACTAATCGCTTTAAGTGTGGACTGACAGTGAGGGAGGATAGCGACGCCTTTATCTAACTTGGTCCATCTTTATAGTTCTCTTGACACAATGATGAATTGCAGTAACCTTAGCCTGGACCACCATCTTTGGTTACCGGTAGAGTCTTTTTAGGTTTCTTTGCATATACGCCAGCTCCTACTCCGTAGTCCGTTTTAGAGCCGTCTGTATACCAGTTTGAGTCCGCTCCCACTGGAGTGCCTTTCTCACAGTTCTACTTATCTATGCATGAATCCATGCGTTGTAGAACTAGTAGTTCCTTGGATCTAAATATGTAGTGGTGGCAGATTTAGAATCACTTCCATTGTGCCAGTAAAGGTCGATCTCACCGCAGCCGTGGCACACAAACAGGCCAGCTCTTGTACACCACTTAGCGTTTAGCTGCCCGCGCCTGCCGTACCTTTGGGGACCATACTACTGCTCCATATGTTATTATGGGTTTAATTCCCCCGGTATGTATAACCAGAGAGTCATCTTGGGACTAAGACTCCAATTTTTTTCACACAATCTGCTACACCTATCTAGGGCGATAGTGGCCTCGTTGGTTGTATTCCAGCTAAGTCTGATCAAACCAAACCCCAAGATATTTCGCCTCTTTGACATATACAGGGTGATTTTCAATATATGCGACAAACTTTAAGCGCTGATTTCTGGGGTTATTTTGATCATAAAAGTTCATAAGAACATATATCCAAAATCGCTTAGTTCTAAAGTTGTACAATGTTTAATAGTAAGTGAACATAATTAATGTTTTTATTATAAATTAACAAAATAATTAGTAAAACAACATTAATTTATACTAACTGTTGAAAATGACCGCCCCCAACTGCAATACAAGCTTCTATCCTACGTCGTATTGACTGGCGAGTCCGTTCTAAAATACCAGGGGGTATTTCGAATTGTTTGAAAAGCTGCGATAATATGATTTCTCTGTTCATCGACATTTTCAATGGGAGTCGTATAAACTAATGATTTAAGGTGACCCCAGAGAAAAAAGTCCAAAGAATTTAAGTCTAGAGACTGAGGAGGCCACGGTTGTGGACCTCCCCGTTCTATCCACCGATCTGGATACGTATTGTTCAAAAACTCGCGAGTAACTAAACTAAAATGCGTTGGAGCACCGTCATGCATAAAATACATTTGTAGTGTTAATTGCGACGGAACTTCTTCCAGCAGTAGGGGTAGCTCCTCTTCAAGAAAATTGCGGTATACCTCGCCATTTAACCGCATCGGTAAAAAATGTGGACCTATCAAGTGATCTCCAACAATTCCGGCTCACACATTGACAGAGAATTGATGTTGATGACGGGCATTCACTAGTTCGTGCGGATTTTCTTCGGCCCATATATGATTATTATGAAAATTAATAATCGCGTATTTAGAGAAAGTAGCCTCGTCGGTGAAGAATATTTGAGCCAAGTAGTCAGGATTTTGTGCGATTTCCAATTTCCAATTCATTAACAAAAAACCACTCTTTGCGGAAAATCTACCGGCAAAAGTGCCTGCACCCGTTGAATGTGATATGGATACAACAGTTGATCTTTCAATATTCTCCAAACTGTGGCCTGACTAATGTCTAAAGCAAACGCAATTTTTCTGGTGCTTGTAGTAGGATGTTCCTCAATTTCATTTAGCACCATTTCTTCAACTTGTGGAGTTCTCACTGTAGATGGGTGCCCGTTATCAGTCGTCCGTTTTTTAAAATTTCCCGTTTTCACTAAGACGTTGGTGAAGACGGGCAAATATTGAATGATGCAGGATGATACGGTTCGGATATCGTTCTTCATAAAGACGTCTAACAGCACGCGAATTTCCATTGGCAAGACCGTAAACGAAATGCATATCACATATCTCAGCATTCGTGTAATTTATTTTAGACAACAGAAACTGGCAATAAACTGAATGAATACTCTGAGAACTATTGACAAATATTGAAATGACAAATAAACAATTCCCTCTCAACACAATAGTTTTTGAAGAACCAATTGTGGTATTATATCGTGTTAGTCATACTTCATAATTTATTATTAAACATTCAATAACTTTAAAACTAAATCGTTTTGGACATATACTCATATGAACTTTTATGATCAAAATAACCTGAGGAATTAGCTCTTAAAATTTGTCGCATATATTGAGAATCACCCTGTATATAGCGGTTGTAAGCCTTCGATCATTCTTTTTCTCGTGAACATGGCAGTCTATGTTTTCTTAGCGTTGAGTGAGAATCGTTCTTGTTGCCGCGTGTATGTGTTTGACAATGTGTGTGCCTAACCATTCCTTCCTTGACCATTCTGAGTGTGGTTCTTTTTGGTAAGATCTAATACTACCTCGATAGCTGTTGTTCAACAAGTTCTCATAACCCCAATTATGCATACGCATGCTAATCTTTGCACTTTCGAGAAGTTAATTCTCGCGGTGGCCAGATTAGTTCTTTTGCTTCAAGCTACTGATGCATAAGTGATGATCGATCTCACTATCGCTGTATACATCTAAAGCAGTATTTTTGGGATGCATCCCCAATGCTTCTGCGTGCCATCAGGGCTTTTTTTAGCCTTCTTGGTTTCATGTTTGTTGTCAACCTCCATTCTCCAAGCTATATTATTCCCATCCATTTTTATGGTTTTAAGATTTGATTTTCTTTTCTTACAATTAGTGAATGCTACTAAGGTAGTCTTAGTGGGGTTAACATTGAGTCCGATTGACACCATCTTCCCGTGAAATTCAATCCTCTTTGAACTATGTCACAGAGGGTATTCTCAAATTTGCCTCTTGCGTATATGACAATATCATCGGCATATCCTTGATATGGTATGCCTAGATCAGTCAGCCCGCATAAGAGTTCGTCTACTATTAGGCTCCACATAAGTGAGCATGTAACTCCTCCCTGTGGGCATCCTCTGGTTGCATTAAGTCCCACCTCCGCCTCCACCGACCTGGTAGACAGCAACTGCGACATCCATCTGGAAGTCACGCCATCTACCCCTCTGTTAATTAATGCTTTTAGACAGACTCGTGTGGAATGTTGTCAAGAGCACCCTCTACACCTATCTGTTAAGCTTTAAATAAAATTTTAAGTGATACTACAGGGAATGTCATAATTCCAAATGTCACTTAAAATGAAACCAAGCTTAACCCTAAACCTACCAAGGTGTGCTTTTGAGGCACAATTGATTTTGAAATTGCTGGAACTTTGTAAGTTAACTGCCCACAGACTGGAGGATTTTTGTATTCTCAAAATAAACTATTTAACACAAAATGACATAAATTTTTTTAAAAATATTTTTCCTATTTTACTAAAAAAATTAAACATAATTTACCGACACGTCCTACCAAGGTGTGTCTTTGAGGCACATACTGTTATTATACTATAAAATGCATTGCTACGTTATTTAAAACTAGGTATGTGGGTAAATCCCCCGTAATAAGATATGCTTTATATTTCGGGACTTTCCCCTTGTATGTAAGAACTTCCAGTTGCATATGAAGGGGAATTCCCTAAATGCGTTTTGCTAAAACAGTCAGCTTACAAACTGCATTGCTATCAGTGTATTTGTGACTTTTAAACGAACGCAATGGCCGTTTTAGGTGTCTATTGGTTAATTTTATTTCTTTTACCTAGTGGAGAGTATAGTATAGACCAGGTAAGCAAAATAAAGTTTTGATTGACCCCAGTAAAAATAGATTTGTTGTTTTATGCTTATTTGGTTTTGAAATTTATGCAGAAAGTATGACCGTTGGTTGACTGACCGACGCCGGCCACTAACTGAAAAGAAGTTGCTCGATGCATTGTACGAAAGCGATGAGGATTTGGGAAGGAATGTAAATGATGGTGAAGATGAAGATGAGCCAAATGACGAAACCTCTTCTAGTGAAGCGGATTATCAAGAAACTTGCGATGAAGAAAGCGATGAACAAGAAGGAAGTGACGATAGTGATGCTAATGATGAATCGCCCGGCCATTCGCAAACTTTTATTGGAAAAGATGGTACCGAGTGGAATGCCACGCCGATTGCCAAGGGAAAAACACGTGCACACAACATAATTACAACAGCTTTGAACAAAGTGAAACTCCACCTGGAGTGCATGTTGATACTCCTTGTGACGCATTCAATTTGTTTTTTGATGATATGGTTATTGGTATTGTGGTTACTTTCACTAATAAGGAGGCTGTTCGTATTCTTGGCGATTTGTGGAAACCAGTTGTCGACGTTGAAATCCGTGCTTTCTTGAGCCTTTTGATTACTGCTGGAAGAAATAAACAAGGAATGGTGGACTATAATGAGCTATGGAATCCTTTATATGGAAATCCTGTTTATCGAGCGTGTATGTCACGAAATAGATTACTCAATACTAAGATTTATTCGTTTTGACGATAAAGCGACCAGAACCTCCGAAGGCAAAAGGACAAGTTCGCACCAATTAGAGACCTGTGGACCGTGTAATACAAACTTGCTGAAATATTATCTTCCTGGCAGTAATCTAACCATCGATGAACAACTGGTGCTTTTAGAGGTGTGTATCTTTCCGACAGTACCTGCCAAGCAAGCCAGATAAGTACGGTATGAAAATTTGGTGAATATGCGATAGTGGAACTAGTTATCCGTTACGTGGTATACCGTACTTAGGAAAAGAAGGTCTCAACAAAGCAGAAAACTTAGCGCAAAAGGTGGTTGAAGACCTTGTGAACCTTTCTGAGAACTAAAAGAATATTACGTTCGACAACTTCTTCACCAGCTACGAGCTTGCATCCAGTTTGCTTACCAAAGGCCTAACTTTGTGTAGGAACGCTCAGAAAAAATAAGCGCTGCATACCACCAATTTTTTTACCTCACAGGCGACGGAATATTGAAAGCAACTTGTTTGGTTTTCAGAAAGACAATGACTTGGTATCTTATGTACCTAAGAAAATCGCTGTGTCATATTATTATCTACAATGCACAACGACTCCACCATTGATGAGCAAAATAAAAATAAATCTGAAATCAATAGTAGTAGAAGTACTACAATTCCACGAAAGGAGGGGTGGATACACTTGATCAGATGGTACATACATATTTAGTGAAACGCAAAACTAATAGGTGGCCTTTGGTCTATTTTTTCAATATAATTGATGTGTGTGGAGTAGCTTCATTTGTCATTTGGAGAAATATCCATCCTGACTGGCATATTTCCAAAAAACGAGGACTTCGCAAAATTTTCTTACGAGAAATTACAACAGAATTAGTACTGGGGCAAATTAGACGTCGTAGTTTGAGTGGCTTGCATAAAAGTCATACTTCATTGATACAAACTACGTTGAATCAAGTACCAACCACAGGGGAGTCTTCGGCTTGAGAAGTAAGAAAACGAAAACGGTGCTATATTTGCCCATCAAAGAAAAGCAGAATGTCAACACAGTTATGTGATAAGTGTAAGCAAACGGTTTGTGGTGAACATTCAGAGAAAATACTCACGTGCACAATTGCAAACTACATAAATAACTTTCAATATTTTATATCTTGTACTATTTTTAAATATATTTCTGACACACAATATTCTTTCTATATGTTTTAATCTTACTGTATACCTACTACATGAAATAAATAATGCATATTTTGCTATTATTTACAACAATGTGTACAAATAGATGTGTGCCTGTAAGGCACACCTTGGTAGGACACGTTACGATAAAACGTTGGTAGGACTAGGGTTAATGAATCTGTGTAAATGTTCACAAAACCATTGTATTTTCTGTCTTAGGTGACCCAAATTCAAATCGTGGCAGAAGCAATGCTCATAATGTAGACTTAAATAGAAATTTCCCAGACCAATTCGGTACAAATAAAGTGAGTATCTCCTTTTAAACTCCTTGAAGGATTCAGATAAATATATTCCTTTATTTTCCCGAAATTAGTATAACAAAAACATCGAACCAGAAACCAGAGCCGTTATGCAATGGATCTTATCAGAGCCTTTCGTATTATCCGCCAATTTGCATAACGGGGCTTTAGTCGCCAACTACCCTTACGATGACACCGCAGATGGAAAGATACACGAAAATCTATCACCAGATGACGCCGTCTTCAGGCATTTAGCGTCGACTTACTCCAACGAAAAAAAAAATGACGAAATCCTTTGATCTCTTTATTGATTTACTGTTTATACCAGGCACATAGAACGATGCATCTTGGGAAGTCATGCCCTATGTTCCCGAACGAACATTTCAGCGATGGAATAACCAATGGTGCCAGCTGGTACGTAGTGACTGGTGGCATGCAAGATTGGAACTATCTAGTGGCGGGTTGCATGGAATTAACTCTGGAAGTAGGCTGTTACAAATATCCCAATGCCAATGAGTTACCAGAGAAATGGTTGGATAATAGAGAAGCGCTGATAGCATACATCGAACAAGTAATTCGACTTACAGATTTCATAAGGAGTTGCAGATGGACTGATCGACTTTATTACTAATTTAAGGTGCACAAAGGAGTTCATGGTTTCATTCAAAGCACAACTGGGAAGCCAATCAACCAAGCCGAGATTTCAGTCGAAGGGATTGACCATGTCGTGAGATCAGCCAAAGCAGGTGATTTCTGGAGGATCCTGCTGCCGGGGAGATACAATTTGACGTTTAGAGCTACGGGGTTTGTTCTTATGTCAAAATTAAATATTTTTGATCTAAGGAGTCTTTCTCAGGTATGAAAGTTATACCAAGGAAATAGTGGTATCGGAAAATGAGACTCTAAAGTTGGATATTAGTCTGATGCCTGATGATCCGATGCATTGGGCTAGCGCGTACGATTTTGCCGTTGGTGAAAACCATTATAATCCCAAGTATCACTCCAATAGTGAGATTTATCGTATTTTGGCCGATTTTGAGAATAAACATCCGGATGCTGCCGAATTTGAAGGCGGTGAAGATTACATTTCAATGACTATACATTCGTTGAAGATCAGCCATCAGGTGTGTAATTTTTTATCTATTTTTTTTATATTTGGAATACGAGATTGAAAATGTCCATCCTAGAATTAAAAATATTTGTCTGAATGTCCATAATTAGGGAATTCGAATTAGGTATTAAGAATAAAATGATAGTACTTCCTAATTTTTATTTGTTTGCTATAAGATTAAGTGATTAAAGCTACTAGTTTCGACGACATGTCTTAATCGAGGCTATTTTCATGATCCCGTAACAGTCAATAGATTAAAACATTAAAAGGGCATTAGAACTAATTAAAATAAATTTGCTTTTGCTGACCGGACATTATGAAGTAAGCATTCGCAATGTTCGCCTGCTGTCGACAGGCAAACGATAGAATTAAAAATGTTTCCATTGTAAAGCAAGTTTTCTTACACAAAGAGTACTGAAATCCACAAAATTATTCTTTGATATTCAAAACTACATAGGGATGAGTAGGAGTGGTGGTAGTGGAGAAGTATTAATCGCTTGACTACCCCCTTGACAGTTTAAGATGCTTTAAAGTTACAAAACGTTAATTTTCGACATTGGTAGCTATATTTATTACATTTATTCTATTTGTTTCATCGGATCTAAAACTTTATTCATAATTTTGCTTTGTTTTAATTTTTATTTATTTAGTAATTTAATCTTTCTGGTAATACATTTTAAAAAAAATATTGCTTCCTAATATTAATTTTTGCGTGTATGTCGTCTTAATGATAAAATTGATTTGAATAAAGTGTATTTTTTTAACATCTCGGATGCTTTCATAATGTATAAATTATATCAAAATATGTTTTGCGAACTTGTATCTTAATAAATTAGTACTAAACATTCTAAGTTGTAACAGGCTCTTGTCCAACTGTCTCAAAAACTTCAACCAAACCAACCTATTTCTCCAATCATCAACCTCCAGCATCAATATTACTCCTACATTGTTATTGCT
The DNA here is from genome assembly GCA_004143645.1 of Protaetia brevitarsis. Taxonomy (NCBI): domain Eukaryota; kingdom Metazoa; phylum Arthropoda; class Insecta; order Coleoptera; family Scarabaeidae; genus Protaetia; species Protaetia brevitarsis. Next base: position 1,023,377 of record RXPK01000282.1, on the reverse strand, counting down.
CCAACCTTTTACCTCTTTCTTCAATTTTCCCCTTCTCTAAATCAAGGCCACCTCAAATGAAATCCATTCCTCCAATGCCACCATCTCAATTTAAGCTCACTCCTCCAATGTAACCACTCTGAACTAAACTTCCTCTTACGATATTCTTATTCCAACTTAAAATCACACCTGAATGTTCGCACCTCACACTACAACCGCTCCCCTCAAATTCTATCTAAACTAAAACTAAACCATAAAATACCTACACTGCAAATCAAAACACCCATTCCAATGCCTTCAACTCAAATCAAAATCAACCCCTCTAATGTTACCACTCTAAATCAAAATCATTTCCTCTAATGCTTCCACCTCAAATTTAAACCAGTTTCCTCCCTCCTCCCCTGTCTCCAACGTTACACCTTTACTTAAAACTGAATATATCCTTTCAATATCTCCGCCCTAAAATAAAACTATTGCTACAGAGAAATCACCTTCACTAATGCCCTTATCTAGATCAGAACTATAGGTATCTACCCCAAACGAAACCATCTCTTCCTATACCCTTTGTCTCAAAGTGAAGCGATCCCTCGCTATCGCAACCTCTCCCAATCACATGGCTGTACCCACCTCAAGCCAAAACCATCTCATCCAATACCCTCACTCCAGACTTAACTTCATTCACACCTCACCCTCACACCCCACACCAAAACAACTTCATAGATGTCCTTTCCTCAAACTAGAGGTATTTCCTCGTTATCCTAACCTCCAGTAATCACTTAGCTGTACCCACCCCAAGTCAACATCTTTTGTCCCGATTCCCTCACCACAACCTTAATTTCATTCCTTCTTGCCTCTACCTGCAGCCTCACACCCCAAACCAAAACAACTTCACTAATGCCCTTGCCGCAAACTGAAGCTATTCCCCACCATCTCAACCTTCTGCAATTATTTGGTTGTACCAGCCTCAATAAATGAATCCGTTTCGATACGTTCACCGCAGCCTTAGCTTCATTCCTCTCTTAGCCTCAAATCCCAAAGCAAAACAATCTTACTAATGCCCTTGTCTCAAAGTGAAGCCATCCCTCACTGTGGCAACCTTCCTCAATCACGTGGCTGTATCCACCCCAAGCCAAAACTATCTCGTCCGATATCCTCACCCCAGACTTACCTTCACTTGTACCTTAGCCTCACACCTCAAACTAAAACAACTTCACTAATGTCCTTCCTTCAAACTGGAGGTCTCTCCTCGCTATCCTAACCTCCCCCAATCGCTTGACTGTACCCACCCCAAGTCACAATCATCTCTTGCGAAACCCGAAGTTTGGTGTGGGGCAAAACAACTTCGCTAATGTTCTTTCCTCAAATTGGAAGCATCCCCTCGCTAACCTAACCTTCCCCAATCACTTAGCTGTACCCACTCCAAGTCAGCACCCTCACCTCAACCTTAATTTCGTTCCTCCTTGCCTCCACCTCCAGCCTCACACCCCAAACTAAAACAACTTCACTAATGCCCTTGTCTCAAATTGAAGCTATTCCTCACCATCCCAACTCCCCCCAATCACTTGGCTGTACCCACCCCAAGCCAAAACCATCTCGTCCAATAGACTTACCCCGGACTTAACTTCATTCATATCTGTGCCTCACACCCCAAACCAAAACAACTTCACTAATGTCCTTCCTTCAAGTTTGAGGTATCCTCTCGCTATCTTAACCTCCCCCAATCACTTGGCTGTACCCACCCCAAGTCAAAATCATCTCCTGCGACACCCTCACCCCAGACTTAACTTCATACCTCCCTCAGCTTCACATCCCAAATCAAAGCAACCTCACCAATGTCCTTGTCTTACGCTAAAACTATCTCTCACTGTTCCTACCTCATATTAACATCATCACTTCCACATCAAATCCACCTGTCCCATCAAAAAATGGGTCGAATCAAGGCTACCTCTACAACCCACTCGACTCAAACGGAACTCAATCACTCATAATTAAAAAAAAATTACTCACATAACTTCATATAATGTAGAAATAGGAGAAGTATTTTAAAAACATATATCTCTTTAAACAAACAAGACAGTTTATGGAAACCATTAATTTTATCCGCACAGTGATTTCCTCATAGATATCATATTTATTGCATTTGTCAATGAAGCACCTGAAATACATACAAAATTGAAATTTGGAAATAAACCTTACCAAAATGTGTAAGTATTTTAACGTATGTATTTGCATTAACACTAATTTTCGACGATCGTAAAACATTCATTTAAATTAGCTGTTCTTCAACAAATTTGGCATTATACAAAATAAATCTGTGCCTTGATGCAAGAAGGGCCAATGTCAAAAAAAATCACTGGTTTTGAGATAATTAGCTGGCTAAGAATTTGTGCAAATTTATAGCAATATAAGACTTAGAACCCAAAACCACAAAAACATGACATTGGACCTTCTTGCACCAAGCCACAGAAATATAATGTTATGCTGAATATTCTTAAGATGTTATGCATTGTCGCAGTTTTTGTATAAACATTTTCTTAGAATGACGTGGTCTTTAGATTGATAATATTTTCAAATCTGTAGATGAGTGGTCCCATAGCTTATCAAAGAAAGAATGGAGCAGTTTTCTTGCATTTCTTGTTTTTTTTTTTCAAGTATTCATGGACCAATCAACTAAAATATTTATTTGCATCTGAAAAAGGGTTTTCTAACAGGGCTTCTATATTTTGCTTACTTATTTTGTTTTTAAATTCTCTTTAGGGTGATCTTCAAAGAAGCTGCAAAAGCAATAGTGCCACAAGAACTTTCAAATGGAAATAGATGGTCTTTCAAAAAATTGATAAACATCTATCTTGATGAATCTGCATTTAAATTTTCATACCTACTTCAGCTTATTTTTTTATATATTTAGTCAAGGTGTCTAAACATAATAAGTTTAATCGTGTCTGGACGGGAGACGACTAGAGTTGGATAAATATGTCTTACCTACCAGTCTTCAATTCGAGTCGTTTCTCTTTTGATAGGTAAGACAACATTTTCCTACTCTAGTCGTTTCCCATCCCGAAAGGGTTAATTAAAAACAAACATGAATTCTAAAATCTTTCCTTATAAGTCTCACTATTGACAATAAAGGGGAAAAGCAATATCTTACGACTCATTTTCATCACCTAAATCATCAACAGATTGAAATGACAGACGAGTTCAAATACCACATCGCAATCATGGGTAATATCTTCGCCACCCAACCCATAGGCAGAGAATTAGGTATCTATATAGCACGCCATCTATTAGCCGGTCATAAAATTGGAGACCCCAACGTGATGAGCATCTTGGAAAACGCGGTGATCCACATCATACCCGTCATCGATATAGCGTTCGAGAACATTTGGGGTGACTATCCCAAAGAGCACCATGGGAACAGCAAATTCGATGGATTCATTTGCAACAATATCACCGCTGATTTCAAACAAATAGGAGAACAGATCATGTCGACCGGCAACAGGAACAACGGAAACCTACAGAATCGCGTACTCACCGCCTTCAAGCATATGCTTCTCGACGAAAACTTCGATTTGGTGATCAACATCGAAGGAGGAAGCAGAGGATTGATTTACCCTAAGACAGAAGACGTTGTGGATGTGTACGAAAAATTCGCACAAGCTTACAAGAAGGAAATCAAACTGTCGGAAGTTTGTCTGGAAGACGTCAAGGCTACAGATGATATTATAACTGATTTTATCTATCATGAATACAACACACCAGTATTTACGGCGAAAGTTAGTTGCTGTGAGTATCCTGCCGTTGAGAATCTACCATACATTTGGACGGAGACTTTGAGTGCTTTAAAGAGCTTGATAGGAGTCGTGAAGACGGGTATTTGAAGTTTTTCGCAGTATTTATTGGATTGGTTTGAAAAATTGTTTCAATAATTGCAGGAGTACAAGGATTTATTAAGGACACCAAAGGGAATCCAATGAAAAACGCTACGATTACCATTAAGGGTATCAGCAGACTCTACGAAGTCACGAAAACTTCTGCCCATTACAAGATAATGCTTCCCGCTGGAAGATATGTGATGGAAGCTAACTGCCATGGCTACAAACCCATCTCAAGTGATTTACTTATCCAGGAGAATGTAATTGAGAATCTGAATATCACCTTGGAGTCCAATACTGGGGAGACCTCAATCAGCGACGATGAACTATCTGAATTGATATCGGCCGATTTTAAAAATAATAATTCTTTCACAGGAATTGAAGGTGAGTGTCCCCTATGATGCTTCCCTTTTTGTCAATTCTACAATTTTAATTTAGGTTATGTCCTTGATGGTTTAAACCACCCAATTCCAAACGCGCAAATTGAAATCGTCGAACCGAATATTACTTTGAGTTCCGACAAAGGAGGTAAATATCTTCATGTTTTACCAGCAGGGAAGTACACGTTAAAGGTATCAGCACCAGAATATACCCCGACAGTTAAATACATCCACGTTAACAGTGTGAATGGCGTTCCGAAGGTGGTAATGTTCACCTTACACCGCGACCAACACATCTGGGGTTTGCCCAGGATGGTTTTCGTTATCCTCATAGGTTTCAGTATAGTAGGAGCGCTTGGTTTGGTAGCCTTCTGTTGCGTTGCGTGTAAGGCCAAGAAAGGCTACGGCCCTGACTATGAGCTCGTTAAAGATTCAGAGATGTTTAGCGATCTTATTACTGGTGAGTCTGTGGGAGAATTTTAGATTTTGAGAAATTTGTTTATTTGTGTGTGTGTAGATTTCAAAAAGCCCGTCACCAGACCATATTTCGACGATGATGATGACGAAGATGATGAGATAGATGAGAAAGCGTCTTTCCTAAGTTCCTCAGAAGACGAAATTGTCCTATTGCAAGCTTCTAAGTACGAGAAAACACCGGTTGTACACAATAATACCTAGTAGATCAGTTATGGTTAGACGATTAGTTGTGATTAGTCCTCTAAGTGATAAGCTAAAATGTTGTGAAGATTTAATTCGTAGAATCTAATTGTTAAGTTACTGACATTCTCATTATTATACTGTATTTTTGTATTTATAAAGAATAAACGTAGACATATTTTCTGATTATTGCTTTTTTTTTTGTGTAACTATATTATTTGATGAAAGATGAAAATCATGGAGTATTTTATGTCTTTAAAAATAAGATTTTATAAAACAAATTAACGATATTACTGGCAAATTTATTTACGTGCTTCTATTCCACTGCCTTTCAGCAATACAGTGAGGATTAGTTGTAAAGGGGTCACCTGAATCGTATCTACCACAATTTGATAAGACTAACAATCAAAAAGTCTTAATGCACAGGGGAGCTATCTGTAAGCATTAACGAGAAAATTTTTTTTTTATAAATGCCGTGGGCTAGAGCCGCACCTGTGCCCAACCTAAATGCTGTCCCGAGTATAGCCCCACATACCACTATCATTCAGCCATTACCGCTGTTAGTTTTGTGTGGATCGCCGCTTGGAGTGCAAGCCACTTCGAACATTTTATTTAAATTCTTCTCGTCTCGAAAAAACGATCCTTTTCAGGACCATCATGTTTTCATATAAAGAAAATCGAAACTTAATGCATCGGCAAAAGCGCGGGAATGTATAGATTCATTTCGCGCGATATCATAGTAAAAAGGCGTGTTTGCAAATTTTCTATATCTACATTTATTTCTGTGTAATTCGATTCAATTCATTTTGCGTTATATGATAAAATAAATCTAAAAGAAATAACTCAGATTCATGTGGTACCGTTTATTAACAACTAACTCTCGATTCGACAAAGCAAAAGAAAAATATTTACGTTTTTTGTAACTACTGAAGTCGCATATCCGGTGAAACTCGAACGTCTTATCAGGATATTAAAAATAATACTTTGTAGACTTACGTAGAATGCTCTTAACAAATAAGGAATGTTTATTTTATAAAAAGAAGAAATTTAAAATGCCTCAGTTTTACTATTTTTACAAGGGCACACTGGCCGATTGGCCTTTATTTATTCAGAATAACGTTAAATGAACTTACGGTATACCATTAAAAATAATACTAAATGAGTGTAATGTTAAAATACATAATACCACGTTTAGCGGGTGTTTAACATGACATTTCCTTGCATCAGGCCCGGACTAAAGAATTTTTGGCTCTAAATTTTACTTTTTTTTATTCTTTAATGATGAAATCCGGTTTCGTTGGGTTTGTGCTTTATATGTCGTGCAGTTAACACCCAAGCAAAATTTACTTTTTTATTTGATACACCCTGTATAAATGTCTAATATCATTCAAATCCGTGTGTGGCAGTATGAACGTCTATTGTGCATTCTAAATGTCAGGGATTTCATCTACCCATATTCATCAAAGTATGTTTCTTTCTCTTAGTTAAAGTGTGATTTGGCAATAAATTTTCTATCTTTTTTGGTAATATTTAGACTGAGTAGATGAGCTAGAACTGTTCTAGCGGCAAAAAAAAACCATAAGAAATAGCATAGGGGTGTAAAATTACATTTTATCTTCCCCGTTCCTAGCTTTCGCCTTGGCCACGCTCACGCGCATTGTTATCGGGTTACGCGTTGCAATGTAATGGCTATCGGCTATAGGTGATGGGCTTACCCGTTGCAGTGGAACGGCTATCGGTTGTAGTTGATCGGCTTACCCGTTGCAGTGGAACGGTTATCGGTTGTAATTAATTATCGATCTAAATATGCGTTGCAGTGGAACGGCTATCCTTTGTAATTAATTATCGATCTGAATATGCGTTGCAATGTGACGGTTATCGGTTGTAATTGATCGTTTTTAATCTTTGGATTACTTTTCAATATTAACTGCTTATAATTGTGCTTTGTGAGTCTAATCATAATAGCTTGCTTTCCGTCGACTATCTTCCCAATTCTGTAACAATTATCTATATGTTCAGGTCCTATGTTAATATTCAATTTGGTTTTAAAAAGATTCACCATCGTTTCTTCTAAATTTTTGTTAGAATATGAGGGCATACCGAACACCCTCATGTTGTTTTTCCTTGAATACTATTCTGGCTCACCTATTCGAGAGTTTAACGTGTGAATTTCTCTTTCGAACCGGCCATGTACTTCGGCGACCGTTTTTAAGGCAACTTCGATCTTTTTGTGGAGCATCGAGGACACGTGCATTGACATTTTGTCGAAAAAGTCTTCGCTTTGCAATAAATCATTAATACATTCTTTAAATAATGCCTTAAGATCCTCTTTTTGATCTTGGGTTAGCGGCATTCTACACACACGCTACTTATGGCACAAATTTACAGTAAAAAAAGACAATATTTATCATACTTAATAGACCCAAAAAGCAATTATTTTAGTGGAGCAACAAGTAACAGGTCACGCTACAGACATTTTTTCACACGAATTACAACAACGAATCGGTTGCAATTTATCGGCATACTGTTTTATTGTCTGCGTTTCGTGTTGGTTCATACCCTTTTTTATTTATTACTTTTAAACCACTCATTCGCCTCGCTTAGAGCCGTATCTGCCTCCTCCAATAAGCGTCCCCGAATCTTATTTGCGTTCAACACCGACGTATCATCCGCAAACAAGCACGTCCTTCCAATAACAATGTTGAAAAGAGGATCGTCAATATACACCAGGAACAATAGCGGACCCAACACCGAACCCTGAGGCACACCTATCGTCACCATCACTCTGTCGGAATTGACTCCATTCCAGGCAACAACCTGCTCTCGTTCCGCCAAACAGGAGGATAGCAAGTCGTGTGCGGTTCCTCTAATTGCATTGTGATAAAGCTTGTCGAGTAGCACCCTGTGTTCCACACTATCGAACGCTTTACTGAGATTATAGAAACTTAGTAGTGCCTCTTCTCTTCTATCGAAGGCTTTTATCATCTCCTCCGGTATGTTAACCACCGCAGTAGTAGTCGACCTGGAACCCCTGTATCCATGCTGGTGCTTGCATAAAACATTGTGTTTATTGAAGAACGACAGCATTCTGTTCTTTAAAACGACCTCAAAGACTTTCCCAAGTGTTGGTATTATTGCTATAAGGCGGTAATTACTCATGTCCTTAGCGTCTCCTTTTTTTTATGAATTGGGATGACTTTTGCAATTTTTAATTGCTTAGGGAACACACCGTCACACATCCAACGATTAAACACAGTAGTCTATATAATGCCGGTTTCAGACCACATAATTTTGAACGCACAAATTTAGAGATATTTATCGATTTTACAACACATTTTTACATGAATTCTAGTCATATTATCATTATTTGAACACATTTATATCAAAAACCATGCTTTTTATCAATTTTTGCTCGTACAAACCAAAAATCAACATAAAAATTTAATTTTCAGAGTAACCACCAAATTGTGAACGACTAAAAAGAGACATATTTTACAAATTTAGTGCTGTTTATACTCATTTTAACACATTTATCTCAACACACTCATTTTCACTTATTGAAACCTCAAAATTACATGAAAAAACTCAATTTTGAAATACCACGAAATCGTGAACCTCTAAAAATAAGTATATTTTCTAGTTTTTTATTAATTTCTATCACTAATTTATTCATGAAAAATCATTAATAAATATTGTTTGTTTTTTTTCCAATAAAAGTTATTGTTGATAAAAATTTATTTTTGTGTAGAAATTTGTCATTTTGCGACTAGCAATATAATAATCTATACCCCCATTTCATGAAGGTGGAATATCATAATTTATAAAGGAAATTCATAGCCTACTAGATGTAATTCATTTTGTACACACTGTACAATAAGATATAAAATCATAAAGAAATAGAATTTTTTTCTATTAAACTTTATTTCTTTTTACATTACTTCTGATGAAATTACAGGTGATGGGGCTTTTGATGGCGGTGTTGGTGTCCTTGACAAGGATGTTGGTGAATGTGTCTCTGAAGACGATGCTGTTGATACCATGATACATGACGTTGGCGAACTGTGTGGCACAGGTGGGACTACAATTTCTGGTTCATTCGTCATGCTACAAAAAAAAATTGCATAATATTGTGCAGGTAATCAAGGTGTTAGTTTTACTAGAACAATTATATATTTTATAACATTTGATGACAAAAAATATTTATGTAACAATTACTTTTCATATTAAAATAGGTATAAATGCAATATAATGCTCTTAAAATAATACTGCTTTTAAATTTATATTTATTTTATTCAATAAAATTTGTTTTTTCCTGATGATTTGTTAGCTGATGACTTTTTTTTAATAATAAATCCATCTTTATTCCATTATGCATTACAGCGTAGAATACGTCAATATATATATATATAGATACATAAAAGAAAGAAACACAAAAAAAAACAAATACACAAAATGTTACAAATATAAATAAAATAAACAATTATAGAATATTAGGTGCATTAAAAAACTCATTTACGTTATAAAAGGATTGTTTGTATAAATATTTTTTTAATGTTGTTTTAAATTGCTTGCATGGCATTTGTTTTACAGCTGAAGGTAAGTGATTGTACATTTTAATACACTGCCATAATACTTGTTTTTGCACCTTCGTCAGATGCGTCTGGGGCGGGAGCAAGTGTGAATTAATATTTCCACGTGTGTTGCGTTCGTGGTTAATTTCGTACTTATGGAACAAGTCTGCGTAGTTTTTTTTTACAAAAAGTGCAGACTCTAAAAATATACAGAGCAGCCAGGGTAAGTATATTATGTTCGCTGAACACTAATTTGCACGAGTCTCTATGTTTTAATTTGAAGACTGCTCTGATACAGGCCTTCTGAAGCACGAAGATTCGGTTGACCTCTACTGAAGTACCCCAAAAAATAATCCCATACTGAAGGCGGGACTGGACACAGGAGTAGTACACCTTCAACGCGGTGGCAAGACCCACACTTTGCGAAACCACTCTCAGGCTATAACAGAAACTTCCCAGCCTCGCCGCCAAATCGTCAATGTGAGATCTCCAAGACAAGTCACTGTCCACCAACACTCCGAGAAAGCGCGCACGGTCAACACAAGTAAGTTTTTCATCATTACATTCAATCGTTAATGCGTCTGGATTTGAGTTGAAGATAACAATGTTAGTTTTTTTTGCGTTCAGTTTTAAATTATTATATGTACACCAATTTTGAATAGATTTTAGGTTAGCTTCGAGTCTAGTTTTAATTTGTTGGCAGGTTCGCTCACGTACTGTGCAAGTGGTGTCATCTGCATATAAAACGGCAAGTCCATCAATGATTTCAGGCAAGTCATTGATATATACCAAAAACAGAAGCGGCCCAAGCGTATAATAAAGTAACTGTTATAAATTAAATAGTAGTAGAGAAATGCTTCTTACCTTGTATATAATAGAAAATTTGTTTCGGCTTCCTCACTTCCAAATTGCAATTTGTAAGTTACATTTTTACTTATACATGTAAGTTTAATCCAGTTTCCCCCACATTTTTCAATTATACAATCATTCTTGTATAGATGCTGATCAAAGTATGGATCTTCAGCATTAATAGCTATGATTGTCTTCAATGTTGCCACCCAACATTGTTGAACGTATGGTTGAGCAAAAGCTCCTTTTTGGAATTCTATATATACGTCCTTAAAAACGTACATCTTGCCAATCGGATTTTTCAATCTAACCATGTTTCTATTTGAACAATATAAAAGCATACATTTACTAAAAAAAAAAATCAACAAAAAAGAACATACCTTACTTTTTTGTGAAACAAACAATTCCAAGCAATTCCAAGATAGTAAGAGGCAGGAACTACTACAGTACAAATCACAGAGTACCAGGTTAGAGTACTATCCACTATCTACATACAACCGTTCTGCGTATCGACCAGATATCTTTCGCAACTTTAGCGATAATTTTGTATCTCTGTTTTTTCCTAGTCGCGATATTAATAAATAAAAATAGTATTTCTTGGTAATGGGCCTTTATTTACACACTCTTCCTTCTTGTTGCAGTGTTGTTCTTGTTCTTGAGAAACTATAACCACCTATAACCCTGTAACTACTTCAATTATCGTAAATGTCTTACAATAGTTACCTACACTCCTACACATACCAAGATCAACATAAATATACATCTACTAAACGATAGATGGCACGCTTAAGTTTTAAAATAAATAAAAAATATAGTTTATATTTTAACAAATTCTTAATTTCTCTTTCTTGGAATAGAAATGTATTAGAATGTCGGGTTGGCTTTTACTAATTAAAACTCCCGCTTACTGGTAAAATAATATATTGTCAAAATAAACGTTACATTCAGTTCTCTTTCATACCACCATCTTTCTCTTTCCCTCTCTACCACTACTCCTGGCGGTAAATTCAAATTTTAAAATAATACCCTACAAGAACTAAATTATTTTTATTATTTGAACAATTTAAATTTTGTTTGTAATGAAGAGTTTATTTGTCTGAAGGTAATCATGAATTTAATACAATAATAATCCCTTAAATATTAGTTTTTATTTTATTTATATAAATGACATTTACAATTAAAAAAGGTTCATCAATAATTTTACAAGACAAATCAAACATTGTTGAAGGTGGTGAAATAATGGGAGGATATCTACAGTTCTTAATTCCTATATTAGCCGCAGCAGCTGGACCAGTTTTAGCAAATATTTTAAATAAAGTTGTTGACACAATAGATGATAAAATAAAAGGTAGGTCATTAACTTTAGAACTTCCTAATCAACCTCCAATTCCTTTAAAGAAAACATTGTCTCAAAAAGATAAAGACACAATAGAAAAAAATATTAGAGTACTCATGAATATGAACAATAAAGAAGATTCAGATTGTGAAGATGATATACCATTACTGTGTTTTTGATAAAAGTAAAAAAGTTGAAAATATTAATCCAACAGACGAAATTAAGAAATTATTAAATATACAAGATCCTCGTTTATTTGAAACAAAATCATAAATGTTTTATCTCTGACGTTAAGTAACATACATATAAAAATAACAAAGACCACCAACCACAATTTACGTCATTAGAATTTTGAAATTTATAATTATTATGTGTTACTGTATAATTTTTAGGAATTAGAAATTTTTCTGGTAATGAATTACCAAATGAATCAAAGAAATTCACTAATTTATTAGTATTATTTATATACATAGCAACCCAATGTGTACCACCAGTATTCCAATCTAAATTAAAAATATTATACTTATTTAAATTATCTATTCCGTATGTTAACAATTTATCTGAACTTATGTTTATTTCCTGGTTTGTAGTTAATTTAAAAATATTTTCCAAGTCAATATTTGATAATACTATCTTATTATCATTTTTACATTTATCAATTAAATATTTCAAAATAATATTACTCATTTATAATACTTTGAATAATTGCTGAATTGACTGAGAAGCAAAGCTTTGATTATCACTTATAACATCTGTTTTTTTAGCACCATCTGCTCCTGCATTTTTATAAGCTTTATAAATAACATCTCTATTCCTAATATTATTTTTATATTCATCTTCAGTATTTCTACCAACTGCTTTCAATCTATTTTTGTATTCTCTGAATGATTTATAATCACATAATTTTGTTGGAAAACAAATACCATTTTTATTAATTGTATAGAATCCAGTTTTACTATAATGATTTAAACATTCATTAATCGTTTTATCATCAAGGTTAATATAATTTTTCCAAGTCACTTATTATACTTTTATGAATAATTATTTCACTATAACTTGATTTCATTCCAGCTGGTATAAATGTACCAGTTTGTTGAATATATATTACGTGTTGCTGTCTATGTCTTCCTTCTGTAAATAATTTTTCTGCTAAATCTGTTATACCATTTTTCTTATGTGCATCATCAAATATATTAAGACTGTGTGTTCTTAATTCATTAGGAATACTATCTTTTTCGTATCTATATATATTAAAATAAATAAAAGCTTCTTTACATAATTCTTTAATTACTTGAATATCTTTTTCCAATTCATTACCACTAGGTAAAAAATAATTTATTTCTGAAATAGATTTTCTTTCCATACTAAATATTATTTCTTGAGCAATTGTTGATTTACCAGATCCAGATGGACCTATAATTATTATTCTTTTTGTTTGTGATAATAATTCACCACCCATTTTTCTTTCAATTAATGATCTCAATCCAAAATTTATATTATCGTTATTATTAAATAACTTTTTCTTTGGTCGACCACTATTAGTCATAATTAGTATTAAATAGTATTTATTAATAATTAAATAAATATAGAAAAATATTATTATAATAAATATGAGTAATGTTAGTGTCAGATATTATACACATTTACCAAAGACGAGTAATTCAAATATATCAATAAATAAATCAATAGCAAAGTCATTAAAAAATATAATAAATACAAAAGATCAATGGACTGCAATAAATGATGCAAAAATTATTATAAAATAAATTTAGCAACTGAATATTTAAATAGACTATCTAAAGAAAATATTTCCAAAAGAAAATTTGTGAAAGAGAAAAAAATATCACAAAAAACTTTAGATTCTGCATTAATATTAATTAAGCAAGATCCAAAAATAAAATCAACACAACTAAATCCTGATCCATCTATTGATCTCACAGCCTTATCATCTACAAGTTCTATTTCCAATATACATTCGACTGGTGATGAACCGCATTTGTCTACAGTTATCCGCAAAAAAACGCAAAAGAAGTCAAATAAAGAAGGATTGGTAAATATTAATACTATTAAAAAATATAATAATTTAGATGAAGAAGCAAAAGATTTAGTTAATAATGCTATAAAAAATTTATAATATAAATGGATTTGATATCTTATATACCTAAAGATGAACAAAATAAATGGAATGAGGATGTAAAACCTATTGTCAATGAAATTAATAAAATTGAAGATGCAGCAAAAATAGTTGGATTTAAACAAGAAGTTATTGATAAGTACATAGCTAGAAAAACTGCTAATTATTTATTTGAGAATTTACTTATTACAGATTGTGAATTAGAACATGCAAATAATAAAATAAATGAATTAAAATATGAGTTGGATAACTACAATAACTATGATCCTAAAAAATTAGCTGAATTAAGAAATAAAACAGTTGTAGTACCATCAAATATAAATGAAGCTAAAGAACGATCTATAAAAATATTTGAAAGAAATGCTAGAAAAATGAAATCTATAAATGCAAAATATAAGTAGTCAAATAATTAAAACAATAAAATTATTTAATGAAGAGTATCCTAAATTTCAAAACAAATTTTTATCACTTATTAGAGAAGTAAGTAAATTAAAATATGTAATATTTATCCTTATTGTAATACTTGTCATAACCATCATTTTAGTTTTTATTTTTTATTATTATGGTTATTTTAAATAATTATTTAATCTCACTCTGTAATATTAAAATATTCAAAAGGATATGTAAAAGAATTAAAATTCTTTTACATATCCTTCTAATTCTTCTCTAATCTGTTGTTTCTTTTCTAGTTTCGCTATTGATAATTTTATATTTGTTTTATAATAATTTTCTAATACAGTTTTATAATTTTTTAATTCCTTTATTATGGGTTTAAACTTATTATATTTATATGATTTTAGTTCTTCAATCAATTTTTTATTTTCATCTACTGTAATAACGTCATCATCTAAAATTCTTTTCAAAATATTTGAATTTTGTAATTTTATAGAATCTATTATTTCATTTGGTTTTGATGTATCACAAAATATATGGTGCAGATGGTAAATCGATACTAAAATATTCAACCGGATTATAATTTGAATTTTCATCGATTATAATATTTTTATAAATTATTACATTTTTATTTATATCACCAGCATAACCACTATTTACAATTCCATTTTTGTTAAATATTGTATAATACTCATTTGGAAATAAATTTACTAAATAATTATAATAATAATTTACTTCATTTCCAATTAGTATATTTAGAATTTTTTTATTTATATTAATTTTTACAAGACAAACATTTCCATATACATATATATGTTCTTTAAATATATTTATTTGCTTATTAATATGAAATATTGAATATAAATTTTGAACATCTAATCTAGAAAATATATTATTATATTTCATATATTTTATTCCTGCAGTAATATTGCTGTTATTGAATATTAATAAATGATAATTACAATCTAATAATTTATCATTATATTCTTGGTCATAAAAAATTATTTTCAATGACATTTATTCCATTAATTAAACATCTTTTACTTGTGTAATAACAAGAATCTTTATATCTTTAGAAATGAATCCTTTATTTAATGTAATTTTTAATATTAATCCCTGTGTCTGAATTAATCCATAAATTGCAGCTGAATATATTCTAAAATTATTCACCCACTTAGATTTTGTTATATATGAACCATTAGTATTGTTTAGAAAATCATCATAATGTTGTTGAATAATATGATTTTTATTTGTTAAGAATCCTTTATTATTTGAGAATGGATATGTTTTTCCATTAGCAGTTATTTCATGATTTGTAGAATATACATCAGGATCTGGGTTAAATGATCCAGTTTTTTCATTATAAAATACATAATAAGATTACAAGCATAAGGAGATGATAAATTAATATTTATTGCTAATGTTGTCTTATTTGATAGTATTGTTCCATTAATGTTGAATATATTGTTTCTGGTAATGTATGTAATTTTTTATTAAGAATTAATGTTTTATCTTTCTTAGATAATTCAATTGCTTGCATATCATTTGATAAGAATTACAAACAAATATTCCATTAACTTTAATACTTTCAGATAATTCATTAACTAAATTTGCGATTGAGAATAAAAATCAATTCTGAATACAATTGATTCACAATGTAACTATATTTGGTTGAGAAAATTTTGCCAACATGTATTTCATTGGAATTCTAATATCAATTCCTCCAACTGGAATTTCATCAATATTTTTATAATCATCTTCGTGATCTTCTATGTCATCCTTTCTTCTTCTAATGAAAGAATTAATTAAGAAAAATGTACCAGCATAATCGATTGATTCTTCAATTATTTCAGCATGATCTTTTTCTTTAAAAACTCTTAATTTAACAGATATTCTATTTATAATTTCTTGAATATAATCTTTTGATAATTTAATCACTTTATCAGTTGGATTACTGATTGATAAATATAAATTTACATGATCTAATTGTAAACATGTATTCGTTCCAAAATGAAATTCTCTGGTGATTGATGCAGATGATTTAAGAGAAATTTCAAATGAATCAGTATATTGTCTTAAAACATTCAATGAAGAAAATAAGCCTTCTTTTGATAATAGAGACATTTATTATTAAAATAATATAATTAAATATATAATCCATATTTCATTGTCTTTCAACTTATATAAAATATTATTATGCTCTAAACTAAGTTCAATTATTTGATTATTAGAATTGATATTAGATATTGGTAAATTTAATTCTTTTGAACTATCTTGAGAGAAAATTGTCCACAAATAGTTTTTTTGATTGCGTATATATTCTGTTAGTAAATTACAACCAATATCAGTATGAATATTTTGATTATTAAATCCAATCCATTGAATATGTTTAATTATCAAATTTTTAATTGGCTTATTATCTATAGTATTCAAATTAATTGAATATTTACTATTATTTTTGTTAAAATTAAATGCTAATCTTTGTGATTTATTCATTGATATTTATATTTACTAATTAAAGATAATACTGATTTTTTAAGTTCAGCATGTTCTTCAGGAATGGAATTATAAATATCAATTAAGTGATCGAAAGTATAATTTTTTGATTTAAAAAGATCTTTTATTTTTTGAACAAAGTCTGGTAATTTCCCTAAATCAAATTTTATATTTTTTAAGAATGGAAATATGTAATCAGATATTATTCCTTCTCCAATTGTAATATTTTTATGATTATATAGTAATTCAAATAATTCCTTGTGATTATTTTCAAAATTTGTATCAATCATTTACTTCGATGAAATTATATCCATATGGAACAGTATTAATATTATCAATTAAATATCTTTTATCGTCATATGGTGATAGTGCAGTCTTAGTTGTTTTTTGGGTATACAGTTTTAAATCTTTGGATACAATATTATAAATTGTTTCTGTTGTTACTTTATTATTAAATAAACAATCTTTATACATTTGAAATTTTAATTTTTCAATATTACATTTTTTTATTCCCTTACATACTTTTTTTTCTTTAGATACTATTTCATCATATCTAAAAGCATACATTTTTGATCTTAGACCAACAAATTCTCTAATCGGTATTCCTTTGTATTCGTCTTTAAATAAACCAGGTACTTTATTATTTTTTCTAGGCATCCAATCAATTGTATAATCATCTGTATCAAAATGTTGTATATTTTCTTTTATATCTTTATAAATATCATCAGTTTCAACATATATAATAAATGAGTCAGTATCTGTTCCTAACAGTTTAATTTTATCATTATATTTTGTTTTTAATATGTTGTAATAAAATTTATACATTAATAATTTTGATAATTCTAGTACAACAAACCCACCATAAATTGGTTTATTTAGTTTTACTTTTGTTTTCTTCTTATATAAAAGTACATTATTTTCATCTATTATCCTTCTCGTCTCATATTCTTTATGTTTACAAAATTTATCAAATGTGTTTATTAATTTGACGTCACATCTTTTTCTTACATTTTCCATTTGTTTTCCATAAACAGAATTATTCATCAACTTGTAAAAATCTTTTTCAAAATCATTATTTGCTTTTTGTCGTAATTTTGTATTTAGTTCTATATATGGTTTTAACCATTTCTTTTGTTTAAATGATATTACTTTTTTAATATTCTTTAATACTATTCCTTGATTAATGCACTCTTTTAACATTCTATAATCAATAATATAATCTGTTTTTGATTTTAATGTATTTATTAATTTTGATCCAACACTTATATTTCCAATTTTCTTATCAATTAATTCTTTTTGATAATTAGATAGTTCTTCAAATGATGGGGAGTAGTGTTCTGGTAATAATGGATAATCTTTAAATTTTTCATGTAATTCATTTGGAATTTCTAAATCAACTACAAATGTGTATCCTCTATCTCCATCGTCAGATAAATTTAATATTTTCTCTTTCGTAAAATTTTGAGAATCTTCTTCTCTGAAATCACCTATTGGAAGAGGTTGGCTTAAGGCATGTCCATATAGATTGTTGCAATCTAAATACATTATATAACTAACATGTTTCTTACTATTGTATATCCCTTTTTGTTCTGCTTTTTCTTTTGTTAATTTCACAGTTTTACCAATCTTTTCATCATAAAAGTAACAATTGTTTGCTATTGCATGTCGGTGTGGAATCATTGATATTCCACCTCTAATTCCATTTTCGTACATTTCATATAATTTTTGGTCTTTAATTAATTCCAATTTTTGATCTGTTATTTTTAACGAAACAGCATCTGCTAAATTTGGCGCACTTATATAATAAACTGGATCTAATTTATAATTTTTATAACATGTTTTTCTAAAATTATCAAACACATCCTTTAAAAGAATTGTATCTAATTTTAAATACAAGTCATGATATTCACCAAAATTTTTACAATTAAAATGTTTATAAATTTTTACAGCAAAGTTTAGGTCATGATCGCTTATATTTTTATCTCCTAATAAGGTGTACCAGTCTCTCTTCTCTAATGGTAATTGATCACTAAATTTTTCATATGAATCAACCCACTCATATGGATATACTCCTTTCTGCAATACTAAATGTAAATCTTCTTTTTTAAATTCTTTTAAAATATTTTTAAACCTTGAATAATCAACTGGTTTTGTTACCTTGTTATTACACATTTTACAATTTGCAATTATTTTTAAAATATTGTTTTCTGTAATTGGTTGATATTCTATATTATTAATTTCTTTTATTGATTTACAATGTGCGCAGTAACAATTATTCAGTTGTGCTACATTTTTAACTGCCTTATCGAGTGATGTACTAATAAATCTAAATGTATCAATAAATCTAAATTCAATTACAACATTTGTTATCACCTTTCTTAATTATTTTGTTTTACTTTTACACTTTTTACATTTTTCTATTATTTCATTATAATATTTCTTTTTACATTTTGTACATTTGGATATATCGCAAGATTGTTTATATTGATCAACAATCACTTTTTTTGAAAATTGTATATAGTCTTCTTTTGAATTTGGAATGAAATTTATATCTGAATAATGTTCAGATAATTTTATAATCCAAGTTAGAAATATCATTGAATCATATTTTAAATTTTGAATTTCTATAGGTATGAATTTTGGAAGTTTTAAATTTAAATTACATGAATTACAAGCGGCACCTCTAAATTCTCCAGTAATATGATTGTGATCTCTTACTTTATATAAATCGTTTGTAAATTTTTTATTACAAATATAACAGTTATTAGATTCTGTAAATTTTTTCATAATTTCTGGTGTCCATATTATTTCTTTATTAATTCTCCTAATCTCATTATATCTTTTACCAAATTCAATTAGTGAATTGTTAAATAATTTCATTAATTCTTCTACACTATCACTTCTTATTAATTTTGTTCCGTCTATTGTATTAAAACAGAAACTGTTTGGAATATGTTCATGAATATATTCAGATTTTTTACCAACTTCTTTTTTAATTTTTTTTAATAAACATTCAAAGTCAAGTGTAATTGTATATGGATGATATAATTCAGCCCCACAAGTTTTATATGATCTAATGTTATTAATTCCAGGCATTTCAATATTAGTTTTCCCTTTTATACATATATCAATATGTTCTTCAAACTTTTGCTTATTTTCAAATTTATCATGACATTTTAAACATATATTCATGTGTTTATCTCTTTTATGAATTTGACCATTTAATAATGCACTTAAATTTTTAATTCCAACACAATGTTCATCATATTCCAAAATGTTTACATGCTTTTTTGTTTTTCCAATTTTATCACTTAATATAAATAAATCGACTCTATTATCTCGTACTTTGTATATATTAATAGATGTATTTAAAAATTCTTCATATTTTAATACATTTTCTGATGTTAATTCTAATGGATATTTCATATTAAGACGTTCATATTTTGATATATTATACTTTGATGGTCTGTCACTATGATCTTTAGCAGGATTTAGAATACTTTCTAGTGCATATTCAAAACATCGAAAATTTTCTGCCTTATTACATTTGAACTGATTAGTTTTGTTATTTTTGACATTAATACAACACCTTTTAGTAGTTATAAAACTGGGTAATTGTTTGTAAGTGCCGCCACGAAGAGGAGTATACTTACTTGATTGTAAATCCACATTTATAACACGATCAAATCTAAGTTTTGTGTTTTTTGCATTAAATGCCTCAAATTTTCTAATTAAATTATTTTTCATTTCTGTTAAAACTGGACCAACTAATCTTTCGATAATCATATATTTTGTAGCTGGTCCTGATATTCTATACCCTGTAATAGTGTGTATATTTGATGAAAAATATCTCTTATATAAATCAATAACATTACCAGATAAATCATATTCTTCATATTGAACAGTTAAAACTAATTGAATACGCAAAGATTCATGTCTGTTTAATCCATTTTCAATTTTTTCAATAATATAATCTGATATTTTATATAAATAAGTATATAAATCATGTTGTGCACTATCACAATAAAATGAATAATCAACAATCATTTCTCCCCATGAACCACGTGCTCTAACAACTCTAACATTATCTTCATGACTTTCATTTATTTTTGGTAATTCATCTAAATCTTTCCTTTTATTTTGTATTCCTTGTTTTCTTTGTCTTGGTTTCTGAATTATATCATCATCAAAATTAAATTCATTAATAAACTGTTGTTTGAACAAATAATCTTTATATTTTTCTCTAATTCATATTTTTCGTAAACCTTGATATGGTATTTTGTTTAGAATGCAATATTTCGTAATTCTGCAAACTTCATTTATTATACAAAAAATTTGTGGTACAAACTATCTTTGTATCTTTAATAAATTTATGATTACTTGAAGTTATAAATTTTAGAAACACTTGTATTACTTAAAATTGATCAATTTTATTTTATTTTCAAAATTATTTGTTCAAATTAATATTTTTATTGTATTTGTGTAAATCTATAATTATTATCAACAATAACTTTTATTGGAAAGAATTTCTCTTTTTTCATAATTTGATAACTAATTATGTAATTAAACATGACATTTATTTTATCTATATAGTTTTTATTTATTTTATATTTCTTATTCTTTACAAATACTATATAATCAAATGAATTTGTTATAATGTTCTCGAATTTTGAAATATTTGTAATGAGTAGAATTTTATTTATTGGTAGCTTAGGTAGTGAATTATATGATTTTATGTACTTCATCGGATCATTATTAAGTGATTTAATTTCCTTCAAATAACTTTTATCAGAATCCATTCCAATTTATTTATATTTAAAATAATTATCTAACTAATTTATTTTCTATCGTTGAATTCTTTTAGCAAAAAGATTATTAATACACTTCTTTGACGTTGGATATTATGTTAGTAGAACTATTAAGTTTACATTACGTTGAATGTTTACGTTTTATGTTACGTTCACTACAGGGTGTAGGGGCGAAACACCTCTCGATCATTCATATGTTTTAACGTTACGTTTTATATACATGCTTACGTTCACAAAGACATGTTGATGATGATAAAATAAGTTTTGAATATTTGAACAGGTCTATGGTAGATACCATCATGGACTTGAGAGCTACCCTCTGGTAAACAATATTAATGATTTTTCATGAATAAATTAGTGATAGAAATTAATAAAAAACTAGAAAATATATTTATTTTTAGAGGTTCACGATTTCGTGGTATTTCAAAATTGAGTTTTTTCATGTAATTTTGAGGTTTCAATAAGTGAAAATGAGTGTGTTGAGATAAATGTGTTAAAATGAGTATAAACAGCACTAAATTTGTAAAATATGTCTCTTTTTAGTCGTTCACAATTTGGTGGTTACTCTGAAAATTAAATTTTTATGTTGATTTTTGGTTTGTACGAGCAAAAATTGATAAAAAGCATGGTTTTTGATATAAATGTGTTCAAATAATGATAATATGACTAGAATTCATGTAAAAATGTGTTGTAAAATCGATAAATATCTCTAAATTTGTGCGTTCAAAATTATGTGGTCTGAAACCGGCATTATATAGACTACTAAACAACACACGCACACCAAGATCTCCAATATTTCGTCCACCAATTCGTGTAGTATATTTGTCGAGAGGCCATAAATATCTTCTGTACTTTTCTTCTTTAGGTTTAAAATTATTGTTCTAATTTTACGAATTATTGATTGTAATTGATTGGTTTACTCGTTGCGGTGGAACAGTTATCGGATGTAATGTATTATTAATCAGATTACGTGTGGTGATATGACGCTCATCGGCATACCCTTTACTGGACCTGGATCTGGTTATGCGTTGCAATGTAAGAGCTATCAGTTGTAATTGATCAGTTTACCCGTTGCGGTGGAGCGGCTATCCGTTTTAATTTGTTATTGATCGAATTACACGTTGTGATATGACGGTTATCCGATACAATTGATCAGCTTACCCGGTCTGCGTGAAGCGAAAGGTAGGAATGTTGGGGTAAAATGTAATTTAAGGCTCCTATGTCATTTCTTAAGGGATTTTGCTCTAGAACTGTCCTAACTTAACTACCACATTTAATTAAAATTGATTATAAAGGAGATCGGGGCTGGTCTGAACATGGAATTGTGCACAATATTTTTTCGTCTATCTACCGTTTCTTCTACATTTAAGAGTAATTAATAGAGAACTATTTATATTTATACCAAAGAAATCTGGTATATTGTCCGGATGGGGACAGGGTATATAAGGCTTCTGTTATTTGCTATTATTTTTTTTTTCAAAATAATTTACTTGACTCTGTAATACACTACCACCAGTACAGATTAACAGAGGATCCCAGGCTCCCTAGTATAATTTAATACGTAAAAGAAATGAGAGACTAAATGCAAAATCGAACAAATTATCTCCTAACAAAAAGAAAACGTCTGTTTTAATCTCAGAGATTTTTACTAAAATTTATTAATTGCGCGTTTTTAAGCACAGTAACTTCATTTACAGGCACGAAAAATAAAACGAGGTTTATAGAAAAAAAAATATTTATTAGAAAAGATTCTATTTATAAATTAGATAAATATGTCATTTATAAGATTACGGCAATTATTACATAAAAAAGAATCACAGATTTATTTTATACAGTTATTTTCAAAAATATTTTGAAAGTCAGTCATTGCACACATGCTTAGATCAAGTTATGTATCATATTATAAATATTTCACGGAGCATTACGTAAATTTAAAATGTAATATACATTTTTGGTAGAGCTTATGTTTATATTTCTTAGGTATTATAATTTTCTTTTAATTTTTGCCCTAAAAAATAGCATATGATACCATTTATACGATATGTTTCCAAACCCTATCTCTAGGTTTAAAATATTAGAATGTTGATTCAATTCGCAGTTCTTACATTCCACAATCATTCGTCTCTAGGAATTTGATGATGTTAAACCATAATTTACATCATACTTAAGCAATACAGATATCAACATTCGATGCCATCAAAAAAGTTCAAATCGTCAAACATTTTCGAAGCAAGATCTTGGCAAAAACCTATCCTGTCCCTGGAATGGATCAATTTCACTATCACGGACGGGGAAGTATTCCCTTTTAGACGAATTGTATCGGAAAGAATTTCGTGGCCCAGATGTTCCAGCAGACGGCGAAGATTACGAATAGTACCAACGTAACGAAACCCACATACTGGAACCATCTAATCTTCTTATCGGCAGAGAGTTTGCGCAGAATCTGGAAGCCCACTAGTAGGCCGGCCATGGCCCCACATCCATGGGCTACGTAACTTATGTCGTCGCTTCTGCTGTGAAAGAAAGTGGAGAAGTCGGCGACGATTATGATGAGGAAGATCAAGAGTTGAGATGCTGGATACGGCAAGTGTTTCCATTTCTGAAAAGGAAAATTTTGTAAATTAGTTTTAAATATATACTAATTATTTGTGTAATACAAAACTATATTTATAAAAAACCAAACTTTAAGATTTCATTGGTGCTGTAAGCACTATTTGCAATCGTCATTAGTTGATTTGGCGTTTCTCGAGTTTATGGTAAAAATTTATAGCACCATTACGAAATAAATATCAGCATATGTGTCAAAAAGTACACACTATATGTTTATATGTATAAATCAATTTTTCATTGATTGAATATTCCTCGCATTAATATACAGAAAAAAACGAGAATTTGACACATTATTATAGTGTTTAAATCGAAGTGGAGTCGTTCTATTCACATTATAAAAATGTGTTGTCCTTTTATTTCACAGCACATTACTCATATTGTTAACTTTTATATTATTGAGAAAGTGTTTCCTGACAGTTGGTAAGGGGGCAATAGTTGTTTTTTTTTATCGAAAAATACCAATCCAATCAAAAATTTTGGTGAAAGTGATAGATAAGAGAGCCAGTTTGCTACACCCTTAACCCGATGGAAATTTTTGATCCCCCAGAGATTATAATAGATGGTCGCTTTAGCAAAGCTAATGCAGATAACCAGCAAATTTTTCTGGACTTAGAACCAATTTTTCGCACTGCATTGAATTTTACACCGATGGCTCTCTCTTTCACGATCCCCCACGTGTTGGATATGGTGTTTTCTGCCCTAAGTTGAACATTTTAGAGAAGGGTGCATTCCCTGCGCCCACTAACATATTTGTGGCTGAGATTTTTGCTATTTATAGAGCTCTCTCTTTGTGCCAAAGCTTCCATCTTGCTAACGCAGTGATATTCTCGGACTCACAAGCAGCTATTA
The DNA here is from genome assembly GCA_004143645.1 of Protaetia brevitarsis. NCBI lineage: Eukaryota > Metazoa > Arthropoda > Insecta > Coleoptera > Scarabaeidae > Protaetia > Protaetia brevitarsis. The sequence continues at coordinate 998,443 of RXPK01000282.1, read as the reverse complement.
GAGGTCTATCTATGCGGGTTGGGATATTCAGCTGGTCTACATCCGCTAATTGCTGAATGTAGAAGAATTGCTTCGCAAATTAAGGAAACAGGTGATTTAACTTTGGTTTGGGTTCCTGGACATAAAGGTATCTCTGGAAACGAAAAGGCTGACGTTTTGGCGAAGACTGGGTCAACTGAGGAAATTCGTTTTACCAAGATATTCTCCCTGGATTGTAGAATATTGAGTGCCCAGTTGGTAAAGGAAAAGTGGGAACATTTCAGCATTAGCACAAAGGTACAAAGCTGCAATTGGCAACCGTGTGCAAAATCCTTGGTTTAGTAAGTTAAAATATGGAGGAAGAGAATTCATAACTACATTATGTAGATCAACATTCAACCACAACCAGTGTAAATGTCATTAGTATAGATTAAACATGATTGATAGCCCGAACTGCGACTGTGGTGAAATTGAAGATCCCGATCACATCTTTTTCGGATGCAACAGAAGAACTCTTCAGTCTAACATTTTAATTCAAGAGCTTATACGATCTGGTGTGACTGCCTTTTAACGTCAACAGCTTATTAGCTACCGAAAGATTACATATCTATACTTTACTATATAAATTTCTTAAATCTAATAGTATTTCAAGATGATTTTGCTTTTTATTAATTGTCATGATTATTAATTTCCCTGTCCTTGACCGAGGTCGTCTTTTTATGTTCCTGTGTGTGTTTCTGCTTTGCATAGCTTTTTGTAGTGCATAGAGTTTTAGTAGTATTTAGTATTCAAATATTGGAGGTATGGATTTGTTCCAGACGAGCTATTTGGCTCAATCTCCAGTGCGTAATGGTGGATGGTTGAGTGGATCTTCGATATAGATCACGGTGTCACTAAAGAAGAAGACGAAGAAGAAGAAGAAGAAGAAGAAGAAGAAGAAGAAGAAAATAAAAGAGCATCTTGCTTGTAACCACATCTTACCGGAGTATCAGTTACGGTTTCGTCCTTGCCAGAGTATTATTATCACATTATTAGATGTAACGGATCAAATTATTTTAACCTCACGAAATTAAGTGAAAACGACCTTGCTTGTTCTACTTGATTTTAGCAAAGCCTTTGACACAGTGAATTATACATGCGGGTTTCTTTGTGATTCTCATCTCTCATTGGTAACTAATTTTCAGGTAGATCGCAGCAGGTCAATTGAATAGTAGTGAATTGGGAAGCGTTCCATTAGGAACTTTAGTCGCTCAGGATCCCGGCCTTGGTCTACTTTTTTTTGCTATTTATATGTGAGAATTATCCAGATCTGTAAAATGCTATAACATCCAAATGTATGCAGACAACTCACAGCAACTCACATTCAACAATCAACTTCAGCAAATCTGAATGACTCGGTGCGTGTGGTCAATTACGACTTAATTATTATTTCGTACTGTGTATTGGAAAATAAAGACATATTCTATTATATGAAACTCTATTTTTTTTTGTTATGAACTTTTGTAAAACCGTAGTACCTAGTGTAACCAGAAACTTTGAACATCTTTTAACTTAAGACTTATCAAACGCAATTTATCCATGTTTGCAAGATAGTCGTTCTTCATAAACTTTAACCTTCAAATACTATCAACCGCACAGGAAAAAGAATCCATTGAGCTGGCCATGGACACAAAAACGACCAATCCACTTTGGTGTTCACTTTCCTCCCTCATTTGTGGGAGGAAAGTTGTACTTTTCCTCCTTAGGGCGGAAAAGTAAGTGATATTGACATGATGAAACTGTATATCTTATAATATGGGACATTATTGATAGATGACATTAGGACATTCGCCCCAGTCTGAGCCCATTTATGAGATAATTGCTAAATTATTAAATATTAAATTTCAAATTAAACTATTATTAAACACTTTTAAAACGTTAAGCCTACTATCTATCATGTCACTCACAGGTATGTCTTTATTATTTTCAGGCATTTAGTTAAAATTGGACTGGTTGGGAAAAAAATAGTATTCAAATCACGTGAGGAAAGTGCTATTGTAGGCCTTGGGCAATTACAAACCTCGCGGCCTACAATAGAGCACTTTCCTCCCTCGGTTTGAAATATACTATTACTATATGAGCAATCGATATTATCTTCTTATTTGTTGTTTAAAAACTTAAGAAAAGAAGAAGATATTATTGAAACGTAATAGTATATTGAAGCAAGTGGGTGATGCAAGACATTATTTTTAGATAGTATATATATTGTACTTTAAAGGCATTTTATCTGATACCTATATCACAAAATTGATTCTGTTGGAAGTGCAGGAATCTCTACGAGTTGAGGTTCTAGCGAGAGAAAATAGGCCAATTACTTTATTATTTAAAATGCCATATCAGGCAGGCATTAGTTTTAAATGGATATTGGTCTCTTGGTCCTATAATGACGTGTAAGTTCCATTGGGGCCACCATTTACAATTCAGAAAATAGTGCGGTATCGTTTGATGTAAAAGTGGCTTAGTTTGATATAAATCAGAATAAATAACATAATAAATGTAACTGTTAAGAATTGAAGTAACAGGTTTTTAAAGTATGCTTTACTAATTTGATTTTAAAAGGTGCCGCTCAGACTTTCTGTGTTATTAAAGGTTTGTTTGTTGGTGTTACACTTTCTACACAGGTTTGTAATTAAAACAGGATAGAAGATCCAGTCTTTGCGTTCTGAGAAAGATATAATAGGCACAAGTGCAATTGCTGTAACACCAACGAACAACCCTTAAAACTCCATAAAAGTCCCGAACAAAATTCCATATGGTGCTTACTTTTTGACATACGTTGTACATTTCAAAATGTGCATAACCGTATCTATTCGTATCGTTGATATAAAAGGTTTTTGTTTTGTTTGTATTTGACAAATTTGCATTGTTTTTTTGGCGCCATTCAGTGGAATGCACGATAAAATAAAATCACTTATAGATTAAATTCTTATTATATTCAATTTTTAGGTTATTTTTTTTTCTAAAGAAACTATTTTTCCAACCAATCAACTTACCAAAATTACAGTCACAATATGTGCAGTAATCAAGGCGTACACTCCACCACTAGCACCGGCCAATTTCAGTCTGGGATTGAAGACAGACGTACCCAATGATCCGGCGAGAATGCCGGCAAAATATATCGTCAAAACCCGCCATCTTTCATGTACCATTTCCAAGATAACACCTAGGAATATTTGGACGCATAGGTTGAACAGTAGGTGCTGCACCCTGTAAAAAGAAATGACGAACACTTTTAAATCACCAAGCCAAAGTTGATTATTTAATTGCATCGTTAAAGATGTTTTGAATTGCAAAATACAAAGTACATAAGAAAAATTATTTCAAATATAAAATACAAAATCTATTTTATATTTGTATATTGTAATGTCTCACTGTTAAAATATATTGTGCAGATAACTTGTTATCATTTGTACGCTTAACTCATTGCATTACTTCAAATCTATTGTACTCTCATTTCAAGTTATCATAGTCTAATAATACTCACTATTTCTGTTAAAATAGATATATTCGTATCGCTCAGAATTTCTATTTGCTGCTATTTGTCCAAATTTCCATTGTTTACTATTAATCTAGTTAGATGCTTCTGAATTGATAATTCCCTGTAACTCTGTTATTTATATTATTCATTCATTCACTACGATTTTTAAAGTTTTAGCAGTAAATTCTCTCTCTATCATTTCTTTTAAGCAGTTGTGTACATTGATATTAGAACGATTATGTTATTTTAATATATATTTACAATAAAATGCTCTTGTAAGTGCAGATAAGAATTTGAGTATTATAAATTCTAATGTAACAGCAACGAAACTAGATATAATTCATGAAGAGACAACCGTATGCCTGGAAAATCCCAGCAGTACTTTTACGTACTTTTTATAGCACCCAGATCAGCTTTACTCCTACATAATGAGTCTTTGGTGAACTTTGCTTACAGGACTTAAGAAGCTCGTCACTGTACGTAATGAGCTATGACCTTTTTTGCAAATGAGGCCTAGCTATTATTATGTTCTGAAAGGACTTTGTGTTTACCAATCACTTTGGACTTAATACAATAAAAATAATAATAATATAGTCAGTGACATTAAAAATGTTACACCTAGAAAGAATAATTTGTTCACTTGGTTTTTTGGGAATGCGATAGTTTTATATGAATTTTTATTAACATGTTTGGTGACCCGTATGATGTCAATTATTGGTAATTATTCGTGGGATACGTCATAAGACCAGTAATTGACGTACCTACGACGTAGTTTATAAGTGCATTTGACGTTACTAAAAGTCGTCTTTTTGACGTCTTCAATTGTGCAGGTCAGTATAAAAGGCTCAAAGTCCACAAGATGCATATGTTAAAATTGTAATTATGTTATTGTTAACATTTAGCAGGATCTTTTCTTGAACTCAGTATCAATAATATATAAATATAAACATTATTCCTAAATAATAAGTATACAGGCCAACACCAGCAAGTACGATAATGCATTTAAAGGAGAATGATAGTAGGGATGGGTAGTAAAACGTGCATCAGTAAGGTAGTAAGCACACAGTCATATGCGAGCGTTTGACTGGAAATTATCAGTGGCTTAATCGTTGAGAGATACAGAGCTATGGTAGGGCATACCAAAGAGAAAAAGTATAAAAAATAATAGCATTACCAAGATCATTGTTATTTATTATAGCCTTGTCTCAAAACACATTAACAAATGTCTTGTTCCTTGTTACAATTCCATGCACCGAAAAGTTGCAAATAAAGTTAATCAACAACGTGATATAATAGTATAGGCGATTCGAACATTTCTTGTAGGAACCTTGTTTTTATAAATTATAAAGAATTTAAAATTTTATTTAACTTTACATTTTCATTTTTAATTTTATTTTTGTATTTTAATTTAATATTATTTATCAGTAAATATTTTTGGCAAAATGTTTGGCATCTACTCCTTTCCATTCTGCCATTTTTTTTAAGGCAAGTTTTGGATGTGTTTTACGTAATTGTGAGTCTCAAAAATTTCCTTTTTTGTTTTAGTATTCAGTTTAAATTTAACTATATTTAATGCTAATATTTTAGGTTGATAAAATGAATGCCTCATCACTTTTTCCGATTTACGTACTTTAAAAATCCCTTATAATGCCACATGATAATCTAAAATATCAAACAACTTGTAGCAAAAGCCAAAAGAAAACACATAATACGTTGTGAAAACATGAATGACCGCATCGCTTTAACCTGTGCCGAAGGTAGGCCGAACCTTCTTCTCTCATCGGTGTAAGTCAATTACGCTATTGTTCATTATCGTACTTGCTTGTGTTGAACTGTATATTAGACACGGGGGAGAATCTATTAAATTTATATGAGCAACTGAATATTGCATACCCAAAATAGCTTTATAAAATTTTGAATGTCGTTGATTTTAGTGTAATATTATTTTAATGCTTGATTTGAACTGAATAGAAAAAATAGATCCCTTTAATCCTTGCTTTAAATACAAAGTATTCCACGTAACTGGTTCATTAAAAGTTTATGACGTTCTATTATTTACTTATATTTGAGATTTTGGCACCAGTATCTGTTCGATTGGAACTATAAATGTAAAATACGTTAACCAAAATATCACTTCCGGTTGACCGGAAATGGATGTCAACTTTGTTATTTTAAATAGAATGATATAATTTTTTATTCATTTTTGGATTCTACAACTATAAATACGCTCAGTTTTTCATTAGCTATTCTATAGCTACATGTTGCCATTTTTGAGTTATTTAAATTTTTCTTTTTTTTTTTAGTCATAATCATTGCATCATTGAGAAATTAATATCTCGGTTAATACTGCAAGTAGAGACTCCAAATTTGCTATGTTATGAAGGTAGATATTACTCTAAGAAATGGTAAGCACACTTTACATTCTAACATACAGGGTGTTCAAAACTGAGGAACAAAGTGACATATTTTCAAATGGAGAAAACTCAATTTTTTTAAATAGAACACCCTGTATTTTAATTCGGAATTAGGAAGTAAATATCATCCCCTATCACTTTATATGAGCATTCCCTATACCTATCTTTAATAGATTTTGAGATATGAGCGACTTTTTATTAACCAGACTAAGTATTCTTTTTTTTTAAATAGAACACCCTGTATTTTAATTCGGAATTAAGAAGTAAATATCATCCCCTATCACTTTATATGAGCATTCTCTATACCTATGTTTAATAGATTTTGAGATATGAGCGACTTTTTGTTAAACAGACTAAGATAGGGTGTAACACTTAATATTTGTATTCACCTGAAAATAAATTCCGAAAATTTTGACTATGTGTTAATCACATTTTTTTTCAATCTTAACTATATTTTATTAGCACATTTTGAGGCAAATGAGGTGTAGCCACTACAATGTTCTCCAATGTGTTTACCAATCAGTCTGCAGTTAATACAATAATAAATTAAATAATATTTGCATTCATCTGAAAATAAATTCCGAAAATTTTAACTGCGGGGTAATCCCATTTACTTTCAATCTTAACTACTTTTTATTAGCGTATTTTAGCACTGATTCATAGCAGTGTAGATTACCTGTACACAATACACAATGAGCGAAAATGATAAGACATTAATTAAGAGAGATTATTGCAATTATCCACGCGTGTATTAGCTTTTTGCTAAGCTGTTAGAGAAATTCCTTACCGTATTACGTCACGTACATCCTTGGCATATTTTCGTGATAATCGACCGAAAACAAACATTAAATAATTACTCACCCTATGTGCACCAAGTGGTACGATATGAATCTCCAAAATTCTTTCCTCCTATAAGGATCGAACATCAAATAGTCCGCTATGATTCCATGAGAAAATCTACCGGAATTATCTGGTTTTTTCTCGTTAACGATGAAGAGTATCAGTTCTACGAGGGATATCATTATGATCCCGATGGGAGGTGGCCAACAGGAGTAGAGATTGATGGTGTTACTTTTCTGGGAAACGGTCGAAACTTGAGTCGTGTACTTGGGCCTCATCGACCGTATCGGAGGCGTGACAGGTGTCTTCTTTCTCAAGTCTGTAGGCGGTTCTGGCAAGAATACCACCTCAGAGCTGGGTGTTGTTGCTCCGCCGAAGAATGCCGATTTTACCACTACCGGAGAAGCAGCACGCGATGCCAAGATAGCATCTACTGGGAATAAATAATAATCTTTAATAGATCGTCGCATTTATGCTTCTTAATCCAAACATTACCTTCATCCTCTGCTTCTTTGGCAGTCGGAGCGAAACCGATTTTCTTATGAGCAGGTTGTGTTTCATCGACTTCAGCGAGACTGAAGAACTTGAGCGGTGCGTATGCCTTAACCAATGGCGTAGTGGGTGCTTCGTCTTCATCCTTGCCGGATTCTTCGTCACCGAATGAAGCGGCTTGGAAGTGTGTGGGTCGGGGAAGGCGAATTCCAAATTATAATCTTTGAGCAATTCCCCCAATCGCGCGCAACAGCTCTCTTGAGGCGGCACCAGGAATTTTATGTAACTGTAAGATTGAATGACGTAAATTAGGCGAAATTCGTATTTCGTTGAGTTGGCAAATAAGTTTGTGCAAATTTCTTTTGGTGCATATATTAACATGACGGCTCAAAATCTTTCGAAATCTGCTTCCTTCATCTGACGTCATACGAGGATCAAGTACAGGTCCCTTTTATTTGCTTCTGCACAAGATGTAAGAATTGAGATGAGATACCATGTTTCTTAATTTTGAAAAAAATTGTTATTGAAACAAAATCATTGATGATTTAACATTTACTGTCTTTTTTTTTGAGGTGTTAAGGTGTGACAGTGTCCAAGTTATTACCTTAAATGATATTTTCAATTTAACATTATTAAAAAAAATAATACGTGATGTTTTTAGTCATTACTAAATTAACAAATTAAAATTTTGTAAACGGCAAAATACATTATTACATATATAAAGAAAAACAAAGTAATACCACAAAATACACAAATTTTAATGTGTTAATTTAGTAATGACTAGTAACATCACGTTGTTTTTAAAATAATATTAAAATATCATTTAAAGTAATAACTTGGGCACTGCCACATCTTAACATCTCGAAAAAGACAGCAAATGTCGAAATGTCGATAACTTAAATGTTGCAATAAAAAATACAATCAAAAAGTCCACTATTCCTGTTTTTTTAAGATCTTATAACTTATTTTTCTCTCTAATTATAGAAATAAGTACTCCATTTTGATTTTGATTTTTTTTTTTAATTCATTTCAAGAGATATCAGGTTTTTTTTATTGGCATTCTATTACCACCTTCTATTTTCAATTTCCTTTCGAATTACATTATGAAAAATGGATAAATCTAAATTGTAAGCCATCCAAGAGAGAACCGAAAAAAAAACTTATTTGCTAACACAACTCAGATACAATGATGATGTTAAGTGTTAAGTACAACAATAAGAGTTGAATACATGCACATTGCATACATGAGTGAAATCATATACTGATTGATTGATGGAAGTTTTCTTTATTAAAGTAACACACTGTAGATTAAAGAAATGGTAGCCTTTCAATAGGGTCAAATGGATAATTTTTGAAACAAAGAAATGTCAAGTAGCACCAAATATTTATAGAATATTTCAAGATAAATATTTAAAAATAATATTTGTTATAGATAGAAACAATATTTGTAGTACATATAACAATCACTAAATTAACTTTCAACGTGTACTCAATATTCATTAAATATTATGAGTTTATAATATTGGCTGTAGAATATTTTAAAAATATTCATATTTAAATTTATGGTAACTCATTTTTTTTTAATAGCAACCCCTAACTTTTTCTGCACCAATGATTGCCCGTTAAAAATATATATAAATGTTAAAAACCGTTTATAGCTAAAATGAATATTTCAAGAAAATTTTCTCAGCATAATCATTGCAAGAACATGTATTGGTCCAGATGTCTGTGAGCAACAATTTTTGAAACAAAAAAATGTCAAGTAGCACCAAATATTTATAGAATATTTCAAGATAAATATTTAAAAATAATATTTGTTGTAGATAGAAACAATATTTTTAGTACATATAACAATCACTAAATTAACTTTCAACATGTACTCAATATTCATTAAATATTATGAGTTTATAATATTGGCTGTAGAATATCTTAAAAATATTCATATTTAAATTTATGGTAACTCATTTTTTTTAATAGCAACCCCTAACTTTTTCTGCACCAATGATTGCCCGTTAAAAATATATATAAATGTTAAAAACCGTTTATAGCTAAAATGAATATTTCAAGAAAATTGTCTCAGCATAATCATTGCAAGCACATGTATTGGTTCCAGATGTCTGTGAGCAAACAATGTAATTTAATAATTAAGAATATATACATCTGTCATAGTTACAAATTCCAAGAAGCTAAATTTAGCAATAGAGGAATGCACAATCGACGCAATTCGGGTTTTTGGTCTTCCGTGCATCCTCGAGTAGTTCAACAACAAAATTTTCAAAACTCTTGCGCTATTAAAAATGATAGAATTCTGTCTGTCTTTTTCTGTGACGATAAATTAATTGGTATGCTGTATGAAGAAGTATTAGCAATGTTATCAACAGGAAAAATTGCGGAAAGTCGACAATATTTTTGCTAAACTGGCACCCACACTCAGAGAACATACCATACATTTTGTTAAACTTAGCACTTACTAAACTCATCGTAACACATAGTATATATGTAATCACAGTAGTATGCTTTAAAAAGTTTAGGCAAATATATTATGTTGTTTAGCCAATTGCTAATCACTTACCCAAAGAGTATATTGAATTTCTAACAAATGTTTTCTGTGTCGAAATATGGGTTCATATAATAAATAGTTGATAAGTTATATCACCAGTTAAATGTAGACTTTCTGGATCGTGATACAAAGTAAACGAATTTCAACTACTCATGACTTTAAGAAGTCTGTAGAATTAAATATATAGTGATTTAACTTTCTAATTTGTTCTAGCGAGGATGATAATGGTAATGACACTGTTTGCAAATTTTGAATTAAAGAGAATTACAACACAAAGGATAAACCAATTAACTAATGAGGACAACAGTGCAGATTTAAAGCTCCAGCTACCTACCTATAAGAAGCGAGCATACTCTAATATTTGGTGGTACTTGGAACCCACTCATTAAAATTTATTTTCCAATTATTAATAACGATAAATCGTAAAACCATTACAATCAATTGAGGCACTGAGTACCTCTAATTTCGTCAGTTAGTGTTATTTTTGTTATATATTTGACTAAAATATTTTTTTTTTAACAAAACGATGATATGACAGTTAAAAGCTGAAAAGTATGAAGTGTGGTTTCCAACTTGACTGATTTGAAGTAGGCTATAACAAATATTGTTTATATCGATATCTACTGTTAGTTAATTTACAAAAATCAATTTTAAACAAAAATCTATTGCAATGATAAAATTTCTTGTGAAAACTTCTTCATTCATTGCGCCTCATCTAAATCTAGTGCAAAATCTGATAATCCAGAACAATTTTAATAAATAAAATAATTAAAAAAATATTAGTATTATGTTTGTTCAGTTTTATTCAGTCAAAAAAAAAAGAATGTCTCATTAAAAATTAATTAATTTATTAATTAATATTATTCGCAAATCAAGCTTTTATATACTTTACTAATTTAGAAACAATTTTTTTGTTTGCTGCCAGATTTATCAAAATGTACATATAAATCTAGTTTACCTTTTAAGCATAACTTTTTGTTTATAACCAATGTATTTATTTAATAAAACATGCACATCTAAAAGCTAGAAAAAAAAAGCAAAATAAACATTCAGCTCTATTTGCTGTAGGTAGTGTTATTATTACATTAAGCAACAATTGATTATTACAGAAAGAAAGAGACAAACCAACTTTTTCTATAACGCATCTATAACAAAGCTAATATTCTGATTAATCTTTGCCGATATGACGGATTTTTTTATTGTTGAATTTATTTCGGTTACTTGATCAGTTAACATCGAGAATTATTTCCGAATTGTATATATGTGATGTCATGTTATTACAGTGTTATGATTATGTCCTCTTAGGTGTAATTAGATCAAAGTATAGGTTTTCCATTAACAGTATAATATAATAACCTTAAAATATCAGAAAATTGATACCAAAATAGTCTAGCAAATATAAGTTGAATATGTTACCTTTATTTAAAATTTTATTTACTTACAGTATTTGCAATAAAATCTGCAGAAATGTAGTTCTCTTGACAATGACATAATAACTAACTATAGAAAAAGCTTGCAATACAATATGTGAATAAATTCCCTAAAATGGCATGATAAAACACAACCTTAACATTGTATTAACATAAAACTACATATACGCGTCAGGTTTCTGGATTTAAATATAAGAATGGCATAAGTTTCAAATACATACATCACAACACCAAGCTACGGTACGAATCATTACAGAACAGAAATTAGCTACCTGTTCATCATAATTAATCAGGCAGAGATACACGCTGGAATAGTCACCCAATGAAAATCGCAAGTGCGTATAGAGTAGGTATATTCCAAAGGTAAATGTTTGATGGTGACAAACTTATTTGCCACTGAAAGAATTTGCGTCAGCTGGAAAGGAAATCCATCCATAATCAATGAGAGAACGTTTCCTTTTGAAGTGGTTAATAAGAAGTATATAGTTCCCCAAGGAAGCACTGATACACATATTTTAATTTTTAAATAATTCACTGAGGTGTCAGAACACTATGTTTTATGAACTTTATTACAAGTATCACTTTCTTCACGGATCAAATGTTATGACAGGGAATCGACATGTGAGGGCAAGCATTGCCCTACACAGCTTAGAACTAATTAAAGTGTTTTGGATATGAGACATATGGGAGATCTAACACCTTTATCCTCTGGATATCATTCGTCTGATAAGTAAACCCCACTTCACCTTCTGCGACCTTGGATATAGTAGTAATTGTTACCTTTTGCTGTTATTTAAGATAAGTGTTTGACGTGAATTGAAATTATTTCTTTTAGCACTGCAGACACGATTTATGTATTTCTGAGGTCATCTCTAATGCTTAGCTGGGAACCTTCCGTTTATGAAGCGTCAGCGAAACAGGGAATGTTCTAAAAATCACGTTCATTATTCATAGGTTCTTAGTAGCAGATAAAGTAAGGTAAAAAAGAAGTACTTAGTTGTTGTTAAATTAAGTTGTGCGAAAATTGTTCGCTTAGGTACTATGAAAATTCATTGTACTGGACTGGTATGTATGGGTTTCAATAAGTGTAAGTTATCATCATCAGTACTAAAACCGATTTGAATGCTCATAATTTAGCGATTAAAATGAAAGCTCTTACGTTTGATGTAGTGAAATTCTATGGCAAAGGGTTTTGATGTGCATAGGTAGTGTTTTTGATGTTATATTTGTCTCATACAAGTTAAGAATAAGAAAAAAATAACTTTAAAGAGCTGTTTTACTGCAAATAATCTAACACAAAATGTTTAAGAACACATGAGGGACTAAAATTTACGCGATGTCACATTTTGAGCAACCACATTTATTCGCGTATTGAGTTTAATTTATATAAAACATATTTCTTTCTTTTCATTAGCACAATTCCATGAACTATTGATGAGGTTAAGAAACGAAATGATGCAACAGTTTCGCGAAAATATATCAGAATAGTGATATGGAGATGGCAACAGAGATTTCAAACTTTGTTTAGCAAGATACAAGTTCCAATTTAAACATTTATAAGTGATAATGACACTGGAATTTTTTGCAAGAAAAACAACGTCTAGTCATGAATCAGCAGTATTGTGAAATGGGTCCGTTTTTAACCTGTCATTCAGTTTTACTTCCGCGTTGAAATTCATTCACTTAAAATCTTAAGCACCATAATACAGTTATAATTTATTACTTATAACTTTCACTATTAATGCTAAAAACAGCAAGTTTGAAACTCAATCAGTGTGAACGATATAATCGGCTTACGTGTTTCGGCTACAACGCCATGTAAGCCAATTATATCGTTCACACTGATTGAGTTTCAAACTTGCTGCTTTTATCATTAATCATTGACTCAATTTTGGACATAATCATGGAACTTTCATTATTGGTCAGAGGAAAATTCGTACCTAATTCGTGATTATGGCTACCAAAGAACGTTTGGGTAAGCATAATAAACCACACAATTATTGGACTAATATTCGAAAATTCGCAATTCCTGAGTATGGCTACCAAAGAACGTTTGGTTAAGCATAATAAACCATACAATTATTGGACCAATATTCTTTTATAGAACCATCTAGATGAATACCTCATGGTCTGACAGAAGTTATAGATAACATGCTATTAAATGTGCGACTTGATATGGCTCATTATGCTCTTAATGTTAGAGAGGAGTTGGAGGAACATTTTTTTGCAGTAGATATAATAATCCAATAAGATAGCCTACTAAATCATCCGATCTTAATCAATTAAGTTAGTTTGTTTGAAGTTTTATCAAAGAAAAAGGGTATGCTACGATTCTTACTATGCCAAAAATACTGAGCTAGTGATTGAAAGTATACCTTGAAAGCCGCTACTATGTATTGAAAGCAAAAGGGGTTTTAAATTTCCAACATTTAGGGTCGTATACTGTAACCAAGTCGAAATTAGGAATATTGATATGTTCGGATTAAATAAATTTGATTGAAAATACTAGGTATAAACTTCAAGTTGATAATATTAGCTGCTTTATTAACTTAAAGAGATTAAATTAAACATACTCTATTCAGCATATTCTGATAGTTGAATTAATCACAGGTTTATCTGTGTGTAATAAAATTAATGGTTTAGAAAAGTACCAATTTAAAATTATTGTAAGTAAATAGTTTATGTAACACAACAAATTGCAACTAGGTTTTTAACAGTGTACGTTTGAATTTAAGAGTATACGAAATTCCAAGCTGATGGGCTATACATTTAACCAGTCTGAGTGCCTGTAAGATATGCAATATGTATTGAAATTTTAGTAAAATATCGGTACCTTAGATCTTAAGCATTTCTTCATTAATTATATAATGTATTATTTTACATCATTAGATAGAGCATTGTTGAATTAAGGTACCTACAGCGGCCAATTTAGATTATTGAGCATAAAATATTCGTTATATGTTTCTAAAAAAATAGATAACTTTAACCATTTTACTGCACGGAAAAACCAATGAGTCCATGATTGGTGATATGTGTAATTGATAAATTAAAAATTCCTTCCAATCTTGAAAAGTATATATTATAATTTATATTACATGCTTTGGTCTAAAGTTTGAGTAGTACCTGGATATAAGTAAGATACTAATATTTACTAACTCAAACAAAATTTTATATTATCAAATAAATCGGTTTTTCAGTGTAAAGACAACTGAACTTATCTGGTGAAATTGGGCTCTGCAGGTATAAAGAATTCGTCTTTATAGAAGAGATTGTTTTTTTTGTTTAACTTCAAGTGAAAATTCGATAAAATAACAGCACACGATTTGATTCACTAAGGTCGTGCAATTAGATAGCTGCAGTACCCTCTTAAGGCAATAAAATAAACTCTTAATTTTGTTATATGTAATTCTTTAATAATTATAATTCTTGTATTGAAATGAAAAGCCTTATTTTTCCATTTACTACAGTAAAATAAGATTAACAATACAAAATTTCAAATCAAAGTGGCATACAACAATGTTGCCATATGTAGGTTTGTTTCCAATCAGTCCTGCAAACACAGGAGACTGAGTACAACATTAAAATATCAAAATTTTCGATTAGTAAATTTACAAAGAACATTCTTATATATATATGGCTAATTTATATTATTAACTCATTAATATTAAAATGTGTCTACTTTTAATTAAGAAAATGAGGCTTTGGTGAAAACAATAAAAACTTGTTTTTAGCTGGCTTTTATCTGTGTATAATGAATTGAATATTTTATATTTAAAACAGTTTACTTTTATGTCATATCTACAATGTTTTGTAAGTATATTTTTATACCATGATTAACTAAATGTGAATTAACATTTTTTCATTATCTCTCTGCCAAAAAAAAATATATATATTTCGTGTTGTTTCCAGATTTTTTAATTAAAAAGATGGTTTAATAAAGTCGAAACGTTTAAAAGAAAACAAGTTTTTATTCTTTTCACTAAAGCCTGATTTCCAATTAAAAACAGATATATTTTAATATTCTTTAAATTCAATATTCTTTAAATCAAAGGAATATGTCTTTGCAACTATTTAAAAGATCCATTTTTTTCAGTCAAAACTCAAAACATATTTCCTACAATTAAAAATAGTCTTATTTTAGTGAAAGAAATACGTATTAACTGAAGGAAATAGTTCATTAAATAGCAGCATAGAAATATTTCTTTGATTCGATGAATTCTTTAAGTACCTATAATTATAATAATTCATGTCTCCCTAAAATTTCTTTGTGAGCGAATAACACATATAATTTAAATGTAAACATATCTGAGATAGCACTCTACGAAAACTCCAGCGCTTAATGAAGAAAAGCGCCACATTTTAAACAAACACAGAGACACATTTATGAAATACAAAGAAATAATACCTTAGGGAGATATGAGTTTTGAATTTGACTGTACAACCCAGCCAAAGCGTGTGAATCGATTTATATACATATACGTATAATATATGCATAATACCAACCGATTATGTACCAACAAAAATCACCATCCCTACGTATTAAACAGATTAAATAAAAAATCTCATTTTAAACTCTGAATTAACTCATTAATTAGTAGGTATCTAGTTATCAAGTTTTTGAATGCTTTTTATGTGTTCGTAATATTTAATTTTGACTTCATGCCTTCAATTTCTTTTTAGCATCGATCGAAGTTTATTACCTGATGATGGCTATGGGGTGAAACGTGTTCTAGGATATTTAAATTAATTAAGGATTGATTTATGGAAAAGCAGTTATTGGTATATTTTATTATTTCAATATCAATAATGTTTAGCTTTAGAACGTGCAGTTTTTGGAGATTATCAAAGGAGTAATAACATATGTTGTAATAAATAATTTATGGGTAAAGAGGGAGACCTTGGCTTTCTATAATGATAATGGTTTTCTCATAATTGAGGTTTAAAAAGTAAAATCTATAATTTGCAAACAAATTCTGGATAAAAAGCAATCTTTTTACCAATTAAACCCGGTATAGTATGGCTGCGTTTATGAGAAATAGCTTTTATCTGTCCTATAATGATTGCATAAACCATGTTTACGGTACAAAAACAGAAATAATGTATTAGTGCTTCTCTAAGAAAATAATTTTTTTTATTATTAAATACAGTAAATGGTGTTAGCCATTGATGGGCATATTTCCAGTAATTATAAAAAAAATACCACCAGTCCCTGACTTATGACATAATTTGATATCATTTCCACTAATTTTATTTTAATAGTCTGCAGTTTAATAATGACTTAATGTGTGATAAGTGTATTTAAAGAAGGGAATTAAAATTCCCAGTCAATTCTATAAATAAGACCTGTTGCTTACCTGTTGAGGTAATGCTCGCATTGGCTCAAGATCTTTTTGCATACGCCCTCATCCGAAAGCGCTATCTGGAAATAATTAATTAAAAGATTCAATATAGTTATTAATATTTGTTCTTCAATTTCATATAATATTGCGTAACATTAATTTATTACACAATTATTTCATAATCTTTGTAATTTCGTAACATAATTTAAATGAATATCATTCATTGCTTTTGTTTTTTTTGATTTAATAATTAAATAACTACGAACAATATCCGATTATGCTGGTCTAAATGATAAGATATGTGACTTCATTATTGGGTTTATAATTTTGGTGAATTTGTTCCAAATTAAAATGCGTAAAATTCCCCTTTGACATTTCTTCCATTACCACAGTTGTTCTAGTTAGTTAGAGACCTTATTTGTATCTATCAAATACTACGGCAAACACTTACTTGACAATTATTAGTAAATTTATCCGCGATCGCCAATCGCAATTTATGATTATCTTGCGACATTTTCTTGATGTTAAAATTCAAGAAAATGGTACGAGAATCAAACACGCACGATCACGAACAAGTGAAACGGTGTCTGATAAAAAAAAATGAGGCAACGCACTCAGTCCGCTGCTAAGCCGCTACTGAAGAGCGATTGGCAATCGGAGATCGGAGACGGTCATGTCGTGCCGGAATGTTATTATATTAGTCACAGCCTGAGATAAGATAGTGTAGACGTAACAGTTGTAGCTAGTCACATGGCTGATTATACAATGAGTTTTTTAGAAATCGGCACACACCTCCAGGTCACACACGACTGCATTTTGGAAATAATAGTATTGTAAATATTATATATTGCTTAGCAAATAGTTTCGTATTTTAGTAAATAGTACAAAAAGGGCAAAATACTTGTCAAAAGAATCTGAGAATCAGATTAAACTTTGAGAAACTTGTCGATGATAGCACCGATAGTGCATGTGGTGGATTTATTGCCAAAAGTAACGAAATCGTTTACCCTATCTGATGCAATTATTAATTAACACCAAAGCTACGTTAATCCTTACCGATGTTCTGGTGCAGATGGAAATCCATTAGTTCTACCATAAAACCATTAGTATTATTGCGATATTGATTGTAAAGAGTTGGTACATGGTCTTAGCCAGAATTTCACCAATTCCTTCAAAATATCAACTCTAATATTTTGAAGAAATTTTTGACGAAGGGGTTATCAGAACTGAAAAGTCTTTAATTTAATAAGCACAACATACTTTATTTATGACATTAACCCCATAAAACCTTTAGAAAATAATTCTATGACTTCTAACTTTACCTCATTACTTTGTTTCCAGCACAAGATTTTTATGCACACTCATTAGTCATTACATATAGTTTATTTAACTTGTTTTTCCCATTGTAGATCTTAACCATGTTTTGACAAGCCTTAAAGTCCTAGATGATAATTTCATTGCACTTGTTGAACGAAACTAGGCGAATAAGATCCACAAAACATTTTAATGCCGACGAAGAATGTATGCAGTAGCTTCTTTGATCATTTCAAACATTTCCAGATCTTTAAGGTCCGCCTATCAAGCAGTTATGTATTAAACATCTTCGATGTTTGTTAATATGCCTTTCTTGTAGTAGTGCTTCTTATTCAGTGTAGTGTTACTTTAGACCATTTACTACGTTTATAAAGTTTCGCTTGAAGATAGTGATGCTTCGACATCTATGAGACCATCTTGTATCACACAGAGTTGGTGTATTTGAAGCGTATTTTGTGGAAATGTTTCAGCAGTGGTTATTCTAATCTTTCGAAGCCGAGAAATTCTTCGCGTAGCGTAAATTTTTCTTCATCGAAAAATCTCAGTCCTCCAGTAATTTAGATTAAGCATATTAGTTTTTTTTAGCAGCTTTGAGTATGAACTTTATGCGTTCATTTTGGATTTTGTGGCGAAATATAGGTAGATGGAGCATGGTCTATCTTTGCAGCTCTTTGGCTGTCCACATGAGCTAGTCTATGGAATAGAGAAAAGATTTATATCCAAATATGGCCGATCTCTATACGTTGAGACAAAGACATACTGATTTATAACCGCATCATTAGTCATATCTAAGGCTGTTGAACAATCGCTAGATAAATATACTAAGAAAAGCTCTCTAGAGTAGAGACTATTCTACTCCGATAAACATACTTACCAGACAAAAAGATCATATTGTGTTAGTACCCCGCACTCATATTATCGCAAACAAAGACAATCAATAACCAGGCGATTGTTCAGGCGGCATGTCCTAACATAGGAGGAGCATTTGGTAATATACCTGTCAGTTTAAAACTAAGATTCTCCAAGAAGCATGGAAGGGAAAACAGTACTAATGAAAATAATGTTGTAGGAAAATAATGCCCACAGGAAGGAGTCTTGTCTCTATAGCTGTGGGACTTTGTCTTAGTTGAACTGCTTATAACCTCAAATAATATAGTTTGCCATACCCAAGCGAATATAGGTGATATTGCAATTTTTATAGGGGGGTAAAATGCAGGGATTGTCTTAGAACTAAAGGAATTTAACACAAGGGTGATGTACAAAGGAAAGTTTTTAGATTAGCCATGGAAAACCAACTTTAGCTCTCTTTACAGACAAAAAAAGAAAACTATATCGCCCAAGACCACCAATTCTCCATAATGAAATACTATAATTATTCAAGAGATACAATTTGTAAGAATGGTTGTTAACTCGAAGCTAACCTGGGAACTCACGTTAACTCGTGACCGCCTGATTTGATGGACTAAGTTTACATAGAAACAAGTGATCACGAAACATCTTTTTGATGTGTGCCAAAATTTCTGTTTCAAAACAATGGGAATTTCTTGAAGACGCCATATTTGATCGTTTGCCAATTTTTGCTGTTAAAATTCTTTTGCGTAAACTTCATTTTCGCTTATGGTGCATATTTTTATTTCGCATCGAGTTTTATCCTATACAAAATATAAACATAATTGACCTTGAACACAGTTTTGCGCATTACAAAAACATTTTGACAATGCTTAATCATTTAACGATATCTCTCTCTAATTATACGTTGTTTTGAAGTATCACTACAAATATGACAATGCCGGATAATAATTATCCGTTATTCGTCAGATGGTGAGTAAACCCTAATATGCAATAAGAAATTAAAAAAAAAAAACAGGTTTTTGAAGTTATTGCTGCTGTGTTTAGCATCAGATTATCAAATTGGGTGATATGGAAAACTGCAGTTACGTTAGCAGCTTTTCTGATATAAAAAGAAGGAAATAAATTGCAGCGCATTTCAGTACCCACATATGTACCATCAAATACAAAAGTCTTTACTCAAGTTTGACATAAATAGAGATATAATCATTGGAGTTTCTTCAGTATTACAATATTTTTCTCTTTAATTCTGTGTCAAGACCTTTGTCTTGGATGGTACGTGTCTCTGCATTTATTATACGTCTGAAAATAGCGTCTAATCTGCATTCAGAGTCTTTCTTATCTTGTTTGCAAAGCAAACATATATGTATATTCTCTAAGTTATATTGAAGATTATTATTTAGAATTAAAATTATATTGTATAAATATTGTCCGATTTAAAAACATTTATAGTCGAGAGTTCATTTATAGTTCTACATTTCGTTCTATCTCATCTTGTTTCTTTCTCGTTTTTCTTTTTGGATATTCCTACTTTTATTTTAATATGGCTAGTATCAATTAGAACCACAAGTTAATGGAAAGTTGGATTTCTGACCATATAGAATAGCTGTCAATTGTTAATTATACGGATATATTGTGCAATATTGGTTTAAAAATATAAAAATTCGAGCAAAAGTAGCACGCACACACAATATACAAACATAAAAAAGAAACAAGTTTTATGAAGACCTCTGTGAAGCATTTGTTGCATCCAACATTCCACTATATAAGCTGCTAAACCCTAAATTAAGAACATTTCTGGAAAGTTATTCAAATAACTCTTGATCCTTCAATGTTAAGGAGACAATATTTAACAAATTGTTACACAAATGTTATACAACAAATTAAATTTAACATTTGTAACCAGTATGTGTGCGTTAATGCTGATGAAACCGTTGTGTAACAAACGTAATAGTTGATATTTTGCATCCAAATACCCCTTCCACACCTCCTATAATAGCTTCCAAGATTACTCATCAAATTAATGCTGAAACTATATAAAAAAAAAAACATTATTAATGAAGCCTAGAAAATCTTCAATTTGACCAAAATCAAAGGCACAGGGTTTTTTTATTTCTTAGCGATGCAGCGATGTTGAAGGCTGGAAAATAATATTAAAGGATATCCACATATGTTGTTTTTGTAACTTATGTGTATAATTTATTCAACAAATTTTCAAAACCTCAAAGATTTTGTATTTTGTATTCCAAGTATTCGATGAACGATGAATATTATAAGGGTGAAAAGAGTAAAAATTAATCTGAAGATGGCTGTTCCAAGCCAAGAAACTAGTACTTAAAAATATTAATATATTTATGAACAAAAGAACGAGAACCCTCACGATTTTGTATTTCTTTTACCAAATGATGTTCGTAGCATTGAATAATGCAAAGAATTATTACAAAATCCGATGTTAGAATTTCAAACATTTAATAAACACTATAAAGTACTTTGAGCAACGTAACATTAAATTAAGTAGTGTATAGTGTCCCAGGAGATCGGTGTATATAAATTGAAATTAAAATTAAAAGCGAAAATTCGTGTTCCAATCCTATTTTAGTTAATATCTTCTTCTTCTTCTAAAATGATGCGTCGAAGTGTAGATACAATGGAAAGATTCTTTGAAAAAACAGTTAAAACTAATTGTTACGTCCATCATTTTAATTAGCTTTAACTGTTTTTTTCAAAGAATCTTTCCATTGTATCTACACTTCGACGCATCATTTTAGAAGAAGAAGATATTAACTAAAATAGGATTGGAAAAGATTCTTTGAAAAAACAGTTAAAACTAATTGTTACGTCCATCATTTTAATTAGCTTTAACTGTTTTTTTCAAAGAATCTTTCCATTGTATCTACACTTCGACGCATCATTTTAGAAGAAGAAGATATTAACTAAAATAGGATTGGAAAAGATTCTTTGAAAAAACAGTTAAAACTAATTGTTACGTCCATCATTTTAATTAGCTTTAACTGTTTTTTTCAAAGAATCTTTCTCATTGTATCTAAACTTCAACGCATCATTTTAAAAGAAAACGAATATTGACGTTTCATTGCCCGATAATGGTTAATTACCGAAATATGTCGCAATAAGATATTAACTAAAAGAGGATTGGAACACGAATTTCGCTTTTAATTTTAATTTCAATTAAATTAAATGATAAAGTAAGTAAGTTTGCTAAACAAATACAATTCATGCAGTATAGAAGGGAATTTTGGACTTCGCTTTAAAGAAAACGTATGCCATGTTCTTGAATGAAATCCTGACTTGGATATATTAATCTAGTTCTCTTATTGAAGAATATTAAATTTAAATCTAATTGAAAAGTATTACTTCCTTTTGCCACATTTTAATTATGCCCCTTAAATTGAATAAAATTTGATTAATGTAGCATCCGTCATTTTATGAGTGTACCGTCAATTCTACTAAACGGTTATATTTTGGTTTCAATGCAAAAGTACCGTTTTCGAAAAAAAAGCGGAATATAATTCGAAAAAAAAAAAAGATGTCTAACTCAAAATTATGGTCTGCATTAAGAAAATAGTTATTTGTCAATTCCTAACTTCCAAGACTGAAACGTTTATACAAATAATCCTGAAATTAATAAATGAATAACTATTTTAACCCTAAAATAACCAATGACAAATAGCTCCTACTAAAATCATTCAAAAAGATTTTATTTTTTATTTACATGTTCTAACACACAGAAAAAACTGCAAAAATATAGTAAACCTAAATGTATACAGTCTAATTAATAAAAAGTCAAGTTGGAACCTTTAACGAAAGTCAAAAGGGGAAAATAATGATAACTTTGAACTGAATAAATGGAATTAGTTCTTGATTTTTTACAAAATGTCCATAATCAGTGCTTACTTATATAATTTTTTGCAATTAGTGCCGTAACCATACCATTTATTCCACTAGTGCCGTAATAGGGTCTATTACAGCACTAGTTGCGTAATAGAAATGGAACATTTAAGCAGATTTATTTTAAGTTGGTCACATGGCAACAGAAATGGAGATGTCAATATGACATTTTGTAAGCAAGTTTGAGGTTATTATATTAAAATTCATTGTAAGATTTGATATTTTTAATTAATCTTTGAAATAGTACAACTCTATAAACATTTATATTAACGTTTGAATTATCTTTCGAAGTGATAGTGATACCGTGTGCAGTAGAAACATTCTGTTGAAAATTATCGTTCTCTGCGATAGTGATATTGCTTCTGTTGGAGTACTCAAACTGTGAACCATTCCCAGAAGTTCCAGGTAGATTCACATTATTTTCCTGTGCACACATATTTCCAACATCAATTTTATTTTTCATAGAAGAGGCAACGTAACCTTCAGCAACAGCCGTGCTTTTCCAGCCACCTAATCGTTTTATAGTTAAAACATCACCTCCAGTATTTGCTATATGTGTCGCACTGGATCTTCTAAAACAATGTCCTGTATAAAGATGAGGATCAGGTAAATGAAGAAAACTGGCAATTTGTTTAGGAACATTTCCCATGGTGTTAATACCGATAGGGCTATTAATTAAGCAGCCATGACGATAAGTTAGAAAAAACGTTTGTGAGTAACTGTTTTAGGCCGCAGATTATTATATTTTTTTTATAAGTTCGATGCAGTTTACATCAGTCACTGCGAACATTCTGGGGTACATTGTTTTTTGTTTTAGGTATGTTGACTATAATGGAATCGGAATTGTATTGAAGATCTTCCACAGATATATTAATTAATTCTTCTCGCCTACAGGCTCCATTATATCCTATTATCAAAATAACCTAGAATATAAAGAATTTACAAAAAAAGTAACGAAATAAAATCAACACTAACCTTTATAGCTAAGTATATTTTATCATCGGCTTGTTTTAAAAATCTATGAATATCTTCTTCTTCTAAAATTTTATATTTTTTTTTTGATAACCTTTAGATAGCCGTTTTAATAATGCTTGAAGTTTCATATATTTTGATATTTCCACATTTCTATGTACATTTAAACACGATCTTAACATCGAATAAATCGACCATAATGATGACGATTTATAATCTTTACATAGCATTACAAAATAAGCAAGTAAGACGTTCTCAGAAATATGAAGAATTTCCTTTTCTTTGCACCATTTTTCAAAATTTTTGTATCGCTTTTGATACATAGTATACGATTTTTCCGGAAGTAAATTATTAATGGTTTTTTCAGCAATTTGCCGTATTTCAGGCGGAGTGCATGAAAAAGTTGTAGAACTCATATTAAATATTATAATATAGTTACTTTAGTAATATAATATATAACAAATTTCAAAAATGTGTCAATTTTAAATTAACTTGTCAATTTAAATCTTGTGCCAAACCAAGGTGACAACTGGTGACAACCGTCACAAAATTTGCCTAGATTATCAAATTTTTCTCGTTTTGCTTTTACAAAAAGAGAAATTTTAAAACTAATTGCAAAAAATAGCATAAAAGACACGTTTCATTTGACATTAAAGCACTCATTCAGTTAAGAAACTCGTGGCTACGCCACTCGTTTCTTAAACTCTGACTTCGTACTTTGAAACGTCAAAATGAAACTTGTCTTTTAATATACTATTTTTGAACGTGATAAAAAAAAATATTGAATTTTTCCACCCTTACACTAATATCTGGAATGGTGTGGTATCGATTGAGTTAAT
Source organism: Protaetia brevitarsis (assembly GCA_004143645.1). Lineage (NCBI taxonomy): Eukaryota > Metazoa > Arthropoda > Insecta > Coleoptera > Scarabaeidae > Protaetia > Protaetia brevitarsis. The sequence continues at coordinate 973,992 of RXPK01000282.1, read as the reverse complement.
ATTTGGTATTTACAGTATGTGTGACAGTAGTACTTATTTGCTTTAATTTTAGCCCGATAGCTTTAGGGACACTTTCCAATAGCTTATCGGAGCAGAGCCTTTGTACATTAAATAATAGATTTCCAGGGAAGCACCAACTTTTTATTTTAAAATCATCAATAGCTTTCTCCCATTTGCATTAAGTGAATACACGATATAGGCTCTATATTTGCGATAAAAGCTTCGAGTTGTACCGAAGTTTTGGCCGGTCAGTGTATACTCGGATAGCGACTTGTATTCGATTATTGCGAAATTCCACTTGCGCACACTTCGATTAACAATAGGCACCGTAAATACTCACTTATTTACTATCGGGACGTAACCGTTCTATTTTTAGACGTCTAGCGCAGGCGAAAGTGACAGGAAATATGAAGCAATGCATGCGGTTTTTCGGAAAGTACCGCATTCTCTGCCATTCCAAAAACTATCAAAAACATTAAATAATAATTATATTGCTCACATACGCAAATACATAAGTTAGTAGGCGTATCAGAGAATACTGCTTGTCATGAACAAATATGTACATTCCTACATGAGTATACTTAATACATATTCACAGATAAAATTGATTGGACATCGTATAGTAAAAAAATAGTTCTCACGTTATAATCTTGATTATTTTGCGTAGCCATTGTAAAGTTATTTTGCCTTTTAATTAGCTTGATGGAATTTTGGCTGGGTGATAATAAAAGCACTTCTTGAATCTTGTAAAACGTTTCGACTATTTGAATAAGCTTTTTCAATTGCTAAAAATAATGATCTGCTTCAACTTTTTTTTTATTTATTTATCCAATTTATTCTAATTCTGTGATAAAATGTTTGTGGATTTATAGCTTAAATGAAAGGCAGTTTTTTTTAATTCAACAAGAACGTTTCAACATTTTAATGTCTTTTTCAAGTTTTTTTAAGTAGTGAAATAATTATAATTGTGTAGATAACTTCAATTACTATTTTGTCACAACATAATGTTGTTCAATCAATTACATATAACACGTTAAAAAGGTTGTATGAGACGCTAGCACTTTTAATATTACGAACGAACTATTACAAAACATAGGCCGTGAGGATTTTGACTGTACAACATTATGTTGTGACAAATAGTAATAGAAGTCATCTACATTATTGTAATTATTTCACTACTTAAAAAAAAAACTTGAAAGAGACATGTTGAAACGTCCTTCTTGAATTAAAAAAAATCTATTTCATTTAAGTCATAAATCCACAACATTTTGTCACAGAATAAAAATAATTATAAAAGGATCAGTTTTGTTATACAATGAAAATTAAATTTAATGTAATATGTATACTACTTTGGTTATTATGTAAATTAAAAACAATTTACTAAATGTCACAACATATTAAAATTCTATTATAATTAAAATTAATTTGTATATGGACCTAGCATATAAAAGTTCACAAGCATTTGAAATCTGTTGGAAGATAAACATAATAATATTTTTAATTTATTTTCTACTCGGCTTATAGTTAAATATAAATAAAATAAATATTATAATGTCAAGAGAAAGAACTGCTTAAGTTGTCAAAGAAAAAGAAAATTACATATTTTGTAAAAAATTGATTTTGAATGATTTTGTGCCACCAACGGCGCACTTGGATACATCACTTGGGGCACTTTAACATAGAGTGGAAATTGTATGAAATTGGTTTAAATTGTAACACGCCTTACATTTTATCGCAAATAATGCTTGTTATTTAAGAAAACTAACAGTTTTGAATATGTTTATTCTTCAAAATATGAATTAAATACGACTCACAAAGTAAAAAACAATCGTAAATAACAGGTTAACAAAAATGGCAAACTTAATACTGTTGCTATATTTGTTGTACATTGTATGCACTTAAATAAGCTGAGAACTATACATACAGGTTGACATAAAAAAAAAACTACAATGTATAGCACCACAAGATAGAGGAACGAAAAATAACAAAAAAAATTCCTATACACTAATGTCCGATTGCTTTTTTTTTTTCAAGTTACAAACTGTTTTTTATATTGTTCTTGTATTTTAGTATTACCTACGCAATAAAATATATTTTAAAGTAGGCTGTGATTTCATGAAACAAAACATTTGGTAAATGTCAAACCAATATTAGCATAGTGTCTTGAAAGTTTTATTTCAAAATGGTGCGCTATACTTTTGTAGAATACAGAATCATGTGTTACGGTGTAGCTCGTTCAAATTCTTCCGAAGCTCAACGGATCTATCCAGAGAGATACCCATTAAGGCAAGTTCCTAATGTTAGGACATTCATTGACGTACATAGGCGTTTGGAAGAAGATGGTTACTTTAGAAAACCAAAATTTGATGCTGGGGTTAACAGAACTCCTCGTACTGTTGCAAATGAAGAAACTATTTTGCAAATAGTAGAAGACAATCCTAGAATAAGCACCAGAATAATAAATGCAGTTGTACCGAATGTCAATCGTGAATCTGTCTGAGGGAAGTCTTCAAAGAACAACTTCTTCATCCATTTCATCTCCAAAAAATCCATCACCTATTGGAACAGGATTTCCTACCGCGTTTATAATATTGCGAGTGGTTGCAAAACAAGCGGCAAAACTTTCTGTCATTAATTTTGTTTACCGATGAAGCAGGTTTTAGTCGCGATGGCATTTTGAATATTCACAATATGCATTATTGGAGCGATGAAAACCCTCATCAGAAAGTAATACGGAATTACCAGTATGAGTTTTCCATTAATGTGTGGGCAGGTATAATCGACAATTATCTAATTGGTCCATTTCGAATGCCCAGACGATTGACAGGCGAACCTATCGAAATTTTTTGGAAAATGAACTAAATATTTTATTAGAAGATGTCAAATGTGCAATCGGTCATATACTTTTTTGTTATTTCTTGGTGCTCTATCACATGTTGCTATGCATTGTAGTTTTTCTGTCACCCTACAGATGATGTTCGAGTTGTGCCTTTCGAAAAATATGGTTTAGGCAAGTATGAAACAACATACACATGTATATAAAATTAACGCTTGCTTTGTATTCTACATCTGGAAGCACAAAAACATAAAACTTTGGATTTTTTTCTAAAATAACATACTTGATAGTCAGTCAAATTGTATTTAGAAATGACTTTGGCCACATATAATGAACTACATATTTCTTTTTTTCAATTTGATAAGAAGGAAATCTCCAATATTCATATTTTCAGGATTAGAAATGTGAAATTCATGTGGTATCAAAGCTATTCGTCGATTTTTTATTCTTCTAGTATTTTGGTTCTTCGGTTCTACCAACGTGTTTGGGAGTACCTCACGGTTCAATTCAGGGCCCAGTACTATTTTTACTTTTTATGGATGACAGTGGAGTTCATGGACTTGTCTTTATTTACATATACCGAAGACATTAGTGCTGTGGCTTCTGGAGCCGATCCTGTATATATTCGTGATCGAGTAAATGTTTTTTTAACCAATTTTTAACTAATCGAGTACATTCTGGCCCAATTAATTTTTGCAAGCGCTTGTATTCCGAGAAAAAGAAATCTGTTCCAGAGAAAAGAATTTAAAAATAAAATCCCGTTATCGCATTTTTTAAATTGTTACACGAGATACACATGACGAATTGAAGTGATAAACTGAAAGTACACGTTATTGTCGCTCGTAAGTGATATTTATGGATAAAATTTGCACCTGTTGCAAAACACTGTAGCTTTGTGCACGGAACTCAACTTTATGTTAATATTGTTGATATGTAGTTGATATTTGAGGCAATTCTGTTTGATTTCGTGAATCACGAACGCTTTTATGTGATTTATCGTTAATTATGTTTTCGATGTCTCCTATGCACATGTGGATATGAGTAACATCCTGCTATTAACGCAAATAATAAGTTTTTAACAGTTGATTAATTACATTTTTCTTGTTGTATGTAATTACCAGTTTTGATACTGAAATAATCGTATCACATTGTTTAAAGCGTCATCACGGAAATATAAATACACACTGCTGGAATGTAATGAGCGCAAACATTTCGAAACGAATCTTATTTATTGTTAGAAATGTTTGCAGAAATCTTCTATTATACCAAGATTACTTATCACTTCTATTATAGTTTGTACTTAAAGAGATGGCAAATCAAAATTGTAAACGTTGACTTAAAGAGATGATTTAAAAAACTAAAACAATCAATAACCTATGTAAGCGAATATGTTGTGTTGTTAAAGACCTTTTCCGACAATGACTATGTTGTTTAAGGTCAGTTACGCTTACAGTTATATTCTACAAGTAGGGATAGGTGTGGGATCTGAAGGATAACTATTTACTGGTCTATTTAACGAGTTAGTGTTAACCTGAAATGGAAATATAACCTATACTTATTGTTGTCTGCAGAAGCATTAACTATTTCTTGCGTAATAATGTTGTCTTATCCACGGCAGTAGTTTTCTAGGAGTTTTAGTACCTGTTAAATATCAGGTTTAAAATTATATTATTTTACAGTGGCGGCTCGTGAGTTAAGTGAAACAGGGTGGGCACAATATAAGAACTTGCCTATTTTTTGTACATAAACTCCATTCTCCTATTTTTCATGCTGGAAAAGGCATCACATGTAAAAATGCGTTCAGTCTGACATTGTGCTTCTCAGAAAAGTTCTCTCTCTCACATGGTTTCATGCGTTTCAGGGTGGAAAAACATCGTTCACATACTGCTATCGACATGGGGGTTGTACAAATAATATCCAACAGTTTATATATGTTTCCGTCAAAACTTTTTTTAAGTTGTGTGTTATGAACACTAAAAGCGGCAAAACACCACTTACATCTACATCACACATGTCCTCGCGCTCATAAATTACTGAAAGCTCACTTTTCAATTTTAAGCTGTCCAACATAGGATAAGATTTCAGATTTTTTTATACACATAATTAACCGACGCAAAATATGACGATTTTTTTCCACATCTTCGTTGTACTTAATTTTATGTGGCAAATAAGCACTCTCTAACTATTCACGTATGTCCACTTTGCTTAGAACATTAAAATTCATGCATGCATTCATGTGAGAAACGGAATTTTCGTGTTTCTTTGCCCTCTCTGCGATATGCTTTAAATCATTTAACCCTTGTTTATTCCACGCACTGACCTCTTTCTTAAAAATTAAGCAGATAAAACAAAATAGTTTATTTGTTAGTAAGCATCCGCACATCCACTCATATTTTTATTAAATACTCTATTATAAGTTCGAGTTTTACTTGTGGAAGTGTAGTTCATTTGAAGATCAGGAATAGGCCTTCCTTTCTCTTTAATTAAAAGTTTTTCTTCAAATGAGAGCGAGTTTTTTTTAAGATTTTGCACTCAATTAACTTCCATCAATAATAATAAACGTCACTTCAAGCCTTTGAAATCACACATGCGCGGTACGCGTTGAAAACGATGCAGTCGCAACGAATGCAAGGCGTTGACTGGGGACACGGTATTGCGTGCCCCGAAGCGACCGTATAAGCGCATATAGCGAAGATAATCGGAGCTGCTCGATTCACACTCCAAATAGGTACATCGGAAAGAGTGCCCCGGAACATAGTTCACTTCACATAACGTTCGCATATACGCTAGCGTCTACGGTGCGGAAGGAAACTTTGATACCATCGTCATAGAAATACGTAAAAATAATAAAATAAATTTTGCATTGAATTACATGCGAATTTCTTTCTGTGTTTATCTTGGTGGTTGGGTGGGTACGTGCCCTTGTGCCCTTTAGTACCAGCCGCTACTGTTATTTTACCAACAGGTTTTTTAGCAGTACTATGCAGAAGCGGTGGCTAGTGCTTACGTTTTACAAGGGCTATTACAATGACCTAATTTCTTCGTAATATGTTCGTATTTCGGATGATAACACACGAACTTCAATCATTGTATTGGCCCCGCCTGTGACATATGCACCAGCTGTCACTGCTATGCAGGAAGAGGATGTCCAGAATCTGTGGGAGCAAATAGAGACATCGAAAAGGTGGCATGATGAGATATTGTTAGTTATTGTTCTCAAGATGTCCTGCATTGGCATAGACCCCGGCCTGATAGAATTGGTTAGCTCTTACTTGACGGAGAGATCCTTTTCAGTTAGGGTAGGGGAGTTCTTTTCAACCCGTCGTCCGGCTCAGGCCGGCGTCCCTGAGGGCTCCTTGTAGGGGCCGGAGCTATTTTTAATATATATGTATAACATCCTCAAGCACCCGTACCGTGGGTTGACTTTCCGCCAACATGTGTCAAATTCTAAGATCAAGTTCCAGGCAGCGCGTAATAACCTTATTGCTGCGAAGCCAATTGAATCTTAGATCCAAAGTCCTTCTATATACAGCCTGCCTGAGACCGCTATTGACTTATGGGGCGCTCTCCCTAATGACCATAGCCAATGTGTACGTTAACACCCTGGGGTGCTCCAGAATCGTGTTCTGAGACAGATAGTGGGGACCCATGGATGGTTAGGAACCAATAGATCCGCGACGACTTGAGTATACCGTCTCTTCGAGAGCACATGCAAGACCTCGCGTCGTAGGAGTGGGTGAGGGTGACCGCTTCATCAAACAAGGTAGTGGTCGAGCTCTGGTCAAGCGCCAGGACTGACCCCCGCCCAAACTTTCCATAAAAAGGGTTTGGGACTGCATTGGTACTTCCTTCGAAGGGATAGCAAAACGTAGAAAGATAACTAGGAAAGATAACAGCGAAACTATCCTTTTATTAATTTCTGACGGAACGAGTTGCCACTCTAAATATTGATAATGGTGCTTTAGGGACCTAGCTCCGGCATTAGGGAGATGTGGGGACCATAAGAGAGAATGTGCTAAACTCATTAGGACATTAGGACATTAGTATCATCATTTTTAGTTATTTGTTCTATTTTGTGTAATTTCATGTATTTAATTTTCTGACTATATATGTCCATGTTCTCTTGAAACGACGTGAAATAAATAAATAAATTATTCAAGGAACCTCACAGCTCAATACATACCCTGAAAATAGAAAATGGAGGCTACACTAAGACGGGAGATGAGACCATAAGAGAACTTTTTCGGGTGCATTTTCCCGAGCTCTAGGATTACTCAATCATCACTGTAAAACTGCAATAAAATTTAAATGTTGAATGTAGAAATAGGCAATTAACTCTTTCAAACCATATAAATCACCAGGATCGGATGACATTTATCAAATTCGAAAAATGAATAATCTGACAGATAGCAATAAAGTCACTTAGTCACTTTGCTGTAGGTGCCGAACATTAGGCAATAGAAGAAAACGAAAAGCCGATGGGTTAGCAAGAAAGGGATCATCCACTTCATATTTAGGTCCAGCACCTGTTCTAGGAGTGTATAAAAACAGAGTGGGTAAGAAGTTGAGTCAAATAGAAACATAAAAAAACACTGGAATAATACAATCAGGCAAAATCATGGAAAGACCTTTATTAAGGGACCATCTAAGAAGAAAACTAAGAAGAACACTGCACCTCAGTTCTCTGCTGGCTTACCAGAAATTGCTTGTATTCTTGCGTCTAAAGCTTCGAATTCACACAGAATGTGGTAAGCGTTCTCTGCCCTCTTATTACATAGTCTGCAGTGTTGATCCCAATTTTCTGTAGGTGTCCTTTAAGTGAACAGCGTCCTGTTAGGAAACCTGTTACGATGCGAAGATGATTCCTAATGAGGTCTTAAGGTTAACATGAATTTGCCTGGCTATATTATTCCCGTGTTATCTGTGCTTCTCTGTGACCCAAGTTCTTACCTGCTTTCGTGCTACGTTATTGAGTATTTGAACTAGTAAACTCCCGAACTTCTGCAGCATAATTAACAGAAATGTCAGTAGTAATTGAGCAACACTATATGGTAATTCACCAGACATTAACCAATCGAAAATGTTTGGAAGCTGGTAAAGCGAGAGGTAGCAAAGGAAGCCATTACCACCAAAACCCAGTTAATAGAAAAATTATACATGTCTGGAATCGTCACCCACGTATGCAGGAGACCGTTCAGAATTGCATTAATAGGATGCCACGGCGAATTCAAGCGTTAATCACCGCTAAAGGTGGTTCCACCAAATATTGATTTTCTTCTAAACTTTAAACGAATGAAGTTTTTCCTTAAAATATATATATCTTACTGTTTAAATCAGTTTTATTCTGTTTGTTTAGCTACTAAGATTGCAAATTAAAAAACAAAACATTTTTATAACAAAATAATGATTGTTATAAAGTCAACAGTCGAAATAACTGAAAAAAATCAAGCGCGTCTAATATTATGGCCAGGGACTGCACTTCAGTGGGTGAATTTAATCTTTTTGAAATATTCAATTTACAGTTTCACTATAAATAGTGTGACAGATACAATTATCAAATATTAATCTGGTAGATTTATAGGATGAACATTTTTAAGGAGCCATGATCATTAAAACGGCGACTCCTATGCCACGGCGCTGGTGGTATGATCTTTGTCATCAATCACCAATGAACATGGCAACTAATAGCGTTGCAAAGGTAGTGATGTTGGCTATTTTTTGTATATTTAATTTCCGTCTTAGAGATATTTTCTATTTACATTTCATACTGTCTATTATAAAGTGTAGCGAAAATATGACGTCATAATACTTAAACTACACCATTTGCAAGGCGAAATTGGATACTTCTTTCTTTAGTTTATTGTAACAATGTGATATTATTGGTTGAAAAATGATTGTACGTTTGGCTTAACTTAATATGATTTAACATAGCAAAAATAATTGTATTAAAATAACAGATTAAAATGTTTTGTTTAATCTAACCATAAAACGTAGCGGAAGTGTTTCTATTCAAGTAATAACGCATAAAATGAAATCAATCGCCTTGACTACATCACCGCTGTTGCTATATTAAGATATCTTACAAATAAAAGCAAATAAATCCCTTTCAGAATTTTGTATTATCTACCAGATTCGACTTGAACAAACTAAATAATCAACTAGCGCCAGCTGATCCCAACAGACATCTAAATAAATAATCCAGGCACTACCAGATCGGTACAACACGTAATTGCGATAACTCCAAACACGTCTTTACATGTCACTCAGTTTGTACATACACGTTCCCGCGATATGCCTTATGCATAATGTGTCGAAGTTACTTAATATTTACGCAATTCTAAAAGCGGTACTTTTAACATACAACGTGTCCATATCATTTAAGCAGATAAATCCGAGTTGTACGCCTAATATATGCAGATAAGCCCTATGTGATTGATTGGGAACCGACAGATTAAGAGAGCATGTCTTTACAGTCATCAGAAGCACGTCGAACATCCAGTGATTACGGGTTTTAATCAGATGCGTTGGGTCATTTAAGCTTGTTTTGTTGTGATTATTATTTGATAAGCGCGTTGTTACATGAAAAAGCCTGCACTGAGAAAAAAATATTTTTTCCTCGCAAATAAACGGTTACCTTTGAAAACATGTATTTCACATAGCCTTGTAGCAGTAGAACGTTCCTAGATTATTCTAGGGACGTTCTAGGAACGTACCCGGAAATGTTCCCATGTTCTAGGGATGTGCTCAAAAGTGCCTAGAATATTCTAGGCACATTACGAGTAGAACAAACTTATTGTAAAAAGCGTTCCTATAATATTCGCCGGAATATTCTGTGCTTGTTCACGAATATTCTATGAATATTCCAATAACATTTTTAATGGTAAAAATATTCTAAACAATGATTTTTTGCTTATTTGTAAAGGTCTGTAATACTCATAATAATTCACCACAATTTTAAAATATCATTTAGATAAGCTCCCCATTGTCATTCCAAGTTGAGAAAAGAGAATTTCTTTATAGAATGAATACTAGCGAAATCTGCAGTTGCATAAGTCAGCAGACTGTGTAATGGATGTAATGAGAGAACAGAGAAGGCTTATCGCATTCTGTCTGAATGCGAGGCTCTGGACGCAAGAACACAGCCAATGTGGTAAACCAAAAATAAATCCAGAGGGATAGATGATATAATTTAATATGCAAAGATCAGAATATGTCGCCTTGGCGATGCAGTGCTTCCGGTGTTCCGCAGGGCTCGGTACTTGGTCCACTGCTGTTTCTCCTGTATGTCAAGGATCCACCAGATGTGATAATAGTTTATTAATACTATATGTGGACGACATTTCGTGCGTAGCACATGGGTAGACATCGGGAATACTGCTGTGTAGGCTGGAGGTCGACATTTGTTCTATGGATGAATGGTTTCAAGCTAATAATTTGAAACTAAGATTATATACCACAATAATGAAGGACGTACCTGCGTGGATCATTCCAGTTTTCTTGATATTACGCTTAATTCAGACCTGTTCTGGGACCCGCATATACGATGGTCTTATGGTCTAAGAGTTCTCCCTCAGACATCGCTCAACGTATATTGCGTATATGTCCAGTCTCGACTGCTATATGGAGTAATCTTCTGGCGAAACGCCGTAAGTGTTCATAGTATTGTTGTGCTGCAAAACAGCTGTTTACGTTTAATGTTTAAATTAAGGCCTAGAAACTTGTGCAAGCGGTCAGCGTTTGCAGATATCTGGAAAATGTTATATATTTGTCCAATGTTAAAGGAGGGTGATCGTCCTGAATTATCGAATTATCTTCCAAATCTTTCAAACTTCTCCAAAGCCTTTTGAGCAACCACTGTGTAAATAATTGTATTCAGTAGGCATATATCCCCTTTTCAGAAGGATTTGTACCAATGGTAGGTATCTAGTTTGGCTGAGGTGATTGATACCTGTCTACTTGATACAATGTATTGAAATTTCTAAAATCCTTTCGATCAAATTGATCAAATAATTGTATTCAGTAGGCATATATCCCCTTTTCAGAAGGATTTGTACCAATGGTAGGTATCTAGTTTGGCTGAGGTGATTGATACCTGTCTACTTGATACAATGTATTGAAATTTCTAAAATCCTTTCGATCAAATTGATCAAATAATTGTATTCAGTAGGCATATATCCCCTTTTCAGAAGGATTTGTACCAATGGTAGGCATCTAGTTTGGCTGAGGTGATTGATACCTATCTATTTGATGCAATGTATTGAAATTTCTAAAATCCTTTCGATCAAATTGATCAAATAATTGTATTCAGTAGGCATATATCCCCTTTTCAGAAGGATTTGTACCAATGGTAGGTATCTAGTTTAGCTGAGGTGATTGATACCTATCTACTTGATGCAATGTATTGAAATTTCTAAAATCCTTTCGATCAAATTGATCATTACGTTCTTATCGAAAAATTACTCAAATTTGGCTTCTCAGATACTTTAATTTATTTCTTCACCTGCTATTTGATAAGAAGAAGATTTTGCGTGAGTTATCGTAGCAACATTGCTGACTAATTCAACCTCACATCAGGTGTTCTTTGGGGATCCAACTTAGGTTCCTTGCTCTTCTGATTATTTATTAATGATTTATGGAACATATTTGGACAAACTTATGTTCGTTGACTTATTAAGTCTTATTCTCCACACTAAATCTCCACAAGAATGTAAAAAAAAAAGATAAAAGTGTATCAGTGGTTTGAAACATCCAATTAGAACATAATCAATATTTCGTTTAAACGTCAATTTAAAGAAAAAATTGAAAAGCTGCGAAACTAGAAGATATAAGAATATATTAGTTTAATTTATCAATGCCATATTTTAACTAAAGAATATTTTTACAAACGAGAACAAAAAAGACCTTCTAGGAATACAGACATTATTCAGTTATCTACTTCAATAAGAGATAATTATGAACTCTTGTTTGCTTGTCGTTGGTATAATTGCTGAATAGACTTTCGCAGAATGTAATATATGCATCATTTCTGTAAGTGTTAAAATATTTTACCTTACTTTGCAACAGATTAGATCTTTACAATCATTAACAAAAAAAACATTTGTCATACCATAAGATTTTAATCTAAAATCATTTAAATATACAGCGGATAAATAAGTGATTTGGCGATATAATTGGATAAGTTAAATACCCATAATCCGAAATCTCTGATTCACTTAAAAAAACCTTCGTTGGATCACTACAATACCCTTTTATTAATAAATCTGATTTTAATTGGACCAACACGTGTGAAATCCTAGTACAAACAAACGATGTTTAATTTTTGAAATTACGGATAAATATTTCCTGTATTATCTCCACAATAAAATCAAATCAATCATGTAAAAAATTATTCCCAATTATAAATCAATTTATATATAATTTCACTTTAATTTTGAATTCTAATAAAGACATTCTTGCATAATCTGCAGATAAAAATCGGCGCAGAGATATGCTATGTCTACGCTAAAATGTAAATTGCAAAATTAAATAAATAAATTGAAACAGTGACTAAGTTTTAAAAAACTTTATCTTCAGAAAAGTCAACACAAAGTTTCTACAAAACGTGATTATATTATATGACAGTAAAGATGTAAATAAATAGAAGAAATATTTCTCAGTATTCATAATTGATTGCGTGTGAAATTATGTTATATTACATATTATATATGTAGTAATTGGATTCCATCTACATATGTCTAGAGATTATTATTTTTTTCTTAGAATTAATCCACTATTTCTCCTGATAGCTTTTTAAAGGAGCCACAGATACGTTCTTATCGCTTTTTACATTTTTTAATATTATAATACATATACTTATCTAAACGCATCACCACGTCAAGGAAAATGGACTGTTTATATCAATGCATCAAAAAGATTGTAATCATAACTTTTGGAGATATAATATACAACATTTAAAATATGTGCTGCACCCTAACTGATAAGGTATTAATAATTTTATGTTAGGCATCTGCACACTTTAATTGCAATTAAAAATAGACAGAATTTCAGATAAAAGATATCTTTTATCAGAGGTTCTATTATAGACTTGTCGAGCGATATCTATTATTAGTTATTCAACTTTTGACATGTAGATGACGCCATATTACGAATTCTCGATTTATTACTTATTATCAGGCTTACAATTTCGTGTAAGTTATTTTAAGTTTTTATTAGAGATTTTGTTTTTTATTTTTTATTTTAAAGAATGAATTTTCTATTCTTAGATTAAATTTTGTTATGAAAATATTTTCTTTTAAAACTTACGCACATGAAATAAGCAGTGGTTTATATGTTCTTTATATTTTCTGATTCTGAGTGTACTTTTAGTATTGTTGTTACTGTCATTTTTTTACTTAAGATTTCTTTTTTTTTAGGAAAATTTTTTATTTTGATTTTTTATTTTATATTTTGAACGTCGAAATTCTATTTTTGGTTTTCTTTTAGAAGAAGTTTCTAGCAATACAAGGCATTACTGCGCGATAGTCGGCGAACATTTTTGTTTGAAAATTTAAGAATGTACCTAATAGTTGCTTCAAATTATAATGTTTTTTAATGATTTATGGATACACATCATCTTCGGCTCGGTTTATAATATTTGCCTGCGGTCTACAATAGAGCACTTTACTCCCTTGGTTTGAAATATACTATTGTTTATTCACTTGGTATTTAGATCATTATTTTATGTTCTAAATAGAATCATTCATCGCCAAATTCCTAATTCAGAACAAAAAAAGAAATAACTTTAGGCGCCATCTTTTGGGTTGGTGCCAAAGATTTCGCTTGCTTCAAGCGGGCTTGTTTCATCTGTAAAATTGCAGATTATTTTTGGAAGTGTTGGGAAAAGCTTTTGCAAAAATTAAGAGGTTTTTCGAAATTCTCTTGAAATGGTTATAATCTATGAATTTAGTTAGCAATCTATGAGTTTAACTTGGGTTACGTTTCTTGTTTTATTTTCTTTGTCTACATAACAAAAATTATTTTTGTAAATACCAAGTTAAAAAACGGCTTAAAATTTATTTTCATTTCATCTTTGAAATCTTTATTATTAATTCGTGGTAATAAAGTACTCAATGCCAGACTGGGTACTTTCACTTATAATGTTGGTTTGTAACTCCTACACTCCCTAACCATTTTTTTTTTTCTGAAGTTCACATTGTAGGCACTTTTCTGCAATTAAATTCATTTCTGCTGCATCAGTTAAAATATTAGTGGCTCCTTTTCTCCTACCTTTTCGCACTTCTTTTCCTTTCCTGGAACTTTCGGAAAGATCTCATTGATTCTGATGTTACAAGCATGAAATTTTTATTAAACTTAAATTGGAGTGATGCAGAGGCTATTGAGAGTTATAGAAACCGTTGTTAAAGTGTCTCCTGACCTGTTACAAATGAAGATAAGAAGCTCATTCTCGAAAAACATTAAAAAAAAACGATTAAGTGAATATATTCCCGATGATTCAACATCTCATATGATAGTTTTTTTTTGGTAAATGCGTTTAAATATACTTAATTCACAATTCCTGCAATGTGATAAACATCGAATGGTGACCCTAGTTGTGAAAGTATTAATTAATTTTGTGCGCTTTTGTAACAAGTTTTAAAAGATTCACAGGCAGCTACAGACGATGTTGCGTCGATCATTCTTTACTACTGAATAAACTATACAATGACGGTTCTAGAGGGGGGGGGGGTGTCGCATACGAGTGGGTCTCCTCATTTCTGAGGGATAGGCAACAGTATGTGAATATTAAGCATAATGTAAATGGCTCTGTTAAGTCAATTAATTCCAGTGTCAAAGTAAATAATTTGGGAGTCCCTCACGGTTCAGTGGTGGGCCCAAACTTGTTTCTCCTTTTTATAAACGATTTGAATTTATTATTTAATGATGAATTTTTGATGCTGTACGCGGAGGATGTCTCTTTCCTTGTCTCCGCGGCTACAGGCTATAGTTTATGCGAGAGTTGTAACAAATTGGATTTGATGGCGGACTAGTGTGCGAACAACTTTTTATATATGAACGTAACTAAAACAAGTCCCCTGCTTAGTTCATACAGCCCAATGCTCCAGCACAGGTATTCTTCAAAGTTTACTTTCCGAGAACACTAAGGCTGATGGAACATCATTGTCATATATGAAATTCAGTATTATTAAGAAATTTGTTAATGTTGGTTAGATTAAACGTCGTAGCTTGGGCTAAGTTTTCTCTTGCTTTCTTAAAAGCAACATTGGCTTATGTCTGGCTCTGAAACATCGTGAATCTCCCGACTGTTTAAGGAAATTTCTTGCAAAAATGTGTTTTCCCATGAGCGCCTAAATTGACTGTAAATTTCGATATGTAAAACTGTTACACGTTATATGTTGTATTTTTACGTAATATATGCGAATTTTCTTTGACTTTTTATAGTGACCACCACATTCAGTTCTCTAATAATATATTTGGTATTTACAACAATATACACAAACATACACAGACAAAGTCATCAAAATGACAATCAAATTTCTTCATTGGCAGTTGTCCGCCTCTTTTCCATCGATAGGAACGCCTCGGATTCTGGTACCACACCTAGAGCTTCTTGCCTCAGTAACTTATTCGGTATGAATAAAGTTATCAAAGAACCCACAGCTAAGCACGCAACTATTAAAGATAGCGCCCAGAAAGGTCCAAATCTTCTTAAGAAATCGCCCAAAAGTAAGGTGAACGCCACTCCGAAAATTTGGGACATCGATACCAAAATGCCGGAGCTGCTACTCTCCGGTTGTGGAAACGATAATTCGACGCCAAATTCGAATCCCCCTGAATAGTACGCGCTTTGGAAGAATCTGTAAAATTTGCAGAACCCTTTAGAAGGTTATTAAATGCTTCGAATTGGTTCGTCTTTAGTAATGATTATATTTTGAGTTATTTATTGGTATACTTCATTCATTTGTAACTATTACGTGAAGTATGGTAACGCTCTACAGATTATCCAGAGTGGACTGAGGAGAGGGTCTTGACATTATTCTCTCCAAAGCAACAATAATAGCATTTACGAGAAAGATGAAGTTAGATGGTCCTGGATCACTAAAACTCCAAAAGCGAAGAAATAAAACTGTCAGAGGAAGTAAAATTTTTTGCAAACAAAAAGTGAACCCAGAGGATTACTTTCATCAACCATCCAGAGACCTGTACAGATTAGTGCAAAGTAAAAGAGATGGGAGATTAAATACAAAAAGCTAAGAGACTGCAATGTTTACAGAGACTTCAGGTCAGACAACTCCCAAAAAAAAGTATAGCAGTGGATCACGTTTTAAGGTTTTTGTTTCAAAGTTCAAGGTTTTATGGGATCTTTTTTTTAGGCCACAATATTCATTCGTTTTCTATATTATCAATATCCTATTCGTGTCCCTTATATAATCATCTTTTCTTGGTTCTACACAAATGAGCCTTTGGGAGGATTCCTCTTGTCAAAGGAGGACCAGAGCACACAGTCTCAAAACGAGGACGAGTGACAACAATAATACGTACCCCATACAGCAAGCACTCATGTAAACTAGTACTTTATTGTAGGTTTCCAATGCTACAATAAAAGCCACGACTCCTAATGTAGTCATGACATATAATCCAAAACTGGTTTCCCTGAAATTTAAATATAAATAAACTGTTTTATAGCCAATATGCTTATTAGATTTTTTGATTACTTGTATTTCTTTGTTCTATCCAAAACTATTCCAAAGACAACAATGCCTCCCATTCCCACAACTACCAATAGAAGGCCAATGGTTCGGCATCTTTTTCACCGTTCTATATTGGAAATAGGGAATAAGTTATTTTTACAAATAAGGTTTAAATTTACCGGAAAATAAGCTAAAACAAATTGATTGAGCATGGTGCCGACTGCTGCAAAACTTCCTATGTTAATGCCAAAAGCCAATGTGAGAACCAGAAACGCTTTATTGGTCAGCAAAGACTTATAGCTGTTCAGGAATTCTTTATTGCTAAATTTAATTCTATTGAGTCGCAGTTGGGCCTGCGCTTTACTGGGAGGCAATGGCGGTTCTCTTTTGAAGACTGTAAATAGAAAAAGGTTACGAAGGATATTAATCTTCTGGTCAAAACCGCTCACATATAAAAACTAATATAACGACTGGAGCTATTAAAATTGAAATCCCATAGAAAAGGTACGATAGTTCTCTCCCAATATCCTCCAAATTGTCGTGGTTCTTTACTATCAAGGGTGGCAACAAGAAACTTAAAGCAGTGCCGAGTTGCGTGCCAAAAACACCAATGGAACATGCTGTGGATACCTGTTTTGCAAATTCATTTAGGCTTAAGCATTGATTTTATTAGTGTTTATACCTCGTTGGGTCCAAACCAAACCGAAGCCACTTTTGGTGGTAGGCTTAATATGAATATTTGAGAAACGAATACCACTGTTTGCCCCGTGAAACCTACCCAGAATAAATCGGGTTGCACTGAGAATATCTTAATCCAGGTGCCTATGGCTGTTCCTGTCACGCCAATTAGAGCACAGTATCTCAAGCCCTAAAATAAAAAAAAAACCGCTTGGGCTTCTACGATAATTCATCTATCAATCATGCTTTACTCAATTACTTGATTAGAAAAGGTTTTAGGTAAAGATATACAAGGTGTTCTATTTGCCAATAAGTTATGCAGTTTTTTCTTAAAATGGAATGTGCTGTGCATTATTACATTCTTGAATTTCTTGGCTCGGCATAAATCATAATAAAATGAGAATTTGAGATGGAAATCTCATTATTAACGTGAAGATATTTGCTAGATTGTAGATGTATGTATCTATAAAGGATACCAATAATTGCAGGACGACTTTTAGCCACTATATATGCACTAATTAACTAACGCTAATTAATAATCGATTACACACGTTTTTAACCTGAATTAATTATTAATTAGCGTTAGTTAATTAACGCATGTATAGTGGCTCAAAGTCGTCCTACAATTATTTCCATCTTAAATTCTCATTCAATTATTCTTCCACTTATTAAGCATATATACGAATTGCTCCGTATAATACATTAGGTTGACCAGTATCACTGAAGATCCTTGGTAAGGTGAAACATATGTATGCTAATATCAACCGAGTGTTACACACGTTTTTAACGTGATCTATTAATGATAAATCTTTGGTAGGAATCTAATGCACTTTTATGTAAAACAGTGAATATAGAACATGTTCATTATCTTATCCAAGGTGTTCTTAAAATAATTTCACATTTTAAATATAGAAAACTATTTTTTTTTTTTGTAAACGGAACTCTTTGTTTTATATGTTATGCTACTGAATACATTTCTGAACCACGTCTTCGAACTTACATAGCCTATATCTAAATTTGATAATTTTAAGAATATGACAACAAGTAATAGTCATAATGGAAGGCCAAAGGTAATTGTCATTGTACCGGCCTCGTTTTTAAAAATTTGATTTTATTTGTTATTTAAAATATGTCATTTGAATTGGTCTTTCAATACACCATAAAAAGTCCTGAACATTAAAATAAATAAAAGATTTTTTTGACTTGCTGTATCTTCTGTCTCATGCTCCATGAAATTTGTAAACTATCACTAGTGCAACTTACAATTCTATCAATCAAATAAGATCCTGGTAATATCAGAGGTGGATAGGTTATCATAGATATCATGGAAGTCCAATCAACAGCAACTGAACTCACTCCGTAGTATTTTACGATTATATTTGTGATGATGCTGTACTGAACCCACTGGATAGCACTTACTGCAGCATACAAGACAAATATTCCTATGATAACCCATCGTATCTTGTATAACCTAATTCTCAGGCAATCCATCCCCAGCTGTTTGAAGATCTTCCTTTAAATCCTTCTCTTTTTTCAAAGCTAAATTCCCCGATGGCATCGTTGGTTTAGATTTCGCAATGTTCAGATGTAGACGAAGCAATCATTCACTAAATTTCATCAGAAACAATTGATTACAACTCAAAATCAGAATGGAGCTAGATTTTCGTGTGCATAGATAAAATACAACAAACAGTACGTCAATTGTATTCTTAGAATAAATAGTGTGAATTATAATAAATTATATATGCTTATATTATATGATCATAGTATTTTATTGTATTATCAAGACAAAGAGTAATTCACGTGTCGAAAAAGTACCAAGAGCAAATACTTTCGCATTAAACAAAGATTATAATTCTTTATCTCAAAACTTGGTTTGAGATGAACTGTAGATATTGTGCTAAATTACATTTGCACACCCTATATCAGCGGTGGGCACATATCAGACCAAAAAGAGCCGCATTTGCCCTATATAATGTAAGATTGTAGCATGTTGTAGCCGTTCAGTTAGTCGATCGATTTGATCTTGTAGATAATAACATTCATATTGATAGAAGTTACTGTGGTCAATATTTTGAGGTCATCCGCGAATATACATTTATCAGTATTAATGCAATTCATCAAATTATTAATAAACACAATAAACATGAACGGTCCGAGATTGGGACCTTGTGGGACTCCTAAGCTAGCGTGAAACATTTGAGATTTGTAGCCGTTGTGTATTATTCAAATAATGGGCTCTTTTAAGAAGTAAATTATTTAGTAATTCGGAGGAGAGAGGGGGGAGTAATTAACATCGACAAACCCTCTGCGTTTGTGGAAGAGAACATGTTTTTTTTGCATCGCCAGGAAGGGAGGGCATTATCAGAGGGTGGGGGTTGATCTAAGAGACGCAATAATTTTTTAAGTGGAGAAACTAATTTAAGTTTCTTCTTCAATATCTGCTAGTACGAGATGGATGGGGCTCGCATTGTTATCATTATTTTTTAATAATGAAGTTTAGTTTTTAATATCAGCAAGGAATGGGATCATTCCTTTCTGAATGTTGGTAGCGAAATGAGATCTTTTTCAACATGAGAGATGGACCATTGGTTGAGGGCGCATTAATTTTTTTTTCAGTATTCAGCAGATAGGAGAAAATTTATTTTTTCAGCGATAGGAAAGGGAGAAATATGTTTTTTCCAATATCAGGGGGTGGGAGTTAGAGCAAGAAGCGTATTGATTTTCTTTCATTTATTTTGTTCATTTTATTTATTTTATGTAAAATGTAATAGTACAATATTCTATCAGAATTCCACATATTACATAAGTAACTGTTGTATATTTAGAGTTATTGATTTTAATACATTGTAGCAAGCAACTTCCGATGCCGTAAGATCATTATCCGCAATCAAGCCACAAGCATTATCATGAGAATTTGGAAATCACCTAGAAACCCGATAATATCATTAATAAACAATATAAACAACACAGGTCCTAAACTGGATCCCTGTGGAACACCAACAGCCTCTGGAAGCTTTGTCTATCTATAAGTCCTAATGGAACTGGAGCAATAAGTAATCTCAACAAACTGCGACCTATCAGTTAAGTATAACGCGAACCAGTTAGCTGTAACACCCCTCCCACCATACCTATGCAATCTATCCATGAGTACGTTATGTTGCACGTAATCAAACGCGCGACTAAGATCGCAAAATATATCAATAGCGTGCTTGGAGTCTTCAAGGTGATTTATTAATCTCTCATAAAAGGTATGCAAAGCGGTAATGATAAAGCGATTCTTTCGAAAACCATTTCGGAAATCATTTAAAATGCTATTACCATTTAAAAAATCACTAAAGCGGTCAAGCATCGCATACTCAAAAACTTTATGTAATGGCTTCACACAGGTAGTTTTATGTCCCCTTTTGAGTAGGATTTGTACCAATGCTAGGTATTTAATTTGGTATTATTCACTCAGTACGTCTCTGGCTGAGGTGATTGTTACCTGTCTACTTGATGCAAGGTATTGAAATTTCTAAACTCCTTTCGATCAAATTGATTATTACGTTCTTATCGAAAAATTGCTCAAATTTGGCTTCTTAGATACTTAAATTTATTTCTCACCTGCTATTTGATAAGAAGAGATTTTGGCTGAGTTATCGCAAGCACATTGCTGACTAATTCAACCTCACATAGGTTTTCTTTAGGGATCCAACTTAGGTTCCTTGCTCTTCTGATTATTTATTAATGATTATGGAAATATTTGACAACTTATGTTGGATGACTTATTAAGTTTTTTTCACACTGAATCTCCTCAAGAATGTAAAAAAAAAAGATAAAGTCATCAGTGATTTGAAACATCCAATTAGAAATAATCATATTTGTTTAAACGTCATTTAAGAAAATTGAAAGTAACTAAAGATTAAGAATATTTATTTATTATCAATGCAATTTAAACTAAGAGTATTGTTACAACGAGAAAAAAAAAGATGAAACTTCTAGAATACAGACATTATCAGCTTATCTACTTCATAGGATAATTATGAACTCTTGTTTGCTTGTCGTTGCACAATTGCTGAATAGACTTTCGCGATCTATATATGCATCATTTCGTAAGATGTTAAAATATTTTACCTAACTTGCAACGAATTAGATCTTTACAATAATAAAAAAAAAACATTGTACAACCATAAGATTTTAAATCTAAATCTTTAAAATACACAGCGATAAATAAGTAATTGGGCATATAATTGGATAAGCTAAATAACCATAATCTGAAATCACTGATTCACCTTAAAACCCTTTTATTAATAATCTGATTTTTTAATTGGACCAACACGTGTGAAATCCTAAACAACAAACGATGTGAAATTTAAAATTACGAAAATATTTCCTGTATTATCTCCGCAATAAAATCAAATCAATCACGTAAAATTTTTCCAATTATAATCAGTTTATTATATATTTCTTCATTCTTGATTAAATATAAAAGCATTCACTGCATAATTGCTGATAAAAAATCGGCGCAGAGATATGCTATGTCTACGCTAAAATGAATTTGCAAATTAATAATAAATGAACAGTACTGGTTTTAAGAAAGAATGCTAAATAATGAAGAAATATTTTCGTTTTCATAATTATTGCATGTGAAATTATGTTTATTACTTAATAAGTATAATTGATTCCATCTACATTGTCTAGGAGATTATCTTTTATCTTAGAATTAACACACTATTTCTCCTGATAGCCTTTTTTAAAAGGAGCACAATACGTTCTTATCGGGATTTTTCATTTTTTAATATTATAATAATACATACTTATCTAACGCAACGTCAAGGAAAATGGACTGTTATAATCATACATCAAAAGATTATAATCATAAATTTTGAGTATAATAGACAACTTTAAAATATGTGCTGCACCCTAATTGATAAGGTATTAAAAATTTATGTTAGGACATCTGCACTTTAATTGCAATAAAAATAGACGAATCTCAGAAAAGTATCTTTTTCAGAGGTTCTATTATAGACTTGTCGAGCGATATTTTATTAATTATTCACTTTTGAAACGTAGATGACGCATATTACGAATTCTCGATTTTTACTTTTATCAGCTTAATATTTCATGGTAAGTAATTTAAGTTTTTACTAGAGATTCTGTTTTTTTTTTATTATTTTGAAGAATAAGCTTTCCTATCTTAATTAAGTTTGTTATGAAATATTTCTTTAAACTTACCATGAATAAGCAGTGGTTTTTATGTTCTTTATATTTTCTAATTGTAAGTGTTATTTAGCATTGTTTTTACTGTAATTGTTTGCATGAGATTTCCTTTTTTATTTTATATTTTGAAGGTCGAAATTCTAGTTCCTAGCAATATAAAGCATTACTGCGTGATAATCGGCTAAAACATTTTTAAATGATTTATGGATATATTCACTTCGCTCGGTTTATAATATTTGTCTGCGGCTAAATAGAGCACTTGGTTTGAAATATACTATAGTTCATTCACTTAGTATTTAGATTATTATTTTCATTATCTTCTAAATAAAATCATTCGCGCAGATTCCTATTCAGAACAAAAAGAAATAACTTTAGGCGCATCTTTTGGTTGGTGCGAAGGTTGTTCGCCTGCTTCAAGGGTTTTATCTATAAATTGCAGATTATTTTGGAAGTGTTGGGAAAAGCTTTGCAAAACTAAGAGGTTTTCGAAATTGTCTTGAAATGGTTATAATCTATGATTTAGCTTGATTTTACTTGGGTCAGTTTTCATTTTTTTCTTTGGTCTACATAACAAAATTATTTTTATAATACCAAATTAAAAACGGCTTAAATTTACACTTCATTTCATCTTTGAATATTTTTATTTCATGCTAAAAACACAAAGCTATTCTCAACAAATTTATCGACCCCCGATGCTCTACTTTATCTAGCGCTCAGCCTTAAGTAAGATTAACAGATCCTAAGGTAGTAATAATTTTAATTTATAGCTTTTAATATTTTAATAAAAAAAACAAATGGAAAATTATACTGTGTAAGTTCAAAGTTTTTGTAATTGACTAAAGGTAATTGTTTAAAAAATAAACAGAGTAAAACTTAATTTTTAAGTAAGACAAAAAATATAAACGAATGCTTCAGACGCTGTTGGTGGTATAATCGTTAGTTACAAAAAGAAAACAAATACGTATAGTGGTTCCTTTTTGTAAACCTATACAAACGTTAATGATGTCAGACCGTTTTTTTAACAACTACATACTCAAAAGGCATTTGCAACCTACTACTAGAAAACACGATCTTCCCCTTCACTGTAGATGGAGCGAAACGATAGATATTGAAATATAAATATCCATCCATAATATGCAATATTATTACATTTAAAATAAATCTATATCTTCGTTTATATATATTTAATATACGTATTACGTTAAAACCACGCAATATACTATACAGGGTGCATCAAATAAAAAGTAAAATTGCTTGGGTGTTAACTACACGACATAATAAAGCAAAACCCACCGAAACCGGATTTCACATAAAGATAAAAAAAAGTAAAATTAGAGCCAAAATTCTTTAGTCCGGCTGATGCAAAGGAAACGCATGTTAAGCACCCGCAAACGTGTATTATGTATAAATACATTGCACTCATTAGATTTTCTGAATGGTATGCCGTAGTTCATTTAACGTCATTTAATAAATAAAAGCCTTGTAAAAATAGCAAAACTGAAGCATTTTAAAGTTTCTTTTTAATAAAATAAACATTTTTTTGTTAAGAGCATTCACGTAAGTCTACAAAGTATTATTTTTAAATCGCTGATTAAGAACATTCGAGCTTCACCGGTGTGCGACTTCAGTAGTTACAAAAAACGTAAATATTTTCTTTTGCTTTGTCGAATCGAGTTAGTTGTTAATAAACGGTACCACATGAATCTGAGTTATTTCTTTTGGATTATTTAATCATATAACGCAAAATGAATTGAATGAAAATTACACAGAAACAAATGTAATACAGAAAATTTGCAAACACGCCTTTTTACGATGATATCGCACGCGAAAATGAATCTATACATTCCCGCGCTTTTTGCCGAGCATCAAGCTTCGATTTTCTTTACATGAATCATGATGGTCCTGAAAAGGATCGTTTTTTCGAGACGGAAGAATTTAAATAAAATGTTCGAAGTGGCTTGCACTCCAGCGGCGATCCACACAAAACTAACAGCGGGTAATGGCTGAATGATAGTGGTATGTGGGGTATACTCGGACAGCATTTAGTGGCACAGATGCGGCTCTAGCTCACGGCATTTATAAAATAATATATATAATAATAATAATTTCCTCGTTAATGCTTACAGATAAACCCCCTGTGCATTAAGACTTTTTGATTGTATATGATTACAGCTGCTACATATTATTATATTTACCTCTATATCTGATACACCCTGTATACTACAGCTGTCCCAGGGCATACGAGTTAGCTACTTAGGTATGTTATACACATTTGTCTACGATGTTCATAGTACAACAAAAGAAAAAAAAACTATCCGTCGTGTCTGCCTGTAAGGCAAAATTGCGTATACAATTTTTGTGGGATTGTAAATGGTTGGCCTTAGAGAGTAGAGATAGATATAACAGCATATAAAAATTTATATCTTTTCGGTTGACAGCAGTAAATTTTTTTGTCAAATGGTACCTTAGTGAACGCTTAAGGTGTTCAGGTATATTCAATATAGCTTCCTCCGAATATTTTTTGATTCTTGATTATTAGAAATTGCATTAATTTGAAACACTCAACTATGTCTTATTTAATTCACTATTAGCGAATAATTTTATTCACATGACTCATACTCAATCTGATTAGGAAATTCAAAATTTAGACATTACGCATTTTAGCTGTGTTCAATCAGTTATCCAATGTAAAATCCTTTTTTGGCCTAGTCAACTGTAAACACGATCAATGACTAGTGCGTTAAAGCTAGGGTTGCCATATTTTCAAAAGCAAAAATACGGACAGTGCACCATATCAATTAACATTTCCGCGTGAATTTTTTCAATAGTTCCTTAAGACATATGGTTTAATTATTAATATTAGTATACTAAAATATAGATATTATGTATATCTCTTCAAGCACGTGATGCTACTGGAAATGCAATGTTGTGTACGACAAATTGGAAACTAAAAAAAAAATACGGACTGTCCGTAGAAAATACGGACGTATGGCAACCCTAGTTAAAGCGTAATATATGCGATTTTCCTTTGAATTTTTATGTGACCACCACATTCAGTTCTCTAATAATATATTTGGTATTTACAATAATATATACAAACATACAAAGACAAACTCATCAAAATGACAATCAAATTTCTTCATTGGCAGTTGTCCGTCTCTTTTCCATCGATAGGAACGCCTCGGATTCTGGTACCACACCGAGAGCTTCTTGCCTCAGTAACTTATTCGGTATGAATAAAGTTATAAAGAACCCACAGTTAAGCACGCAGACTATTAAAGATAGCGCCCAGAGAAAGGTCCAATCTTCTTAAGAAATCGCCCAAGAGTAGGGTGAACGCCACTCCGAAAATTTGGGACATCGCATACCAAATGCCGGAGCTGCTACTCTCCGGTTGTGGAAACGATAATTCGACGCCAAATTCGAATCCCGCTGAATAGAACGCGTTTTGGAAGAATCTGTAAAATTTGCAGAACCCTTTAGAAGGTTATTAAATGCTTCGAATTGGTTCTTCTTAAGAAATGCTTATTTTTTTGGGTTATTCATTGGTATACTCCATTTATTTCTAACTATTATGTGAAGTATGGTAATACTCTACATATTATGTAAGAGTGGACTGAGGAGAGGGTCTTAACATTACTCTCTTCAAAGCAACAATAATAGCATTTACGAGAAGGATGAAGTTAGATGGTCTTGGATCACTAAAACTCCAAAGGCGAAGAAACAAAACAGTCAGAGGAAGTAAGATTTTTGACAAGCCAAAAGTGAACCCAGAGGATTACTTCCATCAACCAGCCAGAGACCTCTACAGATTAGTGCAAAGTAAAAGAAATGGGAGATTAAATACAAAAAGCTAAGAGATTGCAATGTTTACAGAGACTTCAGGTCAGACAATCCCAAAAAAGTATAACAGTGCATCACATTTTAAGGTTTTTGTTTCATAGTTCAAGGTTCCATGGGATCTTTTTTTTAGGCCACAAGATTCAACCGTTTTCTATGTTATCAATATTCTATTCGTGTCCCTTATGTAATCCTCTTTTCTTGGTTCTACATAAATGAGCCCTTGGGAGGATTTCTCTTGCCAGAGGAGGCCCAGAGCACACAATCTCAAAACGAGGACGAGTGGCAACAATAATACGTACCCCAAACAGCAAGCACTGATGTAAACCAGTACTTTATTATAGGTTTCCAACGCTACAATAAAAGCCACGATTCCTAATGTAGTCATGACATATAATCCAAAACTGGTTTCCCTGAAATTTAAATATAAATATACTGTTTTATAGCCAATATGCTTAGTGGATTTTTGGATTACTTGTATTTCTTTGTTCTATCCAAAACTATTCCAAAGACAACAATGCCTCCCATTCCAATAACTACCAATAGAAGACCAATGGTTCAGCATCTTTTTCACTGTTCTATATTGGATATAGGGAATAAGTTATTTTTACAAATAAGGTTTAAATTTACCGGAAAATAGGCTAAAACAAATTGATTGAGCATGGTACCGACTGATGCAAAACTTCCTATGTTAATGCCAAAGGCCAATGTGAGAACCAGAAACGCTTTATTGGTCAGCAAGGACTTGTAGCTGTTCAGGAATTCTTTATTGTTAAATTCAGTTCTATTGAGTCGTAGTTGGGCCTGTGCTTTGCTGGGAGGCAATGGCGGTTCTCTTTTGAAGACTGTAAATAAAAAAAAAAGGTTAGGAAGGATATTAATTTTCTTTTCAACTGGTCAAAGCCCCTTACATATAAAAACTAATATAACGACTGGAGCTATCACAATTGAAATCCCATAGAAAAGGTACGATAACTCTCTACCTATATCCTCCAGATTGTCATGGTTCTTTACTATCAAGGGTGACAACAAGAAGCCTAAAGCAGTGCCGAGTTGCGTGCCAAAAACACCAATGGAACATGCAGTGGACACCTGTTTTGCAAATTCATTTAGGCTTAAGCATTGATTGTGTTAGTGTTTATACCTCGTTGGGTCCAAACCAAACCGAAGCCACTTTTGGTGGTAGGCTTAATATGAATATTTGAGAAACGAATACCACTGTTTGCCCCGTGAAACCTACCCAGAATAAATGGGGTTGCACTGAGAATATTTTAATCCAGGTGCCTATGGCTGTTCCTGTTACACCAATTAGAGCACAGTATCTCAAGCCCTAAAATAAAAAGAAGAAAACCTTAGCCTTCTCTGATATTTTATCTACATATATACAAAGTGTGTCGTTGATCTGGCATCGGCCGATGATGCTTTATTCAATTATTTAAATGGAAAATGCTTTAAGTAAAGATATACAAGGTGTATTTTGTCAATGAGTCATGCAACTTTCTTTAAAATGAAACGTGCTGTGCATTATTGCATTTTTGAATTTCTTGATCAATATAAATCATAATTGCTTAACATACTTTCTGATAAAACGTAAACGTGCGTAGACTTTCACGGCCGATATAACTATTACTAATAACTTCGTTCGGGTTTCGCCGAAGGTCAAAACTTTCACTCGACGTTTTGCTGTTCATACTGACAGCTTCTTCAGGATAACTAAACTGATTCTCCATGATCTGACTTTCTTCTTATATACTCCCCTGGTGCGTTCAACTCTGTAGTTCTCACTGTATTGACTCTCTATCTCTATGGCTTCTCTGCTGAGTCTTTTTCCGTAGCTCTTGGTGGTAGCTATCTCTTTTAGGGGATGGGGGGTCTTGGCTTAACTGCACAGACCGAGAGGAGACAACCTCAACAAAACCCTAAATCCTAAGGTGGCGGACTAGGCTGATGGGATGTGTGGCTGGATAGAAGACCAGCTTACTAGTCCAACCTTGGGGCACCTTGCGCACCCCATTGTATTTAACCTTACCTTTGCATGCGGGGCTCTGTGGAGGTAGACCTTTTCTTCCCTAACTACTCCTGGAATCAACCATGGAGGAAGGACGTTTATTAGCGGACGACACCGCTAATAAACAGGAATTGAAGCAGGACCTCCATAAGAAGCCTTCCACATCAAAAGTGAGAGTACCTCAGAAGGAAGGAACAAAGGGAGGAGCAAAACGACTGGAGCAGATTGGGGAATAGGATGGCATCCATCCCCTCTCAAATTGCGTAGCACTGTGCAACTCAAGGGCGTTGCACCTGGGAGCACGTGAAATCGAAGAGGGAGACTTACCTAACTTGAGGCCTTCTGGTATACTTCCTGAAAGGAATAGGATTTGAAGGCCATGTGTAAAACAGCAAGAACACGGGAGACAATAAATTACAAAGCCCTGACCTTTCATCGTATAAATTCGTAACATGTTGGTATTTCGATTCGATCTTTAATCACTGCATTGGCCACGCCTGTGGCGTATGCACCAGCCGCCACTGGCCAAAGGTAATTATCATGGCTGCATCGGACTCGTTTTTAAAACTTGAATTTTATTCGTTATTTAAAATATGTCATATTAATTGGTTTTTAGTATACCTTAAAAAGTCCTGAACATTAAAATAAATAAAAGATTTCTTTGACTTGCTGCAAGTTCTGTCTCGTGCTCCAAACAAGATTTGCAAATTATCACTAGCTCAACTTACAATTCTATCAATCAAATAAGATCCTGGTAATAGCAGAGGTGGATAGGTTATCATAGATATCATGGAAGTCCAATCAACAGCAACTGAACTCACTCCGTAGTATTTTACGATTATATTCGTGATGATGCTGTATTGAACCCACTGGATGGCACTTACTGTAGCGTACAAGACAAATATTCCTATGATTACCCATCGTATTTTATATAACCTAATCTCGGACAATCCATCCGCTGCTGTCTGAACATCTTCCTTCAAATCTTTCTCTTTTTCCAAAGCTAAGTTACCCAATGACATCGTTAATTTAGACTTCGGATGTAGACGAAGCAATCATTAACTAAATTTCGTCAGAAACAATTGGTTACAACTCAAAATCAGCCAAGTGAAAGGGACCTAGATTTTCGTGTGCATAGATAAAATACAACAGACAGTACGCCAATTGTAATCTTAGAATAAATAGTGTGAATTATAATAAATTATATATGCTTATATTATATGATCATAGTATTTCATTGTATTATCAAGACAAAGAGTAATTCACATGTCGAAAAACGTACCAAGAGCAAATACTGTCGCATTAAACGAAGATTACAATTCTTTATCTCAAAACTTGGTTTGAGCAGATATGAAAATACGGTTTACATATCAAAATAAGTATTAGAATTTCTCTTTCTTAATGTAGGAATTCGTTAATTCGTCAGAATATGACGAAAGTTGCCTGTTAGCTTGAAACACCTATATGTTATCTTTCTATTTGCAAACTGTGCTGATTGTTAGAGACTTAGAGATAGTTAAAGCCCTAAACAAATATGTTAAGTAATACTACAATTAACAGAACAATATAATTATAAAATAATATATAATTAGCGAAATTTTTAATGTATATCAGACTCTAATTGGTACAACATGATATCAGTACATCTGCCTAAATGATATTTATCTACAAAAGAAAAAAATATAAAAAAATATTTCTCACTAATAGTGACAAAAAGATTCACACTTATTGTTGAAAATGAGCAAGAAAGTTCAGATAAATTCGAAGTAAAACGCGATGAAGACTTGGAAATTAAATTATATAAAACCAGATGGGTGGTTCTTGGAGTTTTTACCTTATTTGCAGCATGTAATGCTATCCAATGGCTGGAATACAGTATAATAGCTAATATTATCGTAAAATACTATGGAGTGAGTGTAGTGGCTGTTGATTGGACTTCAATTATCGCCATGGCCTTATATCCGATATTCTTGCTTCCAGCGTCTTTTTCGATAGACAAAATAGTAAGTACATTAGAAATTACAATATAAATTATCAAATATACGATAAGGAACGTTCATTAAATGCGGACAACTATTTTAAACATCACTTTTCTTCTAGGGAATTCGTTTCTGCATAATGTTTGGTGTGATTGGTACTACAATCGGAGCTTGGATAAAAATATTTTCCGTACAGCCCCATCTATTTTGGGTCACCTTCTTAGGCCAAGCAGTCGTCTTCGCTTGCCAAAGCTCTATATTGAGTCTACCACCGAAGATAGCTGCCATATGGTTCGGCCCAAACGAGGTATGATTATATCAAAAGAGAAAAGCAGTAATTCTTTGAAATTTTTTTGTAGGTATCCACGGCTTGTGGTATAGGAATTGCTGGCACTCAACTTGGGACAGCCTTGAGCTTCATCTTACCACCATTAATAGTGAAAAATCACGATAACTTAGAGGATATAGGGAGGGAATTATCTTACCTATTTTATAGCGTGGCGATCTTTTGCACTGTAATTATGATTTTGATCTTTATATGTGAGTGCTTCGTCTTGAAATGACGCATTTAACATTTTCAAATTAACAATTTTCTTAGTCTTTAAAGGGCAACCATCTTTACCACCCAGCAGAGGTCAAGCCGAAATACGAACTAATAAGCTTAAATTCTCTAACAAAGGATTCTGGACGTCTTACAAGGAATTAATTACCGATAAACATTTCATGTTGCAAGCAAACTCTTATGGGATCAATTTAGGCGTTTATATAGCAATTTGCACGATGCTGAATCAATTTATATTGGAATATTTCGAGGTAAGTATAACGGATCTCTCAATAAGAAGTTAAGTAAAAGAGTAACAGAAATAACACTGGAATAATACGACCAGACAAACTCATGAGAAGACCTTTATTAAGGGACCATCAAAAAAGAAGACTGAAGAACTGCTGCAACTAAATTATAATATCAACATAGTATAAAATAATACAATTTATTGAAGACATAATTATACACAGCTAAGCTGACCCGAGTACAAAATGGAAAATAACAAAAAAAAACATTATATTTTAAAGAAATCATCTATATTATAACAAGTTTTCATGAGCAGCATTGCCTTTAATTTCCTTTTGAAATTATACATACTGGCTGGTTTAAAGTCATTCGGTATACTGTTATAGAATCTGCAACCGTTATAGAAAATATTCCTCTGATATAAAGTAGTAGTGTGCCTATCTGAGCGTAAAAGAGATTTTGCCCTTGTATCATGTACATGGTTATTTTAGTTTTTACTAAATAAACTGTAGTTTCTATGAATGAAACAGCACACACTGTAAATGTAGGTATCAAAGGCCGTCATTATTCCGAGTTGTTTGAACGACTCTCTACATGAGTCTCTTGCTTTTAATTTGTTTATTAAGCGGATGTCATATTTTTGAAGTACAAAAATCCTCTGGACATGTGAGCTTGATCCCCATAATGCAATTCCATAGCGCATACGTGAGTGAAAGCAAGAATGATAAACTGTTATTAGGATGTCCAGATTACAAACATCTCTAAGTGTACGCAAAGCAAAACATTGTTTCCTCAAATTGATCGCGAGACCATGAAAATGTGCTTCCCAAGTCAAACACGAATCTAATGTTACACCAAGCAGTTTAACTATTGTGTCTAATTTGATATTATTATGTACATGATTTGCTAAATTTAAATTTGATCTTAAACTTTTGAAATGTACCGCCACCGTTTTGCTCTCGTTTAATTTTAAAAAGTTTTTAGTTGGCCACAACGATATTTGTTTATACACACGGCAAGGTTTAGCACATCTGTTAAAGAATTTGCTTTTAATAAGTTTGACGCAGTTTGTGTCGTCTGCATAACATATAACTTTGAAATTAGATATATTTGATTTTTCCAAAAATTGAAATAAATCATTTGTATATATAATGTATAAGAGTGGACCTAAAATAGAGTCTTGCGGGACTCCTGCAGTAATCTGCATGCTTTCGCTGATATGTTTAATAAGTTTAAAGCTTTGCCACGAACCCCATAGCGTTGGAGTTTCTCTAGTAACAGGTCATGATTTACACTATCAAAAGCACCAGAATAATTGACAAACAGACCTAAAACATTTCATTTTTTATCTATTCCATTTACTATATGCGAAACAAACTCAAAAAGTGCTGTGCCTACTCCCTTGGAGTGAACAAAGCCATATTGGCAATGGGAAAATAATTTATTGCAGTTGAAAAAAATCTACAAGCTGCTCATACACAGCTAATTCAAATAATTTTGCAAAAGTAGATAGTAAACTAATAGGTCTATAATTTTTAAGTAATGCTGGATTATCTTTTTTGTATATCGGTTGAACAATGGCCAGTTTAAGATCCGATGGATACAATCCATTTTCAAACATAAGGTTGATTAAAAGGGTTAAAGGCAATAATAATGAATCACTTAAAGATTTGACAAAGGTTATTTGATACGTCATCATATCCACTTGAATGTGAGGAGTTGAGTTTATTTATTAGCCGTAGAGTATCATTTTCTGTGATAGGATGGAAAAATAAAGATGCAGTATTCGGAAGAACATTCTCATATAAGAAATCACTATCCATGTCACCTTTTGTCTGATTGCATTCAACGAAATATTTATTAAATTTTGAAGCAAGATGACATTCATCTATACCAAAGTATTTAATTCTGTGGAATTTGACTCATTTAATCTACTTTACTCCCGATTAACTATATTCCACATAATTTTAGTTCTGTTTGCAGACAGTAGCACTTTATTGTTATTATATTGCTTTATAGAGAGATTCAATAAATTATTGTAATGATTTTCTAAACTTCGTTTTGCATATTTGAGTTCAGGATAGATAGATGACAAGTCTCTAGCTAAGAGCAAGTTATTTTTGGCTTCAACTAACTCACGAATCATCTTGATATTACGTTTTTTTGACCTAGTGGTAATACGCTTACGTGGGAATTGTAGACGACCGTACATATCTCCTTTTTCTGTCGTAGAATGGAGAAAAAGATGCTGGAACCATTGGATTGCTAACAATCATCTTGGGATTCGTTGGAATTATCACTTTTGGACCAATCTTGGATAAAACAAAGAAATATAGGTGAGCCAATATACGCTGTGTGTTCCTAAAAATTCATTTTATCCATTGCAATTCCAGGGAAAACACTTTAGCATTGTACGGAATGACTATTTTAGGTGTTGGCGCTTTCATGGAACTTTAGAGACGAGAAATAAAATTTTCGTGTATGCAAGTGGATGTTTCTACGGGTATAAGCCCTAAATCAAACGCGTTAACGAATGGAAAACAACCATCTCTCTTGTGTTGCAGCTTCTTTTTGAGCGCTTACTACACAGTTGGTATAGAATTTGGCGTAGAATTATCCTATCCTCATCCAGAGAGTAGCAGTTCCGGAATAATGGTATCAATAGTGCAGGTTTACGGAGTAATTTTCACTTTACTCCTCGGCCAATTGTACGCCAAATTCGGAACATTTTGGGCGCTGACTTCTATGATTGCGTCTTTAGTGTTGGGCGGAGTAATGGCAGTCTTTGTACCTGGGAAACTACTTAGGCAAGAAGCGCTGAAATCAACACCGGAAACTAAAAGCTTTTTGGCAAAAAATGTTGAGACCAAATTTATGTAATTTTATTTATTTATGGAACAATAAACTTTTAAGATTAGAGTTTCGTAAAATAATTTATATATACCTGTAATGGATGATATGTCAAAATAAAAGTGTTTATCTCGACTAATAATAATTCATGCAATCTTCTGAGATATCGCAGCAAAGATATTACTATCAATTTCATTATTAGGAGTACGAAAAATTGATCTGTTTTCCTTTTGCAGTGCACATTATATTCTTTACAGTATATTTAGCAATATTCTGGTCCTAAAACTTGTGAAGAGTTCATCGTATTGAAAAGCTCTCGTCTTAAAAAAAAAAAGAGTGAAACTGATTGAAAATCGTGGGAGTGTAATGTAGGAAGGAGATAGCTGATGACAGAAGAGAGAATGTGGAAAATTGCCCTGATATCTGGAAAAAAGGTCAGTTAATATGATTTTCCCGGTGGAAAATAAGGTTTTAAAATTATATAGAAAATTCGGTAAATTCCAACATATTTATTATAGTTTCCATTAAACTTAAAAGGTCGGAAGAAAAATGGATAGAATAACAATCTGAATCCCTAAAGAGCGAATTTAATATGCAGATATTTGTTTGATCTAGTTTAGTTTAGTTTAGTTTAGTTTATGAATGGAACCACTTTCAATAAATCTTCTTTCTCTATTTTAAGCACATGAAGTCTTTTGACAAATAAAATTTATTATTATCCATTTAAAGTTCCATTTTTAATATTCAATGAAATTATTTCTATACTTTCCTAATTATTTACTTTTTGATTTGCTGACGACCTTACAGTAGTCGTTAGAGGGCGCTTTCTAAAGGTTCCAGTGGAGCACTCTCTTTCAATACATTCTCCACTATCTAAGTATACAGCGCGATTCTCAATATATGCGACAAACTTTAAGCGCTGATTCCTGGGGTTATTTTGATCATAAAAGTTCATAAGAACATATGTTCAAAATCGCTTAGCTCTAAAGTTGTACAATGTATAATAGTAAGTTAACATCATTAATGTTTTTATTATAAATTAACAAAATAATTAGTAAAACAAAATTAACTCATACTAACTGTTGAAAATGATCGCCCCCAACTGCAATACAAGCTGCTATCCTCCACCGTATTGACAGGCGAGTCCGTTCTAAAATACCAGGCGTATTTCGAATTGTTTGAAAAGCTGCAATAATACGATTTCCCAGTTCATCGACATTTTCAATGGGAGTCGTATAAACTAATGATTTAAGGTGACCCCAGAGAAAAGAGTCCAAAGAATTTAAGTTTGGAGACCGAGGAGGCCACAGCTGTGGCCCTCCCCGTCCTATCCACCGATCTGGATACGTATTGTCCAAAAACTCGCGAGCAACTAAACTAAAATGCGCTGGAGCACACAATACATTTGTAATCTTAATTACAACGGAACTTCTTCCAGCAGTAGTGGTAGCTCCTCTTCAAGAAAATTGCGGTATACCTCGCCATTTAACCGCATCGGTAAAAAATGTGGATCTATCAAGTGATCTCCAACAATTCCGGCCCACACATTGACAGAGAATTGATGTTGATGACGGGCATTCACTAGTTCGTGCGGATTTGCTTCGGCCCATATGTGATTATTATGAAAATTAATAATTGTGTTCTAGAGAAAGTAGCCTCGTCGGTGAAGAATATTTGAGCCAAATAGTCAGGATTTTGTGCGATTTTGTGTTGCATCCATTGGCAAAAAGCCACTCTTTGCGGAAAATCTGCCGGCAAAAGTGCCTGCACCCGTTGAATGTGATATGGATACAACAGTTGATCTTTCAATACTCTCCAAACTCTGGCCTGACTAATGTTTAAAGCAAACGCAATTTTTCTGGTGCTTGTAGTAGGATGTCCCTCAATCTCATTTAATATCATTTCTTCAACTTGTGGAGTTCTCACTGTAGATTGGTGCCCGTTATCAGTCGTCCGTTTTTTTAAATTTCCCGTTTCACTAAGACGTTGATGAAGACGGGCAAATATTGAATGATGCGGGATGATACGGTTCGGGTATCGTTCTTCATAAAGACGTCTAGCAGCACGCGAATTTCCATTGGCAAGACCGTAAACGAAATGCATATCACACATCTCAGCATTCATGTAATTCATTTTAGAAAACAGAAACTGGCAATAAACTGAATGAATGCTCTGATAACTATTGACAAATATTGAAATGACAAATAAACAATTCCCTCTCACACAATAGTTTTTGAAGAACCAACTGTGATATTATATCGTGTTAGTCATAGTTCATAATTTATTATTAAACATTCAATAACTTTAAAACCAAACTGTTTTGGACACATACTCATATGAACTTTTATGATCAAAATAATCCCAGGAATCAGCTCTTAAAGTTTGTCACATATATTGAGAATCAGCCTGTGTATACGTTTATGCGTGACACACACTTATCGCCGAGGGGCACTGAAGACCTTAAGAAAAAGCGAAATACGACATGTTTGTCCATTACGATAATTGTGTATACATTTTTCAGTACTTTAACTGCAACAACTTACCTATTATCGTGTTATATACACAAATAGCATTATGCCCCTCCACGGCCGTGTGAAGAACTATCAGATAGCTGAATTAAAGATTTAGATTTTTTTTGAAATTGTTAGTGAAACGGAAATTAATTGTAAAATTTGTTGAAAAACGTGGAATTATTTAAAAAAGCCGAGACTAAACACACATCTAAATAAATACTGAAATGCGTCGCAATCAACCGAGTACATCAACAGTGAATCACACCTGATACGGGATAGCGTCGTTTCCGCAGTCTGATTATTATACATCATTTGGGCATCTGTTCTGTTGTAAGAGAGGTCAGTAGTCTGATAACTAGTAATCGCCAAGAGCTTCTATCGGGTTAAAATTAAATGATTTCATTGTATTCAATAGTAAATAATTAAACGTTTTCCTTGGTGCTTTAATTTCGACAGTCGTGAGATGTTGTGACGTTGCGCGGTGGAGTTCGGCAATATTTACCGCAAGTGATATAAAAACATAGATGCTGCCAAGGGGTTCGTTACTGTATAAAAACTAGTTGCTAAACATGGCGTGCTTGTGGCAGAGTTATTACAATTAGTAGTTGCTAAATGAATGGAGCGATGTTTGGCTTTTGCATTCAATTCATTCATTTCATTTCATTAAGTTAGGGTGGGCACTTAATGTCCGGGCACTTGAGCTAGGTGCTCATTGTACCATCCCTATTGACTCTCTTATTTCCACTCGAGCAGCTTGGTATGCTCTAAAAAGCCCAGTATCTTGCCCAGTGGAAACTTGAGAACCTTCGAAAGCTCCAATAGATCTCTCCCGAAATATTTCTGCCTGAGTACCTTCAGTTCCTCACATGTGCAGATTACATGTTAACTCGTTTCCTCCTGTAGTTCGCATCTTCTGCACCACGGTTCGCTTACTCGGCCTGTGTTGTATAGATGCTTTTTCCCTGGGACAGTGTCCAGTTACCAGCCCAGTAATGGTTTTAGCTTCCTTCTTGCTGCGCCTGAGTAGCTTATTAGAGAATCTAGCATCCGCATCCCCTATTAGCGCTTTGGTATGGAGTTGACCATCAGTCGACTTCCATTTCTTTGTACTTTCTTTATCTAACCAGGTCCAGATCTCCCTTCTTGCGGAATCCTTAGTAATCCCACACACGGGTTCTGGACCCATGAAGTGTCTCTTAGAGCCCCCCTTGGCTAGTTCGTCGGCTATTACATTGCCCTTTATGTCCTCATGTCCCGGTACCCAAATCAGAGACACCGTATAGTCTCGTACCAGTGTATTGAGGGATTGTTTGCAGTCTCTAATGGCTTTTTTTTTAAATTACAATCGATTTAGATGGATTAAACTATTTGTTGTTTATAATATTAAATTAAAACATTCATAACTTCTTCTGTTTGAAAATTGGCCTAATTGTTATTAGGTTTACACTAAACTCATATTATTAACATTTAATAAATTTTATTACTGTATAACTTCAATCTTAATAAACAAGTTGTTTGACGTGCTAGAAAATTTACATAAATTCTAGAATAAATATTTTTTTCTATCTAAATTAAATTGACAAATAAAACAGCAAAAGAAAAAAAGTTGCGCATAGCTTGGTAGTAAACATAAATATGATGTGAACATAATTCTCACGGGATATATTGTAACGTCCACTTCTATTTTATAAAATAAATAAAAAGAATTAAATTTTTTTTTCAGCTGCCTATACAAAGAAGAGGAAAAAAAAAACAAATAAACAGTCTGATTTGTCAATGTTTTTTTACTATAATTTGGGGAGTTATGACTGTCATAAATTAAAATAAAATTTAATTACCGTGATTACTTAAATAACTTTACTTTTAATTTAAATATCTACAATAGAGAAAAATATATATATTTCAGCTGGCGCTGTCCATTGTCGGAAAGAATACCTAAATTCTTTTCATTTATTTTATTGAGTAGAGCTGGAGTTGCAATATATCTTGTAACAATTGTGTTCACGTCATATTTTTTCTCGGAAACTTTTTTCTCTTGCTGTACAATTCAGAAATAAGAACTTGGGTAACATTCATTCTACAATATATTTACAAAAAAGAATTCTGTGGCAGTAAACAGCATAATATCCAAAAAAACATGGTATATTTCAATGCCAAATATCATGCAGTTTACTTACTAACAATAAGTAAAAGATTTAATCTACAATGGTCCTATTGATTCACTCGATCCTAGCACATAAAGCTGAACGATATGTAAGTAATCTATACGACGATCATCTGGGTTTATCTTTGTGCCATGGTACGTACAGTGAGTCGCTTTTTTAATGTCATACCCTACGGAGCAGATATCAAAATGTTTTCCTTCAGGGAGTGGCTTATACGTTGTTGCTTCCACCGTTGTCGAGAAATGATGAATTCTTTGTTCAGATATGAGGATTTACTATTTTTCTAGACATTCAGAAGCGTCAACCAATCAAAATTTTTCCTTCGGGTGGAAATATAGAAACCCCACCTAATCTAATACGGTATTGCATTATACGCACCACGTGCATTGCACGTGTATCTGTTTTAGGGTTTGTTTCTGCGTATTAACATATCCAAACAAACCACCAAACGTGTACTACTGACCTGCAAAGTGTAACCTTGTGTTATTAAACGTTAATTCCAGTGTGCATAAAAAATTTCAACATCTTAAAGATGTATTGGGAACATCTATTTACGTAATTGGTTCAGATTTGAGTCAAATAGCTTTAACGTTCACTTAATTTTATAATGGTTCTTAAAAAAATCATTTTAAAGTTGAAACCAAAACTTTTGAATGAATGGTTCTGCATATTTATAATTGAGAAAACGTCTTAAGGAAAGAATATTATAGCGCTAAGAAATAAGAGTTGTATATTAAAAAGACGTCGTGTTCAGAAAACGGTGTTAAATCACCCAATAGACCGCATTCATTTAGTTAAACAGTTAGTAAATTTGTCTAGTCTTGATAAAATAAAATGTGACTAGAAGTATTTTATAATTCCACGTGTCAGTTGGACAAAATAATCCCTTAGCAATAGACAATACTTGACTATCTTTGCTCGTCAAATTTAAACTCGTATAGTTCTCGACAAAATAACACGAAAAGAGTGTGGACCTCTCCTGACTATTAAATTAGTCAAAAAAGTGTTAAAATTTCAACAGTGTAGAATGAATAATTTTAAATGGAAAACATGGTTTTTCAACAACACTATAAACTAAATATCAAATTGAAGAAACGTCGTGAATAATTATACGCCTGTTTCGAACAGAAGGACTCAATGTAGGAAAACGATATCGGAACCTAAAATATTCCAAGTGTTTATTTAACGTTTTCGTATAGAATTTTGTATCAAAATATATCTGAAAAGGTCTCGGTGAAATGGGTCCCTTATAACCTTATAATCTGCTACGATTTTGGGATTTTGTCCCAAAGTGCAGCGCAATCTTTATCCCTCAGGTAAACGTCCTCTGTTGGAATGTATGATAATTATCTATTTATTGCTTTGAACTGCTTAAGTTGCAGAAATTTCTTTACGAATGTCTGATGAAACCCAATTTATTTCTTATGCAATAAGCCAAACATATACTCGCATTAATTCTGTTTGTTATCTCGTCAACTACAAAACTGATACTAAAAAGATAAATTTTAACTCGTTTCAGTTATTTTTTATACAGGGTGATTCTCAATATATGCGACAAACTTTAAGCGCTGATTTCTGGGGTTATTTTGATCATAAAAGTTCATAAGAACATATGTCCAAAATCGCTTAGTTCTAAGTTGTACAATGTTTAATAGTAAGTTAACATAATTAATGTTTTTTATTATAAATTAACAAAATAATTAGTAAAACAAAATTAACTTATACTAACTGTTGAAAATGACCGCCCCCAACTGCAATACAAGCTTCTATCCTCCGTCGTATTGACTGGCGAGTCCGTTCTAAAATACCAGGGGTATTTCGAATTGTTTGAAAAGCTGCGATAATACGATTTCACAGTTCATCGACATTTTCAATGGGAGTCGTATAAACTAATGATTTAAGGTGACCCCAGAGGGAAAAGTCCAAAGAATTTAAGTCTGGAGAGCGAGGAGGCCAAGGTTGTGGACCTCCCCGTCCTATCCACCGATCTGGCTACGTATTGTCCAAAAACTCGCGAGCAACTAAACTAAAATGCGCTGGAGCACCGTCCTGCATAAAATACATTTGTAATTTTAATTGAAACGGAACTTCTTCCAGCAGTAGGGGTAGCTCCTCTTCAAGAAAATTGCGGTATACCTCGCCATTTAACCGCATCAGTAAAAAATGTGGACCTATCAAGTGATCTCCAACAATTCCGGCCCACACATTGACAGAGAATTGATGTTGATGACGGGCATTCACTAGTTCGTGCGGATTTTCTTCGGCCCATATGTGGTTATTACGAAAATTAATAATCGCGTTTCTAGAGAAAGTAGCCTCGTCGGTGAAGAATATTTGAGCCAAATAGTCAGTATTTTGTGCGATTTTGTGTTGTATCCATTGACAAAAAGCCACTCTTTGCGGAAAATCTGCCGGCAAAAGTGCCTGCACCCGTTGAATGTGATATGGATACAACAGTTGATCTTTCAATATTCTCCAAACTGTGGCCTGACTAATGTTTAAAGCGAACGCAATTTTTCTGGTGCTTCTAGTAGGATGTTCCTCAATTTCATTTAGTACCATTTCTTCAACTTGTGGAGTTCTCACTGTAGATGGGTGCCTGTTATCAGTCGTCCGTTTTTTAAAATTTCCCGTTTCACTAAGACGTCTGTGAAGACGAGCAAATATTGAATGATGCGGGATGATACGGTTCGGGTATCGTTCGTCATAAAGACATCTAGCAGCACGCGAATTTCCATTGGCAAGACCGTAAACGAAATGCATATCACACATCTCAACATTCGTGTAATTCATTTTAGAAAACAGAAACTGGCAATAAACTGAATGAATACTCTGACAACCATTGACAAATATTGAAATGACAAATAAACAATTCCCTCTCAACACAATAGTTTTTGAAGAACCAACTGTGATATTATATCGTGTTAGTCATAGTTCATAATTTATTACTAAACATTCAATAGCTTTAAAACCAAACCGTTTTGGACATATACTCATATGAACTTTTATGATCAAAATAACCTCAGGAATCAGCTCTTAAAGTTTGTCGCATATATTGAGAATCACTCTGTATATCAGATTTATACAAGTTGCGGAGTTCGTTCAAACAAAAATTATGATGGTCATTATCCTAATTTCACACAAAACTCAGCATTTTTCTATATTTGCTTTCGGTTCTGTTTTTTTCCACATACACCTATAATAGAAAGAATGTTATAAATTTACACTATTTATTCTAAGATTACAATTGGCGCTTCACCTGTTTGGCATCGTAATCTATGCACACGACAATCCAAGTCCGTTACCCTTAACTGATTGTGAGCCGTATCAATTGCATTAGTCTTGCCGAAGTTAAGTGAAAAATCGCTTC
The DNA here is from genome assembly GCA_004143645.1 of Protaetia brevitarsis. Classification (NCBI taxonomy): domain Eukaryota; kingdom Metazoa; phylum Arthropoda; class Insecta; order Coleoptera; family Scarabaeidae; genus Protaetia; species Protaetia brevitarsis. The sequence goes on along the minus strand of RXPK01000282.1, from coordinate 932,073 downwards.
TTTCCTGCTTGTATACTGGGAGTTCTAAATTAACGATGTCAGTCAGCGAATCGACTGCGAACGAGGAGAAAGATTTGAAGGAAGACATCCAGGTAGCGGAGGATCAATTGCCGGAGATTAAGTTATACAAGATACGATGGGTTATCATAGGGATATTTGTCTTGTACGCTGCAGTTAGTGCCATCCAATGGGTTCAATACAGCATCATCACGAATATAATCGTCAAATACTACGGCGTGACCTCAGTGGCTGTCGATTGGACTTCTATGATATCTATGATAACCTATCCACCTCTGCTATTACCAGGATCTTATTTGATTGATAGAATTGTAAGTTATATTAGAGATGATTGATGATTTACAAATCGCCTGGCAAGGTATAGTGAATTATATTTTAATATACGTTCATCACTATTTATCTTGATGAAGTCAAAAATTTATTGACGAAATATTAAAGAAGTCAACATCTGCTTCATTTTTAGGGCCTGAGATATTGTGCCCTAATTGGTGTTATAGGAACAGCCATAGGGACATGGATTAAGGTATTCTCAGTCCAGCCGCACTTATTCTGGGTAGGTTTTACTGGGCAAACAGTGGTATTCGCTTCCCAAATATTCATATTGAGTTTACCACCCAAAGTGGCTTCGGTTTGGTTTGGACCTGATGAGGTATAAATACAAACAAAATGAAGGAATAGCCTTTTTAATTGATTTTGCAAAAAAAAAATAGGTATCCACAGCATGTTCCATTGGTGTTTTTGGCACACAGCTCGGTACTGCGTTGAGCTTCATGCTCCCACCTTTGATAGTAAAGAACCATGACAATCTGGATGATATAGGAAGAGAGCTGTCACACCTTTTCTATGGCGTTGGGATTTTAATAGCGCCAGTTGTGATATTAGTTTTCGTGTGTGAGTATCTCCAGGTAAAATAGATGATTTAGTATCCTTTATAACCTCTTTCTTCTTTCAAATTCGTGAAGATAAATTGCTAAATTGTCAATCTATAACTACGATATCTTCCTAAATAAAAACATCATTATTGTAGACAACGGTAAGTCACTGAACTTGCGTTAGTAACACTAGCCAATTTTTTTTCATTACTTTTGTAAAAATGGGTGTTAAGTTCTTAGGCATAGCCAGAAATCAAATCTTTCCACCACGTCTAGTTTAATAGATAAATATTAATTGTATTTACAAAATTCGTTAAAAAAAATTAGCACAAAAATCTAGAATGCTTAATTAGTGTCAAGAACACAAAAACATTTAAATGTACATGGCTCATATTTCTGGCTTTTATGTTGACTGTTGCTTTCTCTAATGAGAAACCAGCAAAAATCTTCCATCATGATGGGATCCCACCTACTCTGATATTATTTCTCAATTTCTGCAGTATTTGATGGAATCTTTTCCCCTGTTCATTACTCCTTCCTAAATTAGCACAAAAAAAATCCCAATACGAATGCAAAAAATGAACTTTAAGCGACATTCGGCACCCAGATTTTTTATAGTTCTCCAGCAATATCGAGATATCTTGGTAGTTTTCGCTGTTTTGACTTCTCAGAAAATTCTCAAAAGAACTCCAAGCTGCGAGCTATAAATCATTCATAGTACATTCAAAATGTTTATCTTTGAATATTTGTAACAGTTTTACTAGCATTGTGTTTGCACTGTCAGTGATAGACAATGATTTAAGTACGCTACTTTTGTAAGGTTCACGGGTTAATTACTTGGTATGACAGCTGAAGTTTGAATCGATACTCAATTTTTCAATTCTAAGCTTTCGCAATTAGTTTATTGCTTCCTCAGAGAATCAACTATAAAAGATTACAACCTGATTAGGTCAGGTGATCAAATTGTTGTATTGGATTGGTATACTAAACCAACATTTTCTGGGAGATACATCACCTTTTATTCTAGTCATCCGCTCAACCAGAAGTTAAACATTCTTAGAGCTATAAGACCGGCTATAAGACTTGGCATTTTATATAACACTGTCAGAGTTACAGATACTGTTAATAATCAAATAGGAAACCAACTTTTTCCTGAAGAAAGATATTACAGATTCCCATTTATTCCCGCCGTAACCTCCAAGATTGCTGGCTGTTTCAAAAATCTACCGGTCACCCTTGTCAAGTACAACTTACACTAGTTGAGTAAACTGTTTTGTAAATGTAGAGATCCCGTATCTCTTCTCTTGAGGTCTGATGTCGTCTATTCCATTCCTTGCTCTCAATGTGAGTCCATTTATATTGGACAGACCTCACAATACCTCAAAAATAGAGTTAGGCAACATATGAGCCTTCCGTACTTAGTACCTTTTGTGGTTGCCAAGTACTTCTTTTCATTACTTTTGTAAACTCGTCTTTATTATTATTGTGGACCAATAAATAATATTTCGCGAACTTCCGCATCAGACAGCTTTGTAAACGTATCCCTTAGGTGTTTAAAACGGTTTTTAATGCTTTCACAACCTGTTTAATTGTTTAATCTACCCTAATTTAATGTATAGAGGGGATAGATTTACCAAAATAGAATCGACTAATAGCTCAAATTTCGTATTAAATTTTCCAGGAACAATGTTGGTCTGTGGCTCCCATTTTTTGTTTTTTGTAATGTTGCCAAAAGCAGGAACAGCGACACTATAAAAAAGACGAAGAAGACCCAAGAATCTTGGAAAAAAAATAATGAGAACAATTCTAGGAGCGGTGAAGATGGGAGATAATGAATATAGAATGAGAAGGAATCATAAAGTAGTACAAGAATTAGGAGGGGAGATCATAGTGAGGAGAATTAAAAGACAGAGAATAAAGTGGTTGACATATACAATGTTAGAATGGGAACCAGGAAGCAGAAGAATACGAGAAAGACCGAAATCAAGATGGTTGAAAGAAGAACAGGAAGATCTGAACAGGGCCGGAATTAATAAATTGAAAAAGAAGGTAGAGGACAGAAATATACAGAGAAAAATTAGCAAGACAATTTAAAGGATAAAGATGGGAACAATCTCGATGGATCTAGAAAGCTTAAATAGAAGCGGCGCATTGAAATTCGAAGCTCACAATCAGCTCTTTTCGGATACGTTTAGTTTGCGGTTATTTATTTTTAAAAATACTTGATTTTTTACAAGAGAGAAGTAACAATCAGTGACGTAATTTGCTGGTTCTTGCCTTTTTTGACAGGATTTCAGAAGAATTCTTGCTTCTGTCCCACTAAGTTAATTTGCCATAACACGAAATACAGCATATATTTTGCCTTTATTTTTGATTTTGAAGCTAAAAATATTGTTCATAACCTCTCTCAATTAATTCACTTAAGGGGGTTACTACATATCTTTATCCATATAGGAAAACCGCCATTACATATGTCCCTTTTTCTCAGAAACGCCGTGTCTGATCTCATTGATTTTTTTTTACACACGTTCAAAGATTTCATAAAATTTCTAAAGACGTTCTTTTTATGAGTTTTACAAAATCGATATTTTCTTCGGTCACTTTTTTAAATTTTCGAATTTTTTTGTTTAAAGAGCAGAAGTTTATTTTAAAAAACGCTTCATTCAGTATATTATCTATCTAATTCTACATTTAGAAAAAAAATATATATCGCGATACTTTGAACAGGTTGCGAGAAAATGGGACAAGTATGTGAAAAAGCAAAAGCGAAGAAAATATCGATTTTGTAAAACTCAAAAAAAAAAAGCTTTTTAGAAATCCTATGAAATCTTTCACTTAAACTGTTGGAACGATACTAGATAACGTGTGTTAAAAAAATCAATGAGATCAGATACGGCGTTTCTGAGAAAAAGGGACACACGTTAATGGCAGTTTTCCCATATGGATGAAGATATGTAATAACCCCCTTACGGGCTTATTTTGCGATTTGTAACATATAAGTAATCCACAAACATAACAAGAACTGTCCGGAGAATTTTTACAGCCTCTTGCACGATTTTTCATTCTTAAAAATCACACGCCGATACAACTTGTGGAACACTGCTTCAAACTGCTTTTACTAAGTGACAGTTTAGTGATACTTCGATTGTTTCTTGCCAGGCCGCGTCAGCAACTAAAGAATAAATGAATCACTCCGCCATCTACACGTATCAATTCCAGAAGTTTCCTTTTGCCTATAACAGAATAACTGTGAACATGCTTGACCTAAAAATTATTCCACATTTTGGTGCTAGACACGCAAAAGAATTGTTCCCATTACGTTCCAGTGAGTAGTTACAAGAACTTCAAAGTTCTTGTGATGATGACTGCTACGTACCAACGACTATCTAAATGCCAGTTGCGGCTGTATTCTTATTTAGAAATGTAATATAGTTATAAATTGACAACCTATCTAATCCTCACAAATTTAATGAGATTTTCAACTAAAACTTCACATATTTCTTCACCTATTAAATACACAGTGTTGTTTTAACCTTTTTACTTACAGTTTTTAAAGCTGAACCACCATTGCCTCCCAGCAAGGCACAAGCCCAACTCAGACTCAATAGAACTGAATTTAGCAATGATGAGTTCCTGAGCAGCTACAAAACATTGTTGACCAATAAAGCGTTCCTAGTACTCACCCTTGCTTATGGTATAAACATTGGAACTTTTGCTGGTGTCTGCACTTTGCTGAATCAATTCATACTAGCGTATTTTCCGGTAAATACAATAACCCTGTACTTAATAACTCACCTAACTTCCGTTTTCTACTGCAGAATAGTGAAAAAGACGCTGGAACTATCGGCCTTCTATTGGTAGTTATAGGAATGGGAGGTGTGGTCGTTTTTGGAGTAGTTTTGGATAAGACAAAGAAATACAAGTGATCAACATCCCGTCATATGCGTTATTTACTAATACGAATATTTTGAATTTTAGAGAAACCACGTTTGGATTGTATGTTATGACTACCTTAGGAATCGTAGGATTCATGGTTGCGCTTGAAACTTATAGTAAATTACTTGTTTATATCAGTGCGTGCTGTTTAGGGTAAATATTCTGAAATCTTAAGACGCCACCTCATTCCGTAAAGACGAGCATGCAATTCGTTTGATATTTTCTAATAGGTTCTTCCAAAATGCCTACTATGCAGTTGGTTTCGAATTTGGCGTCGAATTATCGTTTCCACAGCCAGAAAGTAGCAGTTCCGGCATTTTAGTATCCATGGCCCAGATTTTCGGAGTCATTTTCACCTTGCTCTTGGGAGATTTCTCTTCGAGATTTGGTCCTTTCTGGGCCCTGTCTTTAACAGTTGCTTTCTTAGCTGTAGGCACTTTGGTAACGCTGTTCATTCCAATAAGTTACTGAGGCAGGAAGCTTTGGGTGTGGTGACAGAATCTAAAGCATTGTTATCGAATAAGGAGAGAAGGAATGCCGCGAATGAAGAAATTTGATTATTGTCTTGAGGAGTTTGTGTATCTAAGTGATTTTGTATATATTGTTGTAAATACAAAATTTATTTTTAAATTAAAATTAATATTAATAATAATGTCTCTCAGTTTGTTTTTGGTTACTTTTTCCTCATATATCCATTATCCTTTATCACGTTAAAATAATAGAATGTTATAAAGACTACTATTTATTTTAAGATTATAATTACCGCGCCGTCTATTGTAAATCTCAATCTATGCACACATCTAACAATAAGTCCGTTCGCCTTGACTGGCTGCGAGATGTATTCATCAATTACTCTTGTGTCGGGTTTAAGTGAAAAATTGCTCTGCCCCCATCATCGCCTATACATTGCGAGTTCCAAAACACACCATGTCAGTGGGCGAGTTGGTTTCACACAAGACGAAGGATTCGAAGGAAGATGCCCAATTATCCGAGGATGGATTGCCGAAGATCAAGTTATACAAAATACGATGGGTAATCATAGGGATATTTGTCTTGTACGCTGCAGTTAGTGCTATCCAATGGGTTCAGTACAGTATCATCACGAATATAATCGTCAAATACTATGGAGTTACTTCAGTGGCCGTCGATTGGACCTCGATGATAGCTATGATAACCTACCCGCCTCTGCTATTGCCAGGATGTTATTTGATTGATAGAATTGTAAGTTGCACTGCTTTATATAGTAGACAAAATAATGTTTGCAAAAGATTATTGCAAGGGTTATTTGACCTATTCCGTAAATTAAGGCTTTAGACCAATTAATAAACAGTGCTGGTGATGATTCCATGTGTAAGGTATCAAGCATACAGCTAAGGATAGTTAACACTACTTTAAATTAATTATTTCTTTAACTCCAAATTAATTTTCAACACAAAATTGTTGTCCCCCCTTAGGGATAGAATATAGTAAATGAGCAAACATTTATCCAGAAAATTAGTTATGCGGACTGTCTAAGATAAGGCCCAAGAAGATCAGCTGCTCAACCGAAGCGTACTTTTTCATGAAAGCAATTATTTAACTCCTGATGAGATCAAAAATAAAATCTACCAAATACTGAAAGAGATACTTGTTTTTCTTTTAGGGCCTGAGATATTGCGCCCTAATTGGTGTCATGGGAACAGCTATAGGTACCTGGATCAAGCTATTCTCAGTTCAACCTCACTTATTTTGGGTGGGTTTCACAGGGCAAACAGTGGTATTCGCTTCTCAAATATTCATATTGAGTTTACCACCAAAAATGGCTTCCATTTGGTTTGGACCTAATGAGGTATAAGCACAAACGATACATATTATGGATGCAATTAATTTATTTTATAAAAAGATATCAACAGCTTGTGCTATTGGTGTCTTCGGATCACAACTTGGTGCTGCTTGAGCTTCATTTTGCCGCCGTTGATAGTAAAGAACCATGACAATCTGGAGGATATAGGAAGAGAACTGTCGTATCTTTTCTATGGTGTTGGAATTTTCATTGCACCAGTCGTGATATTGGTTTTTCTATGTAAGGATCTTTTATAAGCTGAAATATCTTTTATATTCTTTATTATTATTATTTACAGTTTTTAAAGCTGAACCACCATTACCTCCTAGTAAGGCGCAGGCTCAACTAAGATGCAATAAAGTCAAATTTAGCAATGAGAACTTCTTGAATAGTTATAAGTCTTTATTGACCAACAAAGCATTCTTAGTACTTACGTTAACTTATGGCATGAACATAGGAGCCTCATCCGCAGTCTGTACTATGCTGAATCAGTTCATATTAGCATATTTTCCGGTAAATACAACATTTCTGTATTTATGAACTTACCTCAAATCTGATTCTTACTGCAGAATAGTGAAAAAGATGCTGGCACCATTGGTCTCCTGCTGGTAGTTCTGGGAATGGTAGGTGTTGTGGCTTTCGGAGTAGTTATGGACAAGACAAAGAAATACAAGTAACTGACATTTTATCATATGTATTAACTATTAATAAAATTAGCTTTGAATTTTAGAGAAGCCACATTTGGATTGTTTGTTATGACAACTTTGGGAGTTGTAGGATTCATGGTGGCTCTTGAAACCTATAGTAAATTTCTTGTTTACATCAGTGCGTGCTCTTTAGGGTGTGTATGCTAAAATCTTAATACATGAAATCTAACACATTCTCAAATAGATTTTTTCAAAGCGCCTACTACGCAGTTGGTTTCGAATTTGGTGTTGAATTGTCATTTCCACAGCCGGAAAGCAGCAGTTCTGGCATTCTACTATCCATGGCGCAAATTTTCGGAGTCATGTTTACCTTGCTTCTGGGAGATTTCTTGTCTAGATTCGGTACATTCTGGGCCCTATCTTTAATGGTTGGTTTCTTAACTGTGGGCTCCATAGTAACGCTATTCATACCAAATAAGCTGTTGAGACAAGAAGCTTTGGGTGTAGTACCAGAATCCGAGGTATTCCTAACGAGCAAGGAGAAAGGAAAAACCAGCTATGAAGACATTTGATTATCATTCTGATGAGCTAGTGTAATTGATTTTGTATATAAATTGTTGTAAATATAAAATGTATTTTTAGATCAAAATTATAAATCACATTTTTTTTGTATGTGTTGATGAGTACATTTTTTTTACGTGTGGTTTCAATCTGACTCCTACAAATATCGGTATGACAGAAAATTTAAACACATTATTTCATGTTCGCATAATTATTTTGTGATTCAAATTTATCAAATAATTTTATTTTAAGAAATACCAACCGATCGAAAAAAATATCTTGATTCTGCACCAACAAAAATTTGAGAAAGGATATCTTTAACAATATAATTGCATTAAATTAACTGCAATTCTGGTTAGTCTAATCTTTATTTTTTAATAACTTTGACTTTGTGAAATAAACAATACCTATTGTTTAAGTGAACTTGTTGGATTTGTTAAACATACCAGAAATAAAATTAGGTTATTTTGGAAGCTATGAGACCTACGCAGTATAAGTATTCCGTGATAAGTTACCTAATCCATCATGATCAAAGCAGATGATATGAATAATACAATTTTGACATAAAAGTAAGGGGATTATGTACATATTTAACAACATATTTTAGTTTCTTTTAAGTATTATTGCATTATAAACAGTATTTTAAATACAAAAGCCGGACGTTTTGTTTTATTTGCGTGGACACGCATGTATGCATTGATTTAAAACTTTTGCCTTTTAACGGAAAATGCAAGCACCTGTATTCAAGCTAAGTGCTTTTTTTACGCGGAAGTATTTTAGTTTTATTCATGTTCCAACATGCATAAGTCTCAGATACACAAACAAATTATTGTTTGTGTATCTGAGACTTTGTTGTATATTCTTTCTTTTGTTCATTAGAACAAAAGAAAGAATATTTTTCGTGCGAGGTTAAAGAAATTTCAGAGCTAATTGGAATCTTTTCAGTTAATGCTGATTTACTTATAAGCCAAGGAACCTTATAGTATCTAGTATATAGTGTTTGAAGGTTTTAAAACCGTTGCCAAGCAACTTTACAGCAGTATACAGGGTGTATCAGATATAGAGGTAAATATAATAATATGTAGCAGCTGTAATCATATACAATCAAAAAGTTTTAATGCACAGGGGGTCTATCTGTAAGCACTAACGAAAAAAAAATATTTTATAAATGCCGTGGGCTAGAGCCGCACCTGTGCCCAACCTAAATGCTGTCCCGAGTATACCGCCACATACCACTATCATTCAGCCATTACCGCTGTTAGTTTTGTGTGGATCGCCGCTTGGAGTGCAAGCCACTTCGAACATTTTATTTAAATTTTTCCCGTCTCGAAAAAACGATCCTTTTCAGGACCATCATGATTTCATATAAAGAAAATCGAAGCTTGATGCATCGGCAAAAGCGCGGGAATGTATAGATTCATTTTCGCGCGATATCATAGTAAAAAGCGTGTTTGCAAATTTTTTCTATCTACATTTATTTCTGTGTAATTCGATTCAATTCATTTTGCGTTATATGATTAAATAAATCCAAAAGAAATAACTCAGATACATGTGGTACCGTTTATTAACAACTAACTCTCGATTCGACAAAACAGAAGAAAAATATTTACATTTTTTGTAATTACTGAAGTCGCATATCCGGTGAAACTCGAACGTCTTATCAGGATATTAAAAATAATAGTTTGTAGACTTACGTAGAATGCTCTTAACAAAAAAGGAATGTTTATTTTATAAAAAGAAGAAATTTAAAATGCCTCAGTTTTGCTATTTTTACAAGGGCCTTTATTTATTCAGAATGACGTTAAATGAATTTACGGCATACCATTCAAAGTAATACTAAATGAGTGCAATGTATTTATACATAATACCACGTTTAGCGGGTGCTTAACATGACGTTTCCTTGCATCAGGCTCGGACTAAAGAATTTTTGGCTCTAAATTTTACTTTTTTTTATTCTTTAATGATGAAATCCGGTTTCGGTGGGTTTGTGCTTTATATGTCGTGTAGTTAACACCCAAGCAAAATTTACTTTTTTATTTGATACACCCTGTAGAGTGTTTGAAGGTTTTAAAACTGTTATACACGGGAAAAACGATCTTGTTGTTTTCAACCATTTTTCATGCATTTGGTTACAGTTACTAAAGTATTACTTGATTTAGGAATATTAAAAATATTCCTGTATTGAATCAAACAAATAATTTGGTTAGTAGATTTATTTGAAGCTAGCGCAGTATTTATTAATTTATGTAAATATTTACATCGAAGTAAAAATAAATATTGCATTTTATTTTCGTATGGCAGTTTTCTCCCCATATAGTACAGCAGATGTGCAGATATACTTATGTGTAGTAGAGAAATTGTCGCATAGATGGCGCATCTCTTATTTCATTGCAGTAACAGATAATATTTCGCACAAAATAGGCTGGAAACTACGATCGTAACATACTAATCTGGTATATTTACTAGAACAACATCTGATAGGAGTCATCGCCATTGAAAGGACGATTTCTTTAACGGCACACTAGATTGTTAGGATGGCCACTGCGACCAACTCCCCAATACTACTAGGATTTACAACATTCTAACGGCAATCCCACTTCTTAGTGCATGGCAGTGTTCCCAACCTTTAAGCATAGAATTTCCCACGAAAACTATCAAAATTTCCCTTTTTTAAACAAAATTCCCACGAATGCGCAAAACCATGGTACAAATCATGATGCAAGAAAATAAGATATGCTCTTGCGCATCTATATGTGACGTACTTGAGGGCCAACAGTACTACCAATCCAATAATTTAATAGGTATCACCAATATAAAGAAAAGTAACTCCCATTTTTTTTTTATATATCCAATTAAAATCAATAAAACTGTATTTTTATCATTTCTTTCAGTCAAACTTGCATTGAAATAAAATCTTTAGATAATTCACATTTTTAAATGTAATTTTCAATTGAATGCAAAACGATCTTGAAAAAAAAAATCATTGTAATTAGCACATTTTTTCATTAAGAAATCCAGCTATAAAAATGTTAATGTTATTGCTTTGCTATGAATGATTCTGTTAATGTAAAGTATTTTTGCGTTCTTTAGCTCTTACCTTTATACTTGTTGGTACTTATAAAGCCGCTTTACAGTTCGCAATTTTTCGTATTGCGTGCAATACAAATAGCGCATGCGCATTCAATAGATTTCGATCAGCTGTGTGCAATCTTATTGGTGTTGCACGGATTAGAACTTGTTCTAATATTTCATTGCGCGCAATTTTATTGCACGCAATACGAAAAATTGCGAACTGTAAAGCGGCCTATACGTACTGAAATTTCACAAATTGTAAGTGCCCTAATAACCAAATTTAAATTTTCCGCCGCAATTTTTAGTGAATTCAACGTAAAGGCATTAAAATAACTATTAATGTAGTACAAAATGGTGGGTAATTTTATGTTTCAACGTTGAAGTTACTAAGAATAATTGCGGGAAATTTAAATTTGGGTATTAGGGTAGTTCATATTTTTTAATGGCAAATGAAATATCTATTAGTTTGGTACGAACATTATAATGTAGACAGTGTTGGAATAAAGAAAATACAGATAAAAAAGAAAGAATTAATCAATGATTGTGAGTGTAGTTTTATTTTTCTTTTTTTTTTACAAATTTATTTATCAATTTTTATAAATATGAGATAATAGTTTGTTTTCTTTGCCGTATTTGATTTATATATAATTTCTAAAAAACTTCTTGGGAAGCGGCATTTATTTATTATTTTATATTACTTATACAAAAACGTTTCGATGCATTTACATCTTTTTCAATTTTTTTTTTTTGAAAAAACACGTTAAATGTTTTAAACAACAAAAAAAAAAAAACGATATACACAACATATAACACATGGACTATAAAATTTGAAAATCTCAAAACTTAAAATAAAAATATAAAAATAAGAAAAAATAGCTTGTATATTTGTACCTGGTAAATACGTCTTATTTTAGGATATCACGTTTTAAAAAAAAAAAAAAAATTCCCACGAATACCATGCTATTTCCCTTTTTCCCTTCGACTTCAAAACTTCCCACAAATCGGGAAATTTCCCACGAGTTGGCAACACTGGTGCATGGGGTTTTGGAGATAATTAAATTAAATATTAATTAAATTCAAAGAACTCACACAACATTTATTGATAATATTTAGGGTATTGAAATATTGTATTACGGAATTTATTAAAATTAGCATAATATCACACCAAATTACACCATTCTCCTTGTCACATTACGTATTATCCGCACCAGTGTGATCCAAACAACATTATTAGCTGTCATGTAGTGCCATGTAGTGCTTATTACCGGCTGAATTACGACAGATGTTCAGTAAGTACTTGTAGTGTTTCATATTTAAATACCGCAGGTGCGATAAACGCATTTACCTATTTGTATACCTCGGTATTATGTTTGGATAATCATTTAGAAATATCGATCTATATAATTAGTTGAGCCGTACAGCAATTGCAATTTATTACAACGCAATTAATTTCTCATTGGATGAAATAATCCCAAGATTAACTTGAAGGGTGATTTTGCAAACAGATGTTTTTTTTTTTATTTTAATTTGAGGTAGTTTCCTGACAAATCCGCACATCCGTAATTCGATCTATCAAGGTTGGAGAATGGGAATTAATAGATAGGATATCTATGACGAATTAATTGTGACCAGTATTCTAAGAGAATAATGCGTAGCCGTGCTTGCACAATTCGTTAACGGTCATTATCACTACCTATACAATCTATTGCTTTTATGTCTGGACGAAAATTAAATTAATATAATGCTAATGTATAAAAACTACGAAAGAATGATTTAATAATACATCTGCGAATTAAATCAAATAAACAATCTGTTAAGTTGTGGGAATGACAGCAGTCTTCTCTAACATGTTGTCGTTTTTTTAACTTCGATGATTATGCCACTTTAAAGAGGAATTACTACAAAGTGTGAATTCTTCAAAATTTGTCATTTTGAAGATGTTCTTGCATCCGTCATGAAATATCAACCTCATTCACTTCGTTCCTCTAGCTTTTCGCTTATTTTGACTATATTTATTTATATATCAATTAGTCATACACAAATCTTTGGACAATGTTAGAAAATAAATGTGTGACATTTATTTTCAAACTTTAAAAAACAAAATTATTTCATTTTACTGAAATTCTAGCTGTATATAATTTTATGTAGGTACAATCAGTGGCGGTTTCTGTATAGGAGCACATGAGCACGTGAACCTCCTAAACAAATCGTCGATTACAAACTAATAAAATCTATTACCCGATCTATTCGTATATTCGTGAAATATAACGCAGCGAAACGAATAAACGACGCGACGTTCCTTTCTATACATATGGATGTACATCGCGAGCAAGCGACCAACGACGGAGCACGTGCGCCGAGTAGGCGGGACTACGTTGATTTTATCCAATGCATAGCCGCATAAAGGACGTAGCGGAGGTGGGGAGGGATACGACAGATTCCATATGAACGGTGCACAAATTGAGTGTGCTCCTGTGCTCGCTTTCGTTGCGTTCTCGGCTCACGTTAACAAATCGATCGACATCAACGTTCAGATATCGTGTTTTAGGGATAAACTATATTATATATGTTTTGTTTATGAATGACTCACCGTTCACAAGGTCGTAACTACCATAAGAACTATACTGTTTGTTGGTGACAGTTTATAATGAACCAAGGTGCGTAATTATTTTAATTTATTAAATAATATACTGCTGTAGTTTTTTATTTAAAAAAAAACAATTATCTGAATAAATTTCTTAATTTAATGTTATTTTCATTTGAAAGTTGTTTTGATATTTTAGGATAACGGTGTATTTCTTTATACTTTAAGTTTTAACAAATTTCGTGACTATATATATAACATATATATTTATTCACTATTGCTATATTTTTCGTATGGAGGATTTGTTCCAGTTTTTGTTTGTTTTCTGGCTCTCTGCTTCGTACGTGTGAGCGAGAGAGCCAGTGTGATATAGATATGGGGTGGCTCACATGCGTTGTTTTTCTTTTGCTTGGAATTTAAAAATTTTACTATATTAATCTATTAATTTGTTGCTGATATTAAGCCTGTGTTCAATGTTTAATCACGCTCGTGCGGTTTAGATGAATAATTAATACAGGTATGTATTAAATTTAATTTTATACAGGGTTATTATTGTATAGCACTTTTCAAAGTAAAGGGGTGAAAGATATACATGAGTAATGCCTATATACAAAAAATTAAGGTTCTATGTGCATGTTGTAATTTTCCAATTTTAGGGCCAAAATGTAGTTAAAGACGGCCCACATCTGTGTTTACCGTATGTATGCACATAAATCTAATAAGAATGAAATTTCAACCATCTGTAAGTAACATCGAAAAATTAAATGCTAGGCATAGGAATTCATTCAAAGCAGATGTTATTTACATAAGATTTAAACTGAGATAAGACGGAAGCATCAGAATGCAAACAAAGCAGTCAGGTGTTTTTTTTATGATGTGCTTTTGCCATGAACTCGTGTATCACGTAAAGTAGTAGTACATTTTAAAGGTTAAATTTATTTTAAAATAAACTTATTATGTTTGCAATAAAACTAATGTATGATTGTTAACTTTATGTAGCGTGTTTCAAATCTATACGCTGCCATTACAAACGTATGCATCCACTGCGAATAGCAAGTGCACACTAAATGTAATCCCAACGTTCAAAGTGTAGCGACGACCGATGGTTCACCGGTATGCTAAATGAGTCAGGGCCGGACTCGAATAAAGCAAATCATTCTCGGTACTCCGTGTACTTAGAACCGTAATTTTTTGTATATAGGCATTGCTCATGTATATCTTTAACCCCTTTATTTTGAAAAGTGCTATACAATAATATCCCTGTATTTTAGTTTTAGATATAAGAAGATTTTCAAAGAATTGTAGATGATAAAAGTTGATATAATTAACACAATAATCATGGTTATAACAATTTAAATACTTAGTGTTAATTTATAAATATCTTAAATTTAACTTTGTAAAAAAAAAGGAAATTAGACAATATATTTGTTAAAAAAAACTATCTATTTCATTTAAAACACTGATTTAAATTTTCGTTTGAGATACTTCATCTACAGCAATACGTTTATTAAACCCGCGCACATAAAATTACAAACTTAAACTCGTAAATCTTTAACTGTTCCCAAAAAACCTACATTTCCCTCAAAGATACGAATAATAATTGATTTTTTTAGAAAAACAAAAATAAATTGGCAACAGCGCAGCCGCAGTTAAAAACTACGCCGCATTGTTAAATCCTTCTGCAAAAAGCCGACAAAGCAAGCCGCCACTAATGCGCTTTGGTGCAGCTGACAAACAAAAAAGAATATATATTGCTGTGTTTCATAAGAGGGAACCCACCAACACATATTGAAATGTAATTATTATTTTATGTACACACCTGTTTGTAAGTCCAGTATAATTTGGGTTAGCTCCTATTCGTAATCATGGAAATTGAATATAATTTATCGTCTGGCAACTGTACGATATCCTGGTATCCTAGGTGTTTACTTGACTTGAATGGGGTGGTGACCTAATGTAATTCGTTGTGGGAAAATGATGAAAATCCTTGGTGACGTGGTGGTTGTTGATAAAAAAGCTGCTAGAAAGATTTTTATTTTTATCAAGTGTAATGAATTAAGTGGTTTTTCCTGTCTTACGTCTGGTATTGAAGGGGATCTTCTATGTAAATTCATGTAATTACTCTAATCTGGAAATATACAGAAGAAGCGTGAGGATTGTTCGACATTATAAGAAATTTTGCTGTATCTACTACACCTGGGTGTTTGTTCTGCATGGGAGTGTGCATGTGTTTGCTGTTCCGAGTCTAATCATACATCCTGAATGTAACGAAGGAGGTCTGTTTCCTGAATTTTCCTGCTACCGATGTTATTCTCCTGGTCTGGCCCTTTTAGCTGAATATACGAGCGAATCTGGATTGTCACTACAAGGAAATCACATTTGAAAGAACTCTGGCGTTTGTATAAACCGATAAACGAGGTATCTGGTCAAAAAATTGTTTAAATTTTTTGTATAAATGAGGTTATAACGTCTATAATATTTTGAGGTTATTATTAGTTCGTATGAGATTAAAATTCTGAACTTTTATAAGTTGGCAAACGTGGTTGGTGGTTTTCTATTCTCTTATGATAGCGCGGAAGATTTTAAAAGTTCATATTTGAATAAAAGAATCTAAATTATACTGGATAATTGATAATACTTGTTTGAATATTCCTAATAACTATCCTCACCTTGAGAGTAAGAGTTCTCATGCTATTTATATGTTTTTGATATAAACTTAATAATAAATTATACATCTTATTTAGGAGAATCAAGGCGTACAGCCGTCAGCACAGCGGGTTCGTAACTGTAAAAAATAATAAAGGTAGACTACTCATTGGTTAGTAAGAGGGGGGATCATTAGTGCGCATGATCTGGAGTGGTAAATTTTAGATATCTTGGACATATACGGGATTTTATAGCCATCTAGTGGATTAAGTTAGTATTGTGTCTATCATTGTAGGAAGGTATCTGCAAAGAAAAGGCAGATCTATTTAGAGAGTTATTTATTTATTTTTCTTTTGCTTGTTAAAGCATTAGCCGGGAAAATCACAATAATATAGTACGTAAAAAAAGTAATGAAATGAAATATACAGTACGTAAAACAGATAATGAAATGCACACAAAACAAACAAAGTAGTATTATAAGTAAACACTAAACAATATATAAATAAGAACTATGGATGCGAACAGTTTACTGTGCAATATTTGAAAGACAATTTTAATTCGTTTAGTTATGAACAAAAAATTCAAGTTAAAAGTATGAGCAGACCAAAATCAGAACTTAATTTGACGCAAACTACAAAGGGCAAATTTAGAGACTTTACAAGAAAATTTAAGAAAGACATGTACGAAAAAATATTGGATTTTAGTTAAAAATTTGCATGTTCTTGATTTTGTGAACACCCTACGTTTCCAACCACGAGCCGCCACTGGGTATAATAATTATTTTCATTTATTATTGAAATTTTTTTCCAATACAACATTGGCAGGACTTCATCTCATAGTTGCACGATTGAATTTTATAACAGTTTTAATACATACAACTTCTATATTAAATTTTATTATAGAAACTATAACTTTAACACCCCTCAATATCACTGTTTCGAGTATAATTCCGTTTTTGCAACATCTACTTTCAATTCCCAACGCACCCCATTCTATAATCCCCATCGAAATATGAATATACAACACCCAACTAATGATATTTTAGATCTTCTAATGCGGCGCACGTAATACTAAAGCGACATCAAAACACCATTTCCACTTACCACGATGTCTTATCTAAATCTTTGCCGCTGCAGGACACACATGTATATTATCGCAAAAACGTCTCTCGCTTTGATGTAAGGAAGGTGCGTGCGGACCCTATCTCCGCTCCTTTGAGGAGCTACTGAAGGGTTTGGATGAGGTTAAAGAACCATGTCACAATAATAACGTTGTTAAGTCTAACCCATATACATACACATATGAGTACACAAAGAACCACAAAGTAAGTTTGGTAAAACTTTGTTTTCTAGGTCTTTTGAGGCGTGTTATTTCGCTAGTAGGCCACATGAATATTTCATGAGATGTATTTGGTGCGGGAGTGAGCTTTTTCTATAAATTTTGCATATCAAAACCAGTAATATCAGATGCGGTATACGTAGAATCTAAACTATTATGGATGATGTCAGAGAAATGTGTTGGTGTAAGTGATACAGAAAAGTTTTTACTGAGAATCGCAAACTTTTGTAGTTGCATATATGAATAATAATAATAATAATAATAATCGGTGTCTATCTGCATATGGAGCTTTAGAAACTTTGTCATACTGGGTGCTTGTACACCAGCGACACTTTCTAATTGTACGACCTACAGGGTAAAATAGAGCCTACATGTTTAGCGTGGATAGTAGACAGATCTATGCATTAACCTGCCGCTTCGAAATGTGTAAACACAGATGTGCTGTCTGTTATTTTAAAAAAAAGCTTAGGCTGGATTTATTAATGTGCGAAGTTGAATGCATCTATTATATATTTGTTATCTTTGCGTAGGAATAAATTTATTTGATGTTTGAAGTATTTCGAATAACTGTAGTCTTATTAAATGGTTTTAAAAGGTATTTTCATTTTACAGTTGAACTACGACTAGGAACTAGACCAAAGGCATGTTAATTATACAATAAATAGCAATATCACTGGGTTTAGTACTTTTATTCATTTTACACGTATGCAATTAATAATGAACGTATCAAAATGGATCGCATGAAAATATTTAAGGTATCCAGTTATACTGAAATCAGTAAAGCATATCTCCCTTATGCTTATATTTTTGAATCTAATTGATGTGTGACGATTTCATATCAATTTCTTAATTCGCTCCGGCTTCCTCCTTTGACATTAAATAATGAAAGAGATATAGCGAGGATGCATTCAAAACCACGATTTTTGTATCAGATATTAGAACGAAGTTCTACGCTCGTCAGAAAAATTTTTTATTGGTTATAGTAATAGTGTGTTTTTATTAACATTATAATGACAAGATAAAATAATATTTCCATTATAAATTCCCTAGTACCAAAGATTTTACCTCAAAAGTCTCACAATATTTTTTCAAAAGAAATACAAAATTTGAATTAGTCGTAAATCGAACAGCAGTGATAGGTATAAATATAAAATGCAGGTTTAAATTAATAATTAATGATTACTTTATATACAGTGACCTGCATAAATATTGCAACATATAGGATTTTTTTTTATAAAACATACTAAAACTTTTTTTGGGAGATGGTGGTGCATATCTAGAAACCCCAAAATCTATTTTGACACACGTCACGTGACCACTAGAATGACGGTAAATATGCAAAATATGCCGTGAATCTCCAAAAAGTGAGGTTAGATGACATGATATCGAAAAAAGTTATTTGAAAAAGTTGTTTAGAATTCAATTCTGAGGCGGTATGCAAATTTTTGTAAAGATAACTAAACGTCACTAAACGACGAGCCATCACGAAGGAAACTTCGACCTCGCCGCTAAAGATGTTCACTGCAAATGTGAATGAAACGTACGAAAGTAATTCCACAAGACCACGGCTCAACAGCCCGGAAAAACTTTTTACAGTTTTGTAAAGTATTAAAGTATTTAAAAAATTGAAAAATCACAATTTTCCAAATCTTGATTAATTGAATTACATATTGATAAAATTGTTTGAGTATCAACCAGATTTAGAAATATTACTGCTGTTGAGCTGCTAAAAACGAGAAAAATGGAAATATGTAATTCAATTAAACAATATTTGGAAAAATTGTGATTTTCATTTTTTTTTCAAACATCTTCACACACATTTGCACACAGCCTCAGAATTGAATTCCAAGCAACTTCCTCAGCATTGAATTCCAAGCAACTTTTTCAAATAACTTTTTTGGACATCATGTCATTTAATCTCACTTTTTGGAAATTCATAACATATTTTTTAAATTTACCGCCATACTAGTGGTCACCTGACGTATGTGAAAATAATTTTGGGGTTCCCAAACATGCACAACCTTTCCCCAAAAAAAAATTATTAATATTTTAATAATAATAAAAAAATCCCATATGTTGCAATATTTGTGCCGGTTACCGTATATATATATATATATATATATATATATATATATATATATATATATTAATTTTCATTATGTTATATCGAAAAACGAAGCCGCGACGTTTTAAAAACAGATATGAAAACAATCATTATGAATCAATTAGATTAAAAAACACAAACATATTTAGTAAAGCTGCAGGGATGTGTAAAGAAAACAACATCTGTTCGTATATAATATTATATTTAAGGCAAGCAACTGAAAAAGTTCGAATTGTGCTAAACGATGTAAGTCGGCAAGCATAAGTATGCGCCTTTGATGTATTTATTTGCCTCTATTTTATAATTTCAATGTTTTTCTATGTTTACTTACTGCCTTCTTCTTTACATTTAAAACCCAGAAACCGCACATCTGTGTTTATACTATATATCGAAGACGGCAATGAATGCATCGAACCGTCTACTATCCATGCTAAACATATAGGCTCTATTTTATGCTGTAGGTCGTACAATTAGAAAGTGTCGCTGGTGTACATAGTGTCGCACAGAAGACTGAATCTTTGATGGTAACTCTATTTTTGATTTTAGGAAAAGAGTCTTTTATACAAGAATTTTATAGATTTCAATGCTGAGTCACTTAAAAATACTTCAAACTAAATAAAATGAAAAGAAGTCGTAGTTGATTCATACTAAAAACCCTTGAAAAACTGTTAGACAGGCACTAAAAGATGATGTATTACCCTACCGGCCACTACTGCTTTACGACAGCCTTGCATCGCCTCGTACAGAGGGCTGACCATGCTCTGCAAACCAAGGAAGTGCTTTTGTGCACATTCCCGGACGTAGAGGGAGCATTCGACAATATTTCAGCAGCATCAATCGCCAAAGCATCGAGGAAGAAAGGTATTGACAAAGCAAGCTGCAGGTGGATAGATCGCATGCTTAAAAGGGAATCAGTTTACACAACCATCACAGATACTGGTGCATGTTATAAAACTTTTCATTTAATGCAATCTGTTTTCTGTGCGTGCTTAATAATAATAATTTCTTGGCTATCAGTAAGAAGGTCTGGGGGACTGTTTCCCTTATACTGCTTCCAAAGCAAGGTCTTTTCAAGGGTTTTCTTTATTCCTTGGCGAATGCTGGGAGATAACTATAGTTGTTTCATGGCAAACATAATAAGAACTGAGAGCTGACCAGTTTATTATGTTTTTGTTATTATTGTTAATAGTGACAGTAGGAACATGTCAATATGACAATTGTTATGGAATCCATATAGTATTATATTTAGGTGGAACACGGGGTTTAGGGTAACTTGTAATTATTTAAGGATTGCAAGCTTTTTACAGTGAGAAATTAACAAATTAATGTTTCCCGTTTACCGGACGAGCGCTTTACCAAACATATGCCGATATTAGATCTTGAAAGACTGGCAGGACGGCAATTATGCAAGGATTGCAGGCTTTTTACAGTGAGAAATGAGCAAAAAAATTACAAATTAACAAATTAATGCATTTCTGCTATTAACTGTAATAATAATAATATTTATTAATCCATTTAGATCAAAAAGCATTGATATAGGACAAGTCAAAGCAATGGGAGAAATAAGAATACAACAAAAAAGAAGAAGCAAATATAAACAAATTCTTATGAAAATAAAACGTAACATAAACTGTGTTTTGAATTAATAGTAAAGAAAAAAAGAAAAACAAAAAAAAATCTATTGAGAGTTATCATTAAGGTATTCGTTTACCGAGTAATAGGCTTTCTGAATTAATAATGATTTTACTCTCTTGTTGAATAATCTAATGGAATTGATGTTCTTTATATCTGCTGGAAGATGGTTATACAGTACAATGCCTTTGTAAACTGGATTTGATTCGAAGTGAACTAATCTATGCTTAGGAATTTGCAGGTCGTGGTTAACCCTAGTCCTACCAACGTTTTATCGTAACGTGTCCTACCAAGGTGTGCCTCACAGGCACACATCTATTTGTACACATTGTTGATGTAAATAATAGCAAAATATGCATTATTTATTTCATGTAGTAGGTTACAGTAAGATTAAAACATATAGAAAGAATATTGTGTGTCAGAAGATATAATTAAAATATACAAGATAGTAAAATATTTGAAAGTATTTATGTAGTTTGCAATTTGTGCACGTGAGTATTTTCTCTGATGTTTCACCACAAACCGTTGCTTACACTTATCACATAACGTGGTTGACATTCTGCTTTTCTTTGATGGCAAATTATAGCACCGTTTTCGTTTTCTTACTTCCCGAGCCGAAGACTCCCCTGTGTTGGTACTTGATTCAACGTAGTTGTATCAATGAAGTATGACTTTTATGCAAGCCACTCAAACTACGACGTCCTAATTGCCCCAGTACTAATTCTGTTGTAATTTCTCGTAAGAAAATTTTGCGAAGTCTTCGTTTTTTGGAATATGCCAGTCAGATGATATTTCTCCAAATGACAAATGAAGCTACTCCACACACATCAATTATATGAAAAAAATAGACCAAAGCCACCTATTAGTTTGCGTTTCACTGAATATGTATGTACCATCTGATCAAGTGTATCCACCCCTCCTTTCGTGAATTGTAGTACTTATTATTTCAGATTTATTTTTATTTTCCTCATCAATAGTGGAGTTTTGTGCATTGTAGATAATAATATGACAGCGATTTTTCTTAGGTACATAAGATACCAAAGTCATTGTCTTCTGAAAACCAAACAAGTTGCTTTCAATATTCCGTCGCCTGTGAGGTAAAAAATTTGTGTATGCAGCGCTTATTTTTCTGAGCGTTCCTACACAAGTTAGGCCTTTTAAGCAAACTGGATGCAAGCTCGTAGCTGTGAAGAAGTTTTGAACGTAATATTCCTTTTAGTTCTCAGAAAAGGTTCACAAAGGTCTTCAACCACCTTTTGCGCTAAGTTTTCTGCTCTGTTGAGACCTTCTTTTCCTAAGTACGGTATACCACGTAACGGATAACTAGTTCCACTATCGCATATCCACCAAATTTTCATACCGTACTTATCTGGCTTGCTTGGCAGTACTGTCGGAAAGATACACCACTTCTAAAAGGCACCAGTTGTTCATCGATGTTACATTACTGCAGGAAGATAATATTTCAGCAAGTTGTATTAACACGGTCCCACAGGTCTCTAATTGGTGCCAACTTTCCTTTGCCTTCGGGGGTTCTGGTCGCTTTATCGTCAAAATGAATAAATCTTAGTAATTGAGTAAATCTATTTCGTGAGATACACGCTCGATAAACAGGATTTCCATATAAAGGATTCCATAGCCAGAAAAATATAAATATTCTGGAGACTGATGATGACACAAGTACTTACTTGGATATTATGAGTTCCTATGTTTCGTTCTTATATAAATACGCCCACTAGAACTAGTGAAGTTTCTCAGTCTTGTCTGGACCACATCTTTATCAAAGATGTTGGACAAACATTTCAGTACTTACCAATAGTAGTGAAAACCGACATCACTGATCACTATGCAACAATAATACAAATGCACTCCCTGAGACAAAAACAGATATCAAGTAAAAAAAGAATGAAGACTTTTCTTGATAAAAACAGATTCTCGCAAAAATTGTGACGAAACTGGACTAGTGTGTATTTTGCACAGAGTGTAGATGAAGCGACTGACAACCTAATAAAAACAATCAATACATGCATAGATACGTCCAAAATACGAAAGTAATAAAAAGAATCAAGTCAAAAGAACTCCGTGGATAAGCACCAGTTTGGTACATTTAACAAACGAAAAGTATAGACTATATAGGGAAATGAAGAGAGATCCAACCTTTGACAATATTACCAGATACAAACAATTTCGGAATCGACTAAATGAGAACATTAAAGCTGCGAAGAGAAATTTTTATCAGAATGAAATAAAGAAAAGAGAAATAACAATACACACTTTGGAATACAATTGGAATTTGGCAGGTAAAGTGAAACAAGGGGGTAACCGAACTGTGAATGATAAGGGTGACCGACTAACTGAAGCACAATCAATAGCTAATGAACTACTAAATACTTTACGGACATTGGAAAAAAGTTAGCTAGCACAATAGAAGCAAATGGAGAGAACTTCTACACATCATCAACCACTCAATCTTTTGTCATAGTAGATACAGACGAGAGTGAAGTATATAATGAAATTATGTCGTTAAAAAACCGAAAAGCTCCTGGTATTGATAAAATAACGGCTGAAACCCTAAAATTAGTGGCACATGAATTGAAACACCCTCTGACATTCATATTTAACTGGTCTTTTGCTTCAGGGACCTTCCCCCGTAGTTTTAAACAAACTGTGATAACACCTATTTTCAAAAATGGAGAAAAAATAAGGCTGTTAATACAGACCGATATCCCTAACACCTACATTAGCGAAAGTCCTAGAGAAGATCATGAAAAGAGATTGATTCCTCATTGATGTGTTTGGATTATTGTCTGAATGTCAGTATGGTTTCCGTCGACGGAAATCAACACAGAATGCAATAAACGATCTAACCAATTACATTAGTAACTGCATAGACAAAAGTCAACCCTGTTTAGCTATATTCTTGGATTTAACCAAAGCATTCGATACAGTGCATCACGAAAAACTGCTAGATGTTTTGCATAGACTAGGTTCCGGGGTGTGACACACGACTGGTTTAGATCATATATCACAGCGAGAACACAATGTGTATCTGTGGATGGGGTACTAGCGGGTTCCGGCAAACTGAGTATGGTATTGCCCAAGGTACGATTCTGGGACCTGTGCTATATAATATATACCTACTGAATTACATAAGCAAGCTATAGAGGGACACATTTTGAGTTTTGCCGACGACACGGTTGTGTGTACAGTGCGATACATGGATGGAGCTAAAAGGTGTAGCAGAAAAGACTTTTCTAGAGTCGTAGAATGGTTAAAAACACGGTTATTAACAATAAATTACACGAAGACTCACTATGTGGCCTTCACTTCATATGCATGTTACTTACAAATTACGATAACTACAAATAAAGGACGGCCCGCAACTGAAGAATATCCACAGAAAGAGTCTATTAAGTATTTAGGTATCATTATTGACGCTCACCTAAAATGGTATTCATATACAACCGTTGCAAAAAAATTAAGATATGTAACTCAGAAAGTAATGATATACAAACAATTTTTAGAAGTAGAACAATTAAGACCATATACCATGCATTAGTGGAAAGTCATGTTACTTACGGATAACTGCTTGGGGGCCGCTTCGGAGAATCATATCTTGCCACTGGAAAGAATGCAAAAATTGATAATTAAGAGAATCTATAACAAACCATACTCTTACCCAACCACATTGATTTATAGCGAGACGGGTTTTTTTGATGTTCGGCAACTCCACTTTTATCATGTCGTTCATATCACAGCATCTTGACAGAGGAATCTCACCCGGATTCAACATACATATGAGACACGCAGTAAACGGATAAGTTTAAACACAGTTCACAGCCCGTAAGAGCATATTACTGCGCTCATATTTGTATCTCGCGCCGCGGTTGTACAATCAGATTCCATATAATTTAAGACACATTAACAATAAGTATAGATTTAAGACAAGATTAAGAGAGTGGATGTCCAATCAAAATAGATTGGACATACATCGATACTTACCGCGACAACAATAATCCTCTCAAGCTTTTTTTTTTTTTCTTTTTTTCGCGAACAAGGTTTTTAACTTCTGCGAATTTTCAATTATCGATTTTTGAAGGAAATGTAAATCTTATTGTTCTGAATAAATATTATGATAATTATATATTATTATAGCTCATTATAGTCCACCATCCTTGTTTATTTCTTCCAGCAGTAATCAAAAGGCCCAAGAAAGCACGGATTTCAATGTCGTCAACTGGTTTCCACAAATCGCCAAGAATACGAACAGCCTCCTTATTAGTGAAAGTAACCACAATACCAATAACCGTATCATCAAAAAACAAATTGAATGCGTCACAAGGAGTATCAACATGCACTCCAGTGGAAGTTTCACTTTGTTCAAAGCTGTTGTAATTATGTTGTGTGCACGTTTCTCCTTGGCAATCGCGTGGCATTCCACTCGTACCATCTTTCCAATAAAAGTTTGCGAATGCCGGGCGGTTCATCATTAGCATCACTATCGTCACTTCCTTCTTGTTCATCGCTTTCTTCATCGCCAGTTTCTTGATAATCCGCTTCACTAGAAGAGTTTCGTCATGTGCTCTTCTTCATCTTCACCATCATTTACATTTCTTCCCAAATCCTCATCACTTTAGTACAATGCATCGAGCAACTCCTTTTCAGTTAGTGGCCGGCGTCGGTCAGTCAACCAATCGGTCATACTTCTGCATAAATTTCAAAACAAATAAGCATAAAACAACAAATCTATTTTACTGGGTCAATCAAAACTTTATTTGCTTACCTGTCTATACTATACTCTCCACTAGGTAAAGAAATAAAATTAACCAATAGACACCTAAAACGGCCAATGCGTTCGTTAGGAAAGTCACAAATACACTGATAGCAATGCAGTTGTAAGCTGACTGTTTTAGCAAAACGCATTTAGGGATTCCCTTCATATGCAACTGGAAGTTCTTACATACAAGGGGAAGTCCCGAATATAAAGCATATCTTATTACGGGGGATTACCCACATACCTAGTTTTAAATAACGTAGCAATGCATTTTATAGTATAATAACAGTATGTGCCTCAAAGACACACCTTGGTAGGCCGTGTCGGTAAATTATGTTTAATTTTTTTTTAGTAAAATAGGAAAAATATTTTTAAAAAATTTTTATGTCATTCTGTGTTAAATAGTTTATTTTGAGAATACAAAAATCCTCCAGTCTGTGGGCAGTTAACTTACAAAGTTCCAGCAATTTCAAAATCAATTGTGCCTCAAAAGCACACCTTGGTAGGTTTAGGGTTAAATCTGGTATCATACGTGTGTATACCTTTCAGTTGTGTGAATTGTGCAATATGTTCCTTAATGTATACTATACATTTCAAAATATAAGTGGCGGATATTGTGAGTAAACGATATTGTTGGAAAACGTGTTTGCAACTGTCTCTATAACGTAGTTCAAATATGCACCTAATGGCTCTCTTTTTGTAAAACCAATACTGTTTGCGCTGCAGAGGCACTACCCCAACAAACAATGCCGTATGTCGCTTTTGCCATGAAGTTGGCATGGTAAAATGTTAAACAGGTGCTAGCGTTTGAGATAGCTCTTAGTCTCCGCAGAGCATAAGAAGAACATGCAATTCCCTTGATGAGAGCATCTATGTGATTTTCCCAGATAAGAGACTGATCCAGAGTAATACCAAGTAGTTTTGCCGACTTTGTTTCTTCAATAGACTTATCTCCCATTTTAACAAGTATGCTTTTGTTTATTCGAGAATTTTATGTTGAAAACTGTATTGTTTTTGTTTTGGCTGGATTCATAGAAAGGCCATTTTTAGAGAACCACTTGCCTATATCGTTTATTTGAATCGAGCTACTCTGGGACAATTCTGTTACATTTGACTGGCTGTTGATAATAGTGATATCGTCCGCATACATTACAAGTTTACTATTTTCAGTGTTCAACTTGAGGTCGTTCATGTATATTGAGAACAATAGTGGACCTAATATAGAACCTTGAGCCACACCAGCGCGTAATCGGACTTTATTAGAATAAATCTGATCAAGTTTTACTACTTGCTGTCGGTTTGTAGTATAAGATAGTAACCACTTCTTGCAGTTCCCTCTAATTTGTTCTCTCATTCGCTAGTTTTATGAATATTCAAAAAATATCATATATATTGAAATGGCGTATATGAAATATAGGAATATACTTTTTTGTTTAAATTATTTATTTAATATTCTCACAATATGTTTGTGCTATCTGGGAGAAAGAAACAAAAAATTTAGGTCACAAAATCACGCATATTCCAGATACGTCAGTACTCTCCAGTACTCGGAAACAAATTTCGAAAAATGCGCCCAAATTAAAACTGTATTCATTAAACTGTACACGTTTTCAGAGGGAGCTCTGAACGAATCAAATATTTGCCCAAGGCCTAATAACATGTAATAAAATTCAACAAGTCGGATGACGGGATATCAAATATTTACCGCAAGATAGGTGACCGTAACATCAAAGTAAGTGTACATATGTCTGCCTGCATATTGGCTGTACTGGGGAGATAATAATGTCACGCGGATTTTCCTGTTCTCGAAAATGTCCGGATTAATATGTCTAATTGGTGATCGGTTTTGGTGTTTAATGGAAAAAAATTAAACGATAAGCTATATGCACAATCAGGTAAACTATGCATTAATGTAACAACATCAGAGCAGAAAATATCTCAGTAGTTTTTGTGTAGAGAATGATAACATGTATTAGGAGTCAGTACTATATAGGCATATCGAATTTGAATGAACACTCAACCATATTTGGAAACTTAAAGGGTCATTCTGAACGAAAGCATTTGAATTTAGCCCATATATAGAGGAATAATATTCTTCAATAAACTGCCGGAAGATATAAAAACTTGTAGCAACAAATTCCATTTCAAAATTAAACTAAAAACTTTTTTGTATGAACATAGCTTCTATTCTATTGAAGAATATTTATAACATGTGTCTATTAGCAATGACGTGCCCTGTACATTTTTGCATTAATGTGATTGACAATGTCTATGTTCTTTTTATCAGAACGATGACAATAAAATATATTTTATTCTATTCTATTCTTTTTATTATAAGTTTTGAACAACCTCTTATTTTGTAACAATCCACACAATAATTGATAAAGCGATAAAAAATGCTAATAGCAACAAGAAATGCACAAAATTCATTTTTGATTAAGTGAAGATTATGTTTTTCATTAGAAATAGTAAAGGATCTATATAAGAATCTTGTGGCACTCCTAACGTACTAAAAACCAATATATAGCGCAATATAATTCATTTATAGAGGTGTAATGAACGTGTTAATTAGATAAATGAAGTAGCGAAATCAAACAAATATACATTTTACATGTAAATCAGAAAAAAGCAGTTTTTTTTAAACATGATGTCATCCCGCATACTTCTATCTCTAATATTTATATATTCAAAAGTGTACCTACTTATCACTAATTAATATGTAATCCCATCATTTACATGTTTTAAAAATCTGTTGCGTTTCGTATGGCTTATTAGTTTGTTTTTGTTGTTATAGGATTTAGCTAACGCTGACAATGAATTGAGCAGAAAATAGATGTTGCCAACAATTCTGTAATATTTAGACATCCCATTAAGGCTTGTATACAAATTTTATTTATCGATTAAGAACAATTTTGACGATATTGTAAGTGTGACTTGTTCCTAAATTTAAATTTCGTCTGACTTTTGGTTTTACATTCTAATATTATATTTTGTCAACGTTATGCTATTTTCTCTTATTTACAACTCACAGTGTTGCGTTTAACAAAGCGTGGATGAAGCACTTAAATGTCTTAACGCACCACGTCAACAATTACTTGGTTATTTTTTAGGATGTGGGATTATATAAAAAAACACATACTAATCTAAGATAAAAGCTTTCATAGGATCGTCTCTGCAGGTGGTGCTAACATTTAAGAGCTTCTGATTTTTTGGCGTTCGAGTAAATGCGAATTTATAAAAAGCGTAAATATGGGAGTGGAAATGTAATGAGTATTTGATGCGAGAAGTTGCCGGTGGACTTCTTAAAATTACGCCCTAAAAACAAGATCTTCCCCTTTGAAATGCGAAAAAGGTTGGATGTTTGCTGGGTAAATATAAAGTATAATTTAAGTGGTATTTATGCGAAGTTTGTACATGTAATTGAATGCTGCCCGCAAAGGAGTTTTTAATAAAAATATCTAAGGATTTATTTTTATAATTTAAGAACTGCTTAATTTTAATAAAGATGTGTGAGCTATGAGTGCCATGCTACATAGTAGGACATCGACTTTTAGTGCCATCAATCTGCGAGAATATTAAATTCTAGTATCAGCAAATAAAATGCAATATAACATTAAAATTTTAAATTGCAGTTTACTTCATTACTGACCGCAACAACTTCAAAACAATAAATAATATGACAATGTATAATGGAAATTATTTTTGAATCTGAAGTAGGTATATTAAGTGAAACTGTCTTATTGTTTTGAACACAGAATCAATATTTGTTCGAATCCTTGTGAAAACATTCCTGAAGGTATATACATATGTATGTATGTATGTATGTAATAGAAGGGTGGTGTTACACTGCGACCTAAAAGATCTATTGTGTCCCCTATTCTTGTGCTTTACAGCTGCCTTCCAATCCTATTCCTTTTAAAAAGTGTAGGATGTCAGAGGGCCCCAGTCTAGGTAAGTCTCCTCTCCGATTTCACATGCACCAGTACAATGCCCTCGGGTGCACAGTGCTACGCAGTTTGAGAGGAGTGGATGGATGTTTCATCCTATTCCCACAGAATCTGCATTCAGGATCTTTTTCCAATCCAAGCTTACTCAGGTGTCCTTTCAGTCTACAATGGCCTGAAAGTATTCCTGTTAATATGCGAACATTGTTCTTACTCAGGTTGATGCATTCTGTAAACCTCTTCTGGTTATAAGTTCCCAGAAGAATTTTACTTTGCCTCATTCCCTGGAGATTTTCCAGTAACTGGATTTTCTTGCTCCATTTCCATTTTTAGTTTCTTCAGTATTTTACTGCTACTTAACCGCAAAAGGTTCAGGCCCTACAAAAGGCATTCCAGCCCCTTTTTTTGCGAGGTTATCCGTTATTTCGTTCCTTCCACTCCTGTGTGACCTGGAACCCACAGGAGGTTACTTTATTTCTTTTGTCTAGCTCATTTAGTTTCCCTAGCATTCCCAGACCATCTTGGAGCTGATTTCATATGAGTTCAGCGCCTTGATGGCTGCTTGACTATCAGACACGATGATAATCTCCTGCTTCCGATAGTTCCTTTCCATAATGAACTGAACACATCTTCCAATAGCGTGTATTTCCGCCTGAAATATACTTGGGTATTTTCCCAAGCTTTCGAAATATGTAGTTCTAGGCCCATATATTCCTATTCCAGTTCCTTCTGCCGTTTTGGAGCCATCAGTGTACCATTTGATGGCATTTCTATTCAAGTTCAAGATGGTGTTATGATCCCACTCGCTCCTGTTACTTAGCTTTATGGTGAATTCTTTCACAAAGCTAAATTTTTTTAACATATCATCCCGGGGCATATCCCAGGTTGATCACCGTCAGGAGATTGAGGCCAATGCCTAATCATTCCTTCCTTGACCATTCTTAGTGCGGTTCTTTTCGCCACACCCTCTACTACTATGTGGAGGGGGGCAAGATCCAATACTACTTCAATAGCTGCTGTTGGGCAGGTTCTCATAGCCCCGTTATGCATACACATGTTAATCTTTGCACTTTCGAGAGGTTAGTTCTCGCGGTGGCCAGATTAGTTCTTTTGCTCCATGCTACTGATGCATAGGTGATGATCGGTCTCACTATCGCTGTATACATCCAAAGCAGTATTTTTGGGTTGCATCCCCATTTTTTCCTGCAAAGTTTCTGCACACCATCAGAGCTCTTTTGGCCTTGTTGGTTACTTCAAATTCATGTTTGTTCCATATAAGTTTATTGTCTAGGGTAAGGCCTAGATATTTAACTTCTGCTTTCCATTCTATATTTTGCCCATCCAGTTTTATGGTTCTAAGATTGGATTTTCTTTTCCTGGTAAATGCTACTAGGGTTGTCTTAGTGGGGTTGACATTGAGTCCCATCGATTGACACCATCTTCTCGTGAAGTTCAAGCCTCTTTGAACTATGTCACAGAGGGTATTCTCAAATTTGCCTCTTGCGTATATGACAATATCATCAGCATACCCTTGACAGGATATGCCTAGATCCGTCAGTCCGCATAAGAGTTCGTCTACTATTAGGCTCCACATAAGTGGGGATGTAACTCCCCCCTGTGGGCATCCTCTGGTCGTATTAACCGAGATGGTCTTATGTCCCACCTCCGCCTCAAGGTATATACATAATATAACCTTATTGAAAATCATCACGGCATTTTGTTGTGTTTACGCTTAAGTCTAAAATGAATAAATGTTATAAGAAAAAAAGGAAAAACCTCTTGAATCAACATGCTTACGGTTTTCTGCCAATCTGCATAGTTTTCAAGTTCAAAATAAAGAGGACTTGAATCAACATCAATATCTTTCAGTTAAAAAAATAAACTATTTCAACGAAAAATATATTATTTCCGAAGAAATGCGTAAATTTAAAATTATATTTCTTCTCAAGGAAACACCAAATCATGTTGGCCATATAGAAAACGCAAAAACTTTTGGTTTAATGCAATTCCTTTTAAATGAAAAGGATATTTCTCTCAGTGTGCTGATACTAAACAAGAAAACAATTAAGTGATACATTAACGATCTCTAAATAAAACGCTACAATCGCAGCAAAAGTTTAAATACTTGCGGATTCACCAATGAAAACATTTACATATTCTTACCTATTTTTTTTAAATAGAGTTCACACACACCAAGCTCTAAAATAAATGGCTGACTCTGTTAGGTACACTGAGAAAAGAGATTGCATTAAATGAAAAGTTTTATAACTTTTTTGGTTTTTATCATGTTCAACGAAATGAATACCTTTTCTTGTTGTGTTTGCTGTGAAAGCTTATGAATCGATTTCTTAGGTGATTGAGTTATTCGCTCTGCAGCATCTGCTATATTTTGAACTGTCCGTTTTAATAGTCTACCACTACCTGGTTTTCGTGACACAGGCCCTGTTTCACGGAACTTTGCCGCCACTGATTCTTCCCTAACAGCCAGAAATATTACATAGACATTTTTAAAAATATATTTTATAAATATTTTTCGTGAGAGGTTTTTGAATATATTTTTCATATTTTTTTCTAAATATAGATAAAATATTCAATTAAAATATTTATTCCATATTTTAAAATTAATGTAAGCGCTATATTTTTTTCTAAAATATTTATATGAAAATTGAGATTTTTTATGCAATCTATTTAATTTGTCAAAATGAACTAAAATTGCTCATGGTTATTTAGATTGTATAACGTCGATAACGAAAAGTTGAAACATACATAGAGTTGTCTAAAAGGCAAGAACTTGTTTTTTCACACTCACCATACAAGTTAATAATCAATAATTCTGGCATCTCTTAAGTCTTAAGCCATACTGAAGGTTTATCAAAGTAATCACTATTTTTTAATTGAATTGTTCTAAATAAAAAACAAACGTATTTATTATCATTTTATTTGAATAAGGCAATAAAAATGAAAAATACTCATTTTTAAGTCTAGCCTTGGCTGGTGCCAGGTACAACCCTATGGCTTTTTTCATATCTTCGGTAGTGGCGCTCTTATGACGTTTCCTTGTGGCCCTCTAAAACAATGCGAATTGTATTAGATCATACCATGAATAAAACATCGTACAACATTATCAACACCTACTAATACATTTGGAGCATTTACCATAATTGGGGTGGTAGCTACATCCTAATACTTACGATACTTATTTTTACTTTATTTCATAATATTTGAAAACATTCTACGTACAAACAATAAAATAACACAATGTATTCTAACCTCTATTTGAGGTTATGACGCTTATCTACCGAGATGGATCTCT
Organism: Protaetia brevitarsis; assembly: GCA_004143645.1. Classification (NCBI taxonomy): domain Eukaryota; kingdom Metazoa; phylum Arthropoda; class Insecta; order Coleoptera; family Scarabaeidae; genus Protaetia; species Protaetia brevitarsis. The sequence goes on along the minus strand of RXPK01000282.1, from coordinate 898,813 downwards.
TAAGCAAATCACCTAGCAATTTATCTGGTAGATGCAGTACATATATGATGCATAAAATTCCTACAATTATATTATTAAACGATTTCTGTACATAGCGATATTGAGCACTCCAATTATAAATGCCATGACATGTTCAAAGTTTTGCTTACCTCGTAGTCACCACAAACACTAAAACACACCCCGCAACAATTAATTACACAGTTAACCCTAATTTGCCCTAATCGTATACTATTATAAACTATAACATGTAACGGACAAACGAATGAAAACGTTGACGATACGCACGTGCATTTCATGTACCTAATCCATAGACGCATAAACAATACTAAATCATATAACACCGGCACCGTCATGAATAGAGGTGTTGTGTTGACGTTCGCAACTTACAAATATTACAAATAATATAATACAAAACGCAGATATATTAATAGAAAAGTTACAGCGCTCAACTTAGATACTAATTAAATCATATTAGATATATATTATCTAATTTAATCTTTAAACTATGATTTTAAATAGGTACATACCTACTTGATATGTATGCATATTTACCCATTTTATATTATTCGTCCTACGCACCAAATGTACAAAAGCAAAAATTCAGTCTCTTTTTTTATATGAAATAAATATTTACAGAAATACAAAGCAAAATATTCTTGCAGAGTTATGAAAAATATATTGAAAAAACATTTGCAATAAAATATTATTAATGCTACATAACATATATATTTTTTAAATGTTTTCCTAATATATTTTCTATAATATATTTTATGCATATTATATTAATATAACTAATATTCAAGAAAGATTTAATATTTTGTAAATATTTATAAAATATGAAATAAATGTAGTTGGTCACTGGGGTTGTATTAATTGCCGCAAAACTGCCATATCTTACTGGAAAATTTGGAAATTCTACCCGAAATTTTCTAAATGACTGCAAAGAGTACAACTATTCTCCATTTTCTAATTTTACACCATTGCTAGAGTATGATTCGATAAAAACCTCATGATTTATTGTAAACATTTTTGAGTGTAAAAACCAACATGATATTTTGAATAAATAAAATAATGGCTTGCTAGAGGGCAAATTTAATTGTTCATATTGTATTGCATGCATTGAGTGGACAGTTAATTGTATTTGTATTAATACAAAGCGGTGTTGAATTCTCAAACAAATTTTACGTTTCAACCAACAAAAAATAACATAATATTAATCTTTATGTCCACCCAAACAAAAAAAAAGTTGTCGAATTTGTGTGTTTTTGATGATGAATGTATGTATCTTTCTGAGTGTAGCAACTGTCTTTAAGTCAAAACTATGTTTTTTTTTTTTATGAGGAAAGAATGTGTGTTAAATGAGTGTTTGATTCAAATAAATGTTTTCTTAGTACATATAATGAACATTTCTTTGCAGTTACTTAAAGAATAATTTATTTGGATTAATACGTTTATGAAAACGATTATAAAAATACATTGTTGTACATTGCATAGTAAAGTATTTGTTATAATTTATTAGATCAAAAAAATAATAACAATAAGGAAACCGCAAATAAAATGATGATAATTGCTTTCATATCATTCAACTACCATCATTTAACGAGTTTCCTTTGTGATGCAACACAGACAGGTTCTTTCACTCTTGTTGCATTCTTACTAAATACTTTCTTTACCTCCTTTCAACACTTCTGAAGCACATTCCGCATCTAAAATAAGTAGGTAGATACACTTCCTACCTTTATTTTATGATGCAATATAATAAACATTGCTGACATCTTACATCATCTTCAGCCAATGTGACTTCTTATTAAAATATCACTTGGACATTTTTTACTTGTCTTTAAGATAAGAAAATTGTAGAAAATTTATCAAATTATCCGTGCACAATTAAAACACTGCAACCTTTAACAAAGTCTCTGAGATTAATTCGATCAATTAAAAAATATTTTATAACATACTTAAATCTAAACAGTATAAAAAGGCAACATAATTTATCTTCCATCAAAGTACGTAACTTATGTTTGCATTCCGACCTAAAATAGTTATGTCTAGAGGATACAGTGAGTAATGCAAACCTCCCCAACTATCTCTCGATATGGCAAAAATTTCTAGTGTAATGCACGCACGATTCGAAACCTAACATCAAAGTGGAATTATTACCTTAATAAAGAGGCATTTATATTGTTTGGAATTAGGCTTTCGTGTGCTGTAAATTCTGTTTATGTCTATCGACGTTGGAAGCATGTATACCGGGTATCCCAGTTTATATAGGTTCTGCTCCATAATCATTTTGTTGAAACACTATTATCAATTAATGCCAACCGAGTTTTATACAGGGTGTTAGGTAAACATGCGACAAAAATTCAAGGGGTTATTCCTTGGCCTATTCTAAGAATATTTTGTTCTATGATGATTTTTGAAAAACCCCTTTGTTTCGAAGATACAGGGCGAACAAAATTTGCGACAACCATATTCGATATTCCTTGAAATTATTAATGTAAATAAAAGTATGGTGTACGCCAATGAGTTTATCAAGTACAAAAAATATGTTTACAATGCGTTGTTATTTTTTCGATCTCGATCACATGAAATGGCTGTTTTATCTAGTAGTGGATTTAATTTGAGTACGTCTCATCGGTCGCATTTGTTTAGATTGAGTGATGTTTGTCTGTTTGACGTGTCTTTAATAGTTAGTGAAATCCTCTATCATGATGTATACGAACGCTGTTAAAGAAATCGTCCTTTCAATGGCGATGACTCCTATCGGATGTTGATCTGGTAAGTATACCAGATTAGTATGTTACGATCGTAGTTTCCTGCTTATTTTGTGCGAAATATTATCTGTTACTGGAATGAAATAGGTGATGCGCCATCTATGCGACAATTTCTCTACTACACATAAGTATATCTGCTCATCTGCTGTACTATATGAGGAGAAAACGGCTATAGGAAAATAAAATGCCATATTTATTTTTACTTGCATGTAAATATTTAGTTAAATTAATAAATACTGCGCTAGCTTCAAATAAATCTATTAACCAAATTATTTCTTTGATTGAATACAGGAATATTTTCAATATCCCTAAATCAAGTAATAATTTAGTAATTGTAGCCAAATGCATGAAAAATGGTTGAAAATAACATGATCGCTTTTCCTATGTATAACAGTTTCAAAACCTTCAAACACTATATACTGCTGGAAAGTTTCTTGGCTTATAAATAAATCAACATTAACTGAAAAGATTCCAATTATCTCTGAAATTTCTTTAACCTCGAGCAAAAAATATTCACTTTTGCTCATTATAGTTTGTGTATCTGAGACTTATGCACGTGGGAACATGAATGAAACTAAAATACTTCCGCGTAAAAAAGCACTCAGCTTGAATACAAGTGCTTGCATTTTCCGTTAAAAGGCAAAAGTTTTAATTCAATGTATACATGCGTGTCCACGCAAATAAACCAAAACGTCCGGCTTTTTATTTAAAATACTGTTTATAATTCAATAATACTTAAAAGAAACTAAAATATGTTGTTAAATATGTACATAATAATAACAATATAATATGTAATGTGTATTGTCTTACTTAAATAAAAGTTATAAAGATATTATAAAATATTAGTCAAAACTAAGGTGCATTCAATTTAATTATGCTTACTTTTCGTCGAAAAGCATGTACTTTAGAAGAAAATAGTCTTCTGGCAAAACAGCACGCTACTTTCAATTAAAATAAACACTTTTCTGAGAAAAGGTATTCTTTTCGTTGAACATGATAAAAACCAAAAGGCATAAAACTTTTCATTTAATACAATTTCTTTTCTCAGTGTACGTAGTATTGGATTCTAATTCTCTAAATCCAGGAATAAATATTTGAATTTTTTTTTTTTTATTTGAATTGATATGATTTAACATAGAAATTCTTGTGAATATCCGGTGATTTCATTTTTTAGATTATTTATTTAATTGATTTGTCGCAAGACAGGGGCATTTTATTGCGTGTATACAAATAAACACAATTAAATGCATGTTAAATACAATAAATCACTTTTATATCTGATTCCATAAACAGCTATTCTTCAATAATGCCCACGATCAATAAATTAGAAATTTTCGGCATTTTAATTAAATAATAGAAATTTTTGTAATACGTTTAGAAGACAGCTTGTATTTAAACGTGAACAAATACTTGAGATTCTTCGACATCAACCTTTCTCCTCACATGAAGCAATTCCAAATGCGTGTGTTCCGAATTCCTGTTTCCACGATTCGTCCTTACCTTCATAATCCTATTTGTTACCCAAAAAGACAATTAAAAATGCGTTTCCAATTAAACGCCTGTCAGGTCATTTCCTGGACCCCATTTTCGTCTCAATTGCTGCTATTCCCAGAAGAAGACCGCGCTCGTACGGTGGTCTGTTTTTTCGGGTGAGATAAAATATAAAAGGGAACAGCGTTAAGCTCTTTCTGGAATATCTCGTGTAAGTGAGGAATTCTGTTTGAAAGAAAAATAAAGATTAGCTAAGCAGAAGTAATTGCTTTTTTCATTCGTAAACATATGAGAAAACTTAAAAGAATAATTGTCATTAAAGTCAGCGCATTTTTTAGAAATAATTTCCGAACGCAATATTCCAAATGAAAGGATGTAAAAAAGTAGTAATACCATTAGTTCATTATGTGCGATTCAATTAAGAATAATTCGTGCGTCAACATAGATAGACGTTTCATATTACTTGTAACTCAATTTCCGGAAAGAATTATATGTGGCAAAATATGGAACTACAGAAAAAATCGATAGCTCTATTAGCTACCTACTTCATAATTCCCGAGCAACATTGCCAATTACAGGGTGGGCCACTACATTCGCGTCAGTTTATATAAAAAAAGTGGTAACATATTTTCAATTTTTTTTTGGTTAAGGATTATACAGGTTCAGAAGGAGCACATTTCAAAATTATTTTTAAGTATACAGGGTGACTCAAAGAAAAATTACACACCAAAGTTTTGAAAAATTAAATGGAACACCCTGTATATTATGACATATTTTGATAGTACAGACTAAATGAAGACAAATTGGTATTAGATTTCTTATGCCTAACTCAACTCGTTTACGAGATAATTAACTATCCTTCAAAATGTAGACCAAAATTGAAGAGGCATGCCTGTCATGCATATTTAATCTAGATATTTTAAACTACATTTATTTTTTAACCAAAGCATATTACTTTCTTGAATTTCAAATACCCCGCATTTTTATTTATCACTTTTTTAAATTTATCGTATATAGAATTACCTATTATTGTACCTTTAACCTTCTTACATAGCATATCAAATTCGTCTACTATTTCGACTGATTCCGAGAGCGACATCCTTATGAAATTGGGTTCGTAAAGGTGCTTTTAAAAATACTCTTTTGACATTGCTAATTAAATCATTAATCAAAGGGATTTGATTCCTAATGTCTCTTCGGCTACACGATTGAACCCATGGGCTAAATAAGTGGTATGAATAATGTTATTACAAAAAAATTTTAAATTTTGCGCGGTTTTTATCATGTATGGTGCAGCGTCGAACAACATTAGTAACATTTTTTCACAAGGTATACTTCCAGGTAAAAAGAAATTTCATAAACCTTCTCGAAAGAATTGGGCAATTGTCACATTATATGTTTTTTGAAGTTCTTTACAATAAATTAAATATGATTTACCTACAATATCTTCATGAAGAACTCCTATTAACGAATGGGCAATATAACGGCCACACTTATCCGTGCTTTCATCTACCATGATATAAATAAAATTATTCCCTACCAATTGTTGAATTTCTGCTATTGTTTGCTGGAAACAAGATGTAACATAATTTTTTCGTAAGGTACTTTCGTCAGGTATATTATGTTTGCAATATTTTTGCAGAAATGATTTCAAATTAACATTGTTTAATCTTCACAGAAAAAAAAATGTGGAAAAATTTAAAACAATTATAAACATCTGTACAACAATTTGTGTAACGCATAGGGACAAAGACAATATATTTAAAAAATTCACACAAAATTGTAGTTAATAATTTAGCAGATTATATCAAACAAATTGTGTGATTTCTTTACTGAATTTTATGTAACTGTACTACACAATTTCTATTGATAGTATACACATTTTTTTTGAGCACGGTCATCTATCTGTGTAAATTTTTAGAACCAAAATTTTAAAAAATTACTACAATTAGAAGTAAAATGTTACACATGCAATGTAAGTTTATTACACATATAGTGTAGGTTTATTATATAATATTGAAGGAACGTTTATTAAAAAAATCTCATTGTTACTAAACCGACTTTATTTTAAAAATGTCACATACAAAACATATTCACAAAAATTTAAAAGAAAAACATCTGCGACCTATAAAAGTATTTATGTTGACATTTACCATAAAGCAAGGCTGGTTGTCATTATAGAGTATATAGGAAACTATCTGAATTTCGTCAGCTTGTTCTACCTCAAATACATGTTTATGTCTATTAAAACTTATAGTTCTTAACATATTACAACGTCACGTTTCTTCTGAACATCTTGGCTCTAAAGTGACAATATTGCTACAAGTCTTTTGAATCATTTCTTGTCCAATAACATAATTTCTTGGTTTAACATTTACGTAAAAATTGAGACATTGATTCAGAATGAAAATTTTCATTTTGTCAAACTGTTTACAAAGAGATCTTAAAACTCTTTGTAAACGTTCTTACCCATTACCCAACATTTCACCAGTAATAGCACACAGCTTTTATGTTATCGATGTTTTTGCATATAATATTTTCCAATATATTAATGACACAAAATACAAAATTTCGTGGAAATAAACTATTATTTTAAAATATGTATTATATGATTTGCCATATTTTCATGTACTTGCTCTTTTAAGATGTTAATTATGTGGCTGATTACAGCAAATCGTGCTTCATTTGCTGTTTAATGACAAAAAAAATAAGTTGACTTAATTGAAACAGTGCTATAGGGTTGATGATGGTGTGGTGACCAAATTGATGATGTAAAATTTGAGTGAATTTTAATGTTTTCAGAAGGAATTAATATTGGAAACTTCTCCGTAACAATTCGAAAATGAGCATTTGTAAGACTTGTTTTCGTAATTGTGAAGTTGCCGTAAATGAAAAATGTATGCCTTGCCAAGTGGTAAAAGTTAATTACAAAAATTACAAGGAAACATCTTACGTGAAATCTTAATGTTACACACTTATATATATTATTATATTATATAATAAAACCATTCTTGATTTCTATTTCTGATGGACGCCATCGATTCTGACCTCTGGATTTCACTTTAATCGGATTCTTATCCGATACTTAACGTTTTTTCACTTAAAGCTGACGACGTAGAGGATCCTGTTTCCTATGAAAGTAAACAATTATTATAATTTTTGTTGAACTTGTTAATTTACTGAGAATAGTAACTTTCAAACCAATTTCGATGTTGCGTTAAATTTTTAATAGTAATTTCTTTGAGTAAGGACATCGCCGACTTTATTTAGATGGTGACATCAAATTTTTAACTGCTAGTTTTAATAGATAAATCAACATTTTAACACGACACAAATAATTAACATCAGATTAGGAATGAACATGTTTTAATTATTACTGTTATTATTATTATTATTATAACTTAAACGATTAAATTTAACTAGCAATTACGAGGTGACCATTTAAAAAATGTCGCTGACGTCATTAGTAACAATCGTGAAAAATTAATCGTCGAAATATCTGTCGTCATAAATTGATATTCATGTTCAATATTATTTCATTGTACTTGTTCCATAATTTTGCCACACATTGTATACAAAAAAATTAAGAAACTTTTTTTCGTATTATAAGTAAAATTATTACTTGTATAAGAACACACAATTAGTTTTATGGGGCAGACTTACCTTACTATTAGAGACCTACACTAAATTTTTATGCGGAGACCCAGTGTTGAAATTAATTTTTCTAAATCCTGGTAATTTAGATGCAGAAACACCTCTTCCATCTATTTGCTCTTCTACAAAATAAATGTCGTTGTAGTAGACACGAGACAGTTTTTAAGATTCTAATTTCTAGGTATAGATAATATAGATATATTTTAGCAAGTAAAATGTGCGCAAGTGTACACACAGTACGAATATGTTCACATGCGCACACTCATCATCGAGATAGTCACGTAGACAAGCAACACAGGATAAAAATAATGGCCGCATTCGAAGCACGAATACGATGGAAAACTCTACATTATAAATACAACCTTTCTTGAACGCTAATTTTTCTTAGCTCAAATATAATCGCGATTTATAACTTCCACTCTTAACGGTTTTTTTTTTTTTTTGGAATAATCGTCCACACCGACAAATATGACGTGATGTTATAATCAACTTACGTTTAGAAACACTACACAAAATGGCTATACCTGACACGTTTTACACATTGTCAACAGCTCTCAAACCGTTAGGGAGCAGTTGCTTGCATGTTCTAAATGCGGGCAACATTTTCTCCTTATAAAAATTTTGATTTCATACATTACATACATTAAAAAGCATTTCATACATTTAAAATGACTTTTCTATAGGTAGATATATGTGCATAACATCATTTACTACAAAAATATTCATATAATAATAATAGTTCGTCCCATAACCCGAAAAATGTTAATTTTTCTTTAATGAAATCATCCATACTGGTAAGAATTACATATATACGTATCCAAAAAGACTTGTAAAATAATAACAAAGTGTCTACTTACATGTTTTTGGTAATTCTCGATTCACTGCAGTAACTAGACTAACTAGTAAGCACGTAAGCAAAACTACCGACGTTATCGACGTCAACGGTCGACGTGGTAATGAAATGGAAGGCGGATGTAAAATAGCTTCAAAAACTTGGCGCCAAACATTAAAAATTTAAAACGGTTCGGATTTATAATAAATGCTAAAAAATGTGCAGAGTAGAATGCGTCTATAGATTTTTCATTTGTGTATTGCCGTTTATATACAAGCCTATTTTATGTATGTAAATGTAAGGACATACATGGTATTTGGATAAATCCTAAATGAGGTAAATGCGGGGGTTGTAATAAGCTGTAAAATGCCTTATTCATACATTAAAATGTTTTCACTAAATATTTTTATTTCATGAAAATAGTTGAAAATAAACAAATAGCATTTCACACAAAATATGAATTCTAATGTGTAGGATTATTTCGTTAGTTTTCCTATTTTTATACTTTTAGTTTCAATTACCACATAATAATTAGTTTTAAATTAATAATATCAATATATATAATCTTTCTAGGGCTACCTTGATCGTGTAGGTGTGAGTTATTAAGCGTGAGTGTAAATACAAGGACTGCCCCTACACAACATTGTTGAATTTTTTCAAACAATTTTTTACAACAATATTTTTGTCTTTTTCTTAGTCGAATGTGAATTAACGCACAAAAATTGTAATAAAAATTTACGCAATTGTGTTACAAATTGCAGCAATTTTTTTCACACTACGCTGTTGCTAAATTTTCCAAACGATTTTTTTCTGTGTTGCTAATGGTATGATAGACGAAATTAATGCGTTACACAGATCCGTATTATATTCTTCTTGTTCTGAGTTTCGTGAAATTTATGCTACACATTGACGTATAGATTGCTGCACACATGCGGATCGCTTTAGTTTTTCACATTTTCCAATATGTGATGGAGTTTTAGCGTGTTGATTAATCAGATATTTTATCTCAGAAGACACTACAACAACAATTGTCATTTTATATCCAAAGTTAAAGAATTTAAAAAACAATTGTAAAGCTTTTAGTTAAAATTAAACTTACCAGTTTACTGCAGGCTCGACAAAATATTTTGTCGCCATCCTTTACCAGTTCAGGATATGGCTTAATCCATAAAGAAATTTTGTTCGCTATACTCATTGTATGTACGCACAGTATTTCAAAACGTAACACAATCACATGCTGTTTCGCTCAAAGATGTTCAATTAATGAATAGTTTATTTGGGAATTAATAATAATAAAACATATTTACCACATCCCTTCTGCTAAGCGAAATTAAACACGTGCAGTTCTTGGAAAAAAGTATTAGAGAAACCAATGTAAAAGATTTATCGTTCTGAGAATTGTCGGTTGTCGATCTACATTAGGAATTACTAGAAATTTTTGCTAATAGAAAGGATAAGAAAAAGCTTAAATATGCAATATATGCAACTTTTGTAAAAATACGCATAGAAATGCCTAAATATGCAATATATGCAGTCACTAATTAGCGCTAATTAACTTCAATTAGTGTAATACGTCTACATATAGACTATAATTAAAGATATGCAAAAAATAAAATATATGGACTTTGCATATAATCCGGTCTCTACTGTCATAAGTAGAGACCAACAACCACACCCGACAATATGAAAGAGTTTTTCGTGTCTTCTATTAGTGCTGTAAATATTCGGATGATTTCAATAATGGGAATATCCGAATCGGAAGGCTATGATATTCGGCATAATATTCCGACTCCATATTTCACCCGACATACTTGTATAAGTTGTACATATTCGGATGAATTCAATAATTGGAATAACCAAATCGGAATAATATTGGAGATGTGAATCTAAAAAAAAAAAATCAGAATCATCCGATTCCAAATCGGTATCATCCGAATATTTTAATAATCGGAATCAACGAATAAACACCCTGTATAATAAAAATAATATAATTACATTTATCAAAATTGTTTAATATCTTAAAAGTATCAACAATGAATTTCTACATCGAGAGATTGAATAATATACCACTTCATCAGGTAAATAAAATTGTTTCTGACTTCTCCATGAAACTATCAGAAAAGGGTTTACCATTACATTTCTCAATAACTTGAATCGAGCTATCAGGACAGCACCAAAAGCTTTGTCCTGTTCAAGCAATTAAGCAGACCTAATCAGAGCAAACATGTCGTAACCCTGGATATCTAATTTAATTAAAAATTGAACCCTCAAACCTCAATCCTACACCACCTTTTCATTCATCTCCTTTAATACAATTCAATCAAGGGTAAACGAGAAACGTAATTGTAACATTCTTACTGCATATATCGATGATCCAATCCTCTTAATTCCATGACTTAACAAAAATGAAAATATTTGAATAAGACACATCCTTTGTAACGGTGCTAATTTTCAATGAAGCGTTTTTAATAGGCATTTAAACAAGAAAAAATCAGACTGCGCAGTACGAAGACGCTGTTTTTGTATGAATAAATAATTTGAACTTTTGATTCGGAAAATTTTCAATATTTCTGTTTTTTTTCCATTACGTAATCCATATTTGGAGCCAAACATATGCAGATCAGCAATTACATATATAATTATCGCCTTGGTAGGTATATAAGGCCAGAACTGCATTTCCGGATTAGTTAATCCTTGAGTGGTTGTGCGGGAAGTATACTAGACTGCGCAAATTGAAGCCATAAGGAATATACTACAACTGGTTAATGAAATCCAATTATGTGAAATAAAAAAAAAAGAAAACAGAAAATACAAAAGATTATCTTAAAAATGTATATATATAATAATAAATTCTATATTCTTAAGCTAACTATGTGAAAGAAAATGTACACTGAGAGAAATATCCTTTCATTTAAAAGAAATTGCATTAAGCCAAAAGTTTTTGCGTTTTCTATATGGCCAACATGATTTGGTGTTTCCTTGGAAAGGAATATAATTTTAAATTCACGCATTTCTTCGGAAAAAAAATATATTTTTCGTTGAAACAATTTATTCTTTTAAGTGAAAGATATTGATAGTTAATTCAAGTCCTCTATATTTTGAATTTGAAAACTATGCAGATTGGCAGAAAACCGTAAGCATGTTGATGCAACAGGTTTTTCTTTTTCTTATAATATTTATTCAGTTTACACTTAACCGTAAACAACAAAATGCCGTGATCATTTTCAATCGAAATAAAAATTAATTATCTCCAAAAACCCAGGCACGAAGGAGGGATTTGCCGTTAGAATGTTGTAAATCCTAATAGTATTGGAGAGTATCCTAGTACTCTAGTGCGTCGTTAAAAAAATCGTCCTTTTAATGGCGATTCCCTATCAGATGTTGTTCTAGCAAATATACCAGATTAGTGTGTTACGATCGTAGTTTCCAGCCTATTTTGTGCGAAATATTATCTGTTACTGGAATGAAATAGGAGATGCGCCATCTATGCGACAATTTCTCTACTACACATAAGTATATCTGCTCATCTGCTGTACTATATGGGGAGAAAACTGCTATACGAAAATAAAATGCGATATTTATTTTTACTTCCATGTAAATATTTAGTTAAATTAACAAATACTGCGCTAGCTTGAATTAAATCTACTAACCAAATTATTTGATTGATTGAATACAGGAATATTTTTAATATTCCTAAATCAAGTAATAATTTAGTAACTGTAACCAAATGCATGAAAAATGGTTGAAAACAACAAGATCGTTTTTCCCGTGTATAAGAGTTTTGAAACCTTCAAACACTATATACTACTGTAAAGTTCCTTGGCTTATAAGTAAATCAGCATTAACTGAAAAGATGCACGGGGGAACATGAATAAAATTGAAATACTTCCGCGTAAAAAAGCACTCAGCTTGAATGCAGGTGCTTGCATTTTACGTTAAAAGGCAAAAGTTTTAAATCAATCTGCACATGTGTCTCCACGCAAATAAACCAAAACGTCCGGCTTTTTTATACTTCATTTACCATAACAGACGAGGTATGTCACTACTTGCAAATTCGGGCCATGCAATACCATATTATTAAAATAACCAACTAACATATAACTTATTCATGTTCAATTAAAGATACTATGTTGGTGCCTACTGCTTTTTAAATTGCATGCTTGTCACATCTTTCCAATGTATTCCCACCTATTTAGTTATAGCTGTCAACTGTCAAAGGGTTATATTCTGCATTTGCAGTAAAGTGTGGGAATTTGCGTTTATACTTGGTATATATTTATTTAAATAATAGTAGTTATTACAACTAAACCATATCGAAACCATTGTGTAAACAATCGAAGGAGTTAATAGTTTCGTTAATCGTGTATTTCGACGCAGAACGCGAGAACAACGGGCCATTTCCCTTAACTTTCGTGCGAGAAGTATGTATAAAATCCATATATTTTTAATGTCATATTCTTTACAGTATTTCGTTTTTAGAGAGTAACGAGTGTTCTAAACATTCATGTTGCAAACATAAGCAAAATTTCATCCATGAGTAAACAAGGAATTACAGCCACTGACCCAAAACGAAAATGCATACGAAATAAGTGTTGTAAAAATTGATTATTCTACTCATTGTCAATGTGCTATTGAAACACAATTTATGGCATGTACGAAAACAGTGAGTATATACAAATATTGCTTGCAGAAGTGGTTCTTTCACATACATGTTTCAGACTAACATAACATTAAACATTTTGAACAGTGCTCTTAAAGAAAAAGACATTTCTATGGTTGAAACACATTGTTGTGGTAGATATTATTTGTTCTCAAAGAAAAGGAAGTTTGTTACAAAGCAATGGATGAAATTTGGCAGATCGGAGAATGCATACAATTGTATAAAGCGGATTGAATTAAATTAGTCTGGAAATTTGGAAACGAAATTCAGAAGTAGTAAATCAGAGAGACTGGTTTGGATAGAGAAGAAACTTGCATACTAATCGTTACTGAAATACTTTAAGCGATAATGGTCTCGATTAAATTTACTGTACTGACTTGTGCTTTTTTGTTATTTTTTTCCACTGCTATCATGATTAACATACTTTAAATCCTGATTTTCAAAAAGAATCATCACTAATATTAACGGTAAATGTTATTTTTAAGAGTTTGTTTATTCAACTGTCAAAAGTTTTTCACAATTAAATAACCTAACGGTTTGTTTACGTTTTGATGAACAGAAAATTTGCAACACCGTCGTGACGTCATAGCAAACTGACTCACGTAGTACCTCGTCTGTTATAATAAATGAACTATATTTAAAATACTGTTTATAATTCAATAATACTTAAAAGAAACTAAAATATGTTGTTAAATATGTACATAATAATAACAATATAATATGTAATGTGTATTGTCTTATACTTAAACAGAAGTTATAAAGACATTATAAAATATTATACTCAACTAAGATGCATTCCATTTAATTACGGTTACTTTTCCTCAAAAAGCATGTACTTAAGAAGAAAATAATCTTCCGGCAAAACAATATCCTACTTTCAATTAAAATAAACACTTTTTTGAGAAAGGTATTCTTTTCTTGAACATGATAGAAACCAAGTTATAAAACTTTTCATTTAATGCAATCTCTTTTCTCAGTGTACTTATTATTTGATTCTAATTCTCTAAATCTAGGAATAAATATTTTAAAACCTTTTTTAATTACTACAAGTTCTACTTGAGGTCTTCGTTATAACAGCGTGGGGTGTTATCTGCCTTTATTGGGTGTTTTTAGTGCGAAGCAGATGATACAAGAATGCGTTATAAAAGCTTTCGAATTCTATATGGGCTTAATCATTAATATGTACGTCTGATCATTCTTCGTGAAGTATTTGGTCTTGCAAACAAAATATTATTTTCAGAAAATGAACTTCTGTTGACTCACTAAGGCTTTCCATACATACAATCTATTAGAGATTAGCGATGCGGGATATCCCAAGGCATGGTGACACATATCTGTATCTTATAAATTAAAACATGCATAGAGATTAATAAATGTTATATTTTCCGTTGAGTCAATATTAAATTGATGTTGAAATCCACGCATACAAGCATTGCACTACCGGGACTAGATATCGTCACGTGAGTTAAAAAAAATCGAAAAATGCGTTACTTTTTAACTTTTTTCGAAATACATACACAAACAAAAATAGTAACGCCGGGAAAAAAAGTACTGTTAGAATATACACAGCACCATTTGCTTCAGTATTCATCAGTTTGTTTAAGTGTGAATGTCGTTACAATTTTAAAATGTTTTTTGTGTCAAAATTGACACTGCTTTTATTTCAAAAGTGTAATTAAAAAACTACTTTCGAGAAGTTAAAAGAAACGCAAATTTCATTCATTTAAAGGTAATTATAGAAAATTCTGTGACTTTCCCATAAAATTAAATAATTTTTTCTAATGTTTCGTTTTAGTACTACTTAAGCATGTTGCCAATAAGCAACGAAACGATCTTCATATTAGTAAAGTAAAGATTGCATTAAAGAATTAATTGATTCAATTATCCTGACCTACCCCCAAGTGAAAAAGAAGTAGGGGAGGGTGGGGCATGATGGGGACATCGTCTTATCTACAAAACGGCAGTCTGTCAAATAATAGCAGTCCTAATATTGACAAGTGCTGTTTTATGTTTGTTGTAATGTAGGAAACTTTACTAGTCGTAATAACAAAGTTATTGCTGTTTGTGCGTGAACTTTCCGTGAAATTTCCAGAATTTCGTTATTATTTTGATGGTGAGTTCAACGGCCAGTATCGGAAGCATAAGTAAATTATTTACAACTACACTTTTTTGTGCTTATTAATTGACATGCATTGCATGTATTTTCTATGGTGCGTTATTTGCTTAATTCAAATATTTAATATGTTATTATAACATAACCAGAAAGTGTCCCAAAGAGGCAAGATGGGGCTATTGGTATGGGGCAACATGGGGACATCACTATCTCACTCTTCAGTCTGGTCTGCCTGGATATGCCAGTATGCTTTCTCGAAAACATAATGCCTATTTCTCATGTTAGTAATAAAGTACAGGTTCAATCAAAGCGTAACAAGGGAAAGATAACAATCCTTACAAGCACTACGTATAAAAATCTGCTACAAGAAAATAGAAGTCTGGAGAATCCCTAAGGCAACTAGAAGTGCTGAGGGAAAGTTAAAGGAAAAAAAAATGACAAAGAAGAAAACAGAAGAAATCAAGAAGCCGAATTTTGTAAGGAAAGCAAAGAGATAGATTTTTAGAAAACGTCAAGGAAATAGTCAAGTTCTTCTGTTGAGGAAGATGACGCTCAATGTTAGTATTGTAAGGGGAAGTATTGATACAATGCCATGGATGGCGAGGTCGGGTACATGGAGGCTGTGCGAATAACGTGGATGAGTTTATCTTCTATTGTCTCAATTGTGAAGATTAAGTTTATTATTCTTATCGTTATTGTATTTTTTTTTTATTTTAAGTAGTTCCGCTTTAAAGAGTTTAAGCTTTGTTCCTGCAAGTTTTTAAGAATATTTTAAGAATCTATTTCTTTTTTACCTATTACCTAGATTTATGGTACGACCCATTCTTAACTCACCTGGAACCCTATCTTGTCCCCATGGTGGGACAAGATGGTGTATTTACACATTTCTTTTCAAAATTTTCCCACGACATCAAGAGTACCCATCGAAAAATTATAAATTCATCCATCAGCAGATAAATGTTTAAAGATTACAACAAGCGTACTTAGAACCTTGTATATCAATTTGCAATCCCGATGCAGTGTTCTAAATCTTAATGTTCCCATCTTGCCCAACCTTCTCCTAGGTACCTACCCAATTTGTAATGGAAACAACAATTCTGAACGCGCTGTACTCAAACAGGACATCCATTAACTGCAATTCGCTACCTCTAACGCTCCTACCACGTCAGGATCCATTTCCAATTACGCTACCGCTGAATAATTGATCCGTTAACGGGCGCCGATTAAGTTTATTAAAGTGCAGGTATGTACCAGGCGCGTGACATCATACAAACCGCTGCGGAGTTCGAAAGTCTCCCTTCTCCTGAGTGAGCCGATGTCGTCAGTCGACTACTTAGTTCCGGTACTTAACGTTGCGTCAAACCACGGTGACAAGCGAGCTATCGACTGGCCAAGTTTACGGCTTGTGACCGCCATAAATTACCCCTAAAGCTAATTATACCCTATAGCAAATGGTAATACAATTTAATGGCTGTTATGCGACATGCGCTAGGTACATATATAAAAAAACACGTGCTCCCAATAATAAAATAAAAAAAAAAAAACAGAGCTGTAATGCGCTTGAAATGCTCTTGATGAGTTTGTTCAGGCGATGGTTAATAAATTGGTAGGTGGTCAGGCCGTTAATACTTTAACTGTTGCCGAGTTAATCAAAATTGGATATAAAATTTCATTGGCGTAAACACAGCTCTCTCAATAAAACGCATTTTATATTGGGAAATTGATGGCAATTAATGCTTTAAATGCTGTAAAAACGATAGATAGAATGTTTTAATTATAGTGGATATAAACGTGTAACTCACGCCTAAACGCCACTAAACCTGCAGAAACGAGTGCGCACTCATTGGCGGCGATGAAATATTTCGAAAACGGTCGGAGTTGGGATACATACGCGTATGCTGTCGTGTTAAGGATAATGGTCGTATCTGCATTTTTTTTTCCTATATAGATACTGTTTTGTCATATTTCTCTAGATAATACAGTTGTCTCTAATCTTCTCTTAAGCAGTGGCGGTTTCTGTATAGGAGCACATGAGCACGTGAACCCCTAAACAAATCGTCGATTACAAACTAATAAAATCTATTACTCGATCTTAATATATTCGTGAAATATAACGCAGCGAAACGAATAAACGACGCGATGTTCCTTTCTATGCATATGTATGTACATCGCGAGCAAGCGACCGACGACGGAGCACGTGCGCCGAGTAGGCGGGACTACGTTGATTTTATCCAATGCCTAGCCGCATAAAGGACGTAGCGGAGGTGGGGAGGGATACGGCAGATTCCGTATGAACGGTGCACAAATTGAGTGTGCTCCTGTGCTCGCTTTCGTTGCGTTCTCGAGTCACGTTAACAAATCGATCGACATCAACGTTCAGATATCGTGTTTTGCCGATAAACTATATTATATATGTTTTGTTTATGAATGACTCACCGTTCACAGGTCGTAACTACCATAAGAACTAATACTGTTTGTTGGTGACAGTTTTATAATGAAACCAAGGGTGCGTAATTATTTTAATTTATTAAATAACATACTGCTGTAGTTTTTTATTTAAAAAAAAAACAATTATCTGAATAAATTTCTTAATTTAATATTATTTTCATTTGAAAGTTGTGTTTTGATATTTTAGCATAACGGTGTATTTCTTTATACTTCAAGTTTTAACAGAATTTTCGTGACTATATATAACATTATATTATTTATTTCACTATTGCTATATTTTTCCGTATTGGACGGATTTGTTTCCAGGTTTTTTTAAATTTTAATATATTAATCTACTAATTTGTTGCTGATATTAAGCCAGTGTTCAATGTTTAATCACACTCGTGCAGTTTAGATGAGTAATTAATACAGGTATGTATTAAATTTAATTTTAGATTTTAGTTTTAGGTATAAGAAGATTTTCAAAGAATTGTAGATGATAAAAGTTGATATAATTAACACAATAATCATGGGTGTAACAATTTAAATACTTAGTGTTAATTTATAAATATCTTAAATTTAACTTTGTAAAAAAAAAGGAAATTAGACAATATATTTGTTAAAAAAAAACTATCTATTTTATTTACAACACTGATTTAAATTTTCGTTTGAGGTACTTCATCTACAGCAATACGTTTATTAAACCCGCGCACATAAAATCACAAACTTAAAGTCGTAAATCTTTAACTGTTCCCAAAAAACGTACATTTACAAGATACAAATAATAATTGATTTTTTTAGAAAAACAAAAATAAATTGGCAACAGCGCAGCCGCAGTTAAAAACTACGCCGCATCGTTAAATCCCTCTGCAAAAAGCCGACAAAGCAAAGCCGCCACTAATGCGCTTTGGTGCAGCCGACAAACAAAAAAGAATGTATATAGTACGTAAAAAAATGTAATGAAATGAAATATACACACAATATGCACACAAAACAAACAAAGTAGTATTGTAAGTAAACACTAATCAATATATAAATAAGAACTATGGATGCCAACAGTTTTACTGTGCAATATTATTAAAAATATTTCCGGTAAGATATACAAACAAACATATTCCTGATCCTTCAACATTACGCGGACAATATCTAATAAATCGTAACAAAAATATTATACAACAAATTACATTTAATATTTCTAACCAGAATGTGTTAGTTAGTGCTGACGAAACCTCCGATATAATACGTCCGTTGAGTAACAAAACTAATAATGCAGTGACATTTCAACGAGTTTTCTGATATAGAGAAGAAAATGTTTATTTAGTAGATTTTGATACGTCCCTGTAAGTAACCATTTTAAAATCATTAAATGTATTTTAAACCAGCATACACGCACCAAATACATATTTATAATATTAGATGAAATAGTTTTTGACGAATATTGAAATTAGCAAAAAGGGAACAAATATTTTTTGGACGATATTTTAATTTCCGTGTCTATAGTCGCCCACAACTCCTCTATTAGGTGCAATTCTCTAACTCTATATCTGGACTGGTTTGTATAGTTATTGCATATTAAGGAATGTTGAGAAACTTCGCGAACAGCAGACAGTCATTTCATTAAATTCCGCGTTTTGAACGTTCAGAATATTCTGAATTTAGGATTACTACATAACAATAAATACTCTACCTCGATATAAATTCCAACAGCATAATTTCTATACAACTTTTAACTTTACAAAGATTGTACTTTGACTTACGCCTATGTACTGCTGTGTACTGACTGAATTAATTGAAATGAAAATTGCAAAACTGAATTTTAAAATGAAAAGGAAAAAGAAAAATTTAGCTAGCTCAACGGATAAAATTTTTAAATTGAATAAAAATTGAATCTAACCACGAAAAGTAAATTGTGAGCGAATGAAATCAGACTCTCTTAAATACCCGAAAAATTGAAAAGGTTTAATATAAAATAGAAGAACGGAATTTTCAACCCAATGACACTAATTAACAAACAATTTTTATTTATCAAAAAGGGTTAAATTACAAATTTGTGCAGAAAAAAAACGCTTGAACTGAGGGTTCTGGCTTAAAATAAAAACTGCAGTTGACTCCAAAATTAAAATAGGACAATGCTATTTCCTATGCAAAGCAAAAATTTGGTTTGTTCAGGAAGATTATCCAAAATCTTTCAATTTCAATCCACGTGGTTTGAGCAAATTAAAATCAAACTAAGCGTGGACAATTACTAGAAAATTTACATTAAAGAAACTAAAAGCAAGAACAATGCTTCCACTCACCTAAATGAGGTGATGACATGTGAGACAAATAAAAATGAACAGCAAAATTGGAAAATTAACTCTTTAAAATGCAATGAGAGAAAAAACACTAAAATGTATCTTCCCGAACAAAAATAATAAATGATCTTATATCTATAATGTGCACACTTCAATATATTAACAATTATTATAATATGAATTCCTTGATGGACTAAATAAAAGACAAATACAGAATTAAATTACGATATCAAATGAATTACAAAATGGCAACCAAGATTGAAAAATACGTCTACTCACGATAATAGTCAAACAAAGAAGTCCTTAACAAATCTCTATAATTGTTTTTCATTCAAAAATCCTTCTCTCAAAATTGTACAACGCAAAGTTGGCTAGAAACTAAGAATGCACTTGTTAAATAACTTATACAATAGATGCAGTAGCAGAAGCAGGTTGTAGCTGCTAACATAAAGAAGCTGTTTTCTACATCACTACAAAATATTAAGGATTAATTAAATTTGAAAAGAAAATCACTGAATTCGTCAGCAAAGAAACAGTTTTCATGCTTACAAAATATCTGTGCTCTTGGGAAATGCTTTTTCTGGGTTTCGGACATTATCAATGTTGATACAAGAAAAGTTATGCTGGAAGCTTCAAAATTAAATTCCTGCTAGAAGTATTGGACGTTCTTTGTCCCTACATGTGCGTTGTTGACATATATTAACTTAAATAAAACATATTCTACTCTAAAAGATGCTTTATTGTCTGAAACATAGTGGATAAGACAACATTAGTCACAAAACAATTAGTATTACATTGTCCGATTTTAGTGTTTTGCTGCTTTATGTGGCATAAACAAATTAGTATACTATTTATAACATATATTACGTAGCCGAATTATATAAACTATATTAATCAAGCAACTTTTGTTGATAACGCCCCCATTTCTCTGTAATAGTACGTTCATCTTCAATTACCGCTTGTACGTATTAATTATCCAGCAGGCGTTATTTCTTACACTGGAGTGTTAACCTCCTCGAACGGTGTCTTTTTTTAGTAGCCGACGATACAAGTTTATATTTATAATTTTCACATGTTAATAATATACTTTTAAATTGCAACTGATGCCGGATATAAATCGTATTTAAAAAATTCCAATAAGATCATTTGCATTGCTATGCAATTCCTGTTAAAAAAAAATTCAAAGAATATCCCACTTACCAGAACTATATTTATGATAGAAAACTAACTTCCCCCCGGGGAATTTCTTTGTTCATACACTAGTAAGTGCTAATTATTCATAATCTTTTCTATATAAAGATGCAAAGGTTAAAAGACAACGTAAAATCCTAAAGATACGATCCAGTACTGAGCATCACACGTGTTGACGTACCATACGGCAAGGATTATGCATGTTTCCTTTGTATATTTATCTAAATTTTATTACATCGATCAAAGTTAAAAGTTTAAGAAAGTTGTTAATGTAATTACTGGGAAAAAATCGTCACCAGAATTCAATGTTTTGCATATCTTATATGCGTAATAGGCGCCTTTCTAAAATTCAAAATGGTAATAGCATGAACGTGCTAAAAATTAACAGTATAGAATTCTTGGTGAAAGGAATAAACCGTCAAATATAATTACGAATTGGCAAAATTTTAGTTACAGTATATTGCAGCTGGCATTCGTTTCAAATATGATATTTTAAAACCGCTGTGGTTAACATTTATTGAATAGATTTAGGACTTTATAAAGAAAATATTATGGTTATTACATAGTTAAAGCAGCTGTGAAATATTGTGGAGCGATGTATGTAATAATGATTGATTCAATTCATAATTATAATTTATTTTCTGCATTAATTTACATTACATTCTTCTTCTTAACCGGTTTCGGCCCAAATATTATCCTTCTTCAGGTAAACAGAAAATAACTGTGAATATAAATTAGTAAAACGCGTTAGCTTTATCAGTAAAGCTTAAATTTAAAATACAATTAGCAAAATTTGGAAAATATTCTTGTATAGTTAACATTATAAAATTTACTTATAAAACCATCAAGTGGTGCAAGATTTATATTTTTTTCTATCTATAGTTCATAACATCCGACGTATAAGAAAATGCATAGCACTAATTCAGTGTCTGGTTGTTTGACAGATACTTGACTGTTAAGAAAGTCTGTATTAATACTTTTAATTATTATGTGCAAATCCGAAACGTAAATTAATTTTAAAAAGACGTGAGTAAGAGCTTCTCTAGCTGCTATGTTATGTCAATAATGAGTTACCTTTTTTAAGATACTACACAAAAATAAACGATTCTGTTGGATTTTGACATATCCAATAATTTTTTTTAGAGTATATTAGGGCTATAATATCACTGTTTATTTGTGAAATATTAATATTCTACAAAAAAAATAAAGATTCTTAAAACTCTCGACATATACAACAATTTGCAGACAAGGGCCAAAAATGATCTGTCCATCTCCTCACACTCCATCAGTAGAAGAATGAAGAATGGCATCAATACAATGAATATTACTTGTTGCTTGTTGACATGCTATATAATCGCAAGTGGTTGATTTGCATGTATGTATGTTATTCATAATTCTAATAAATTTAATTATTGTTATGGAATGTACTTCTAGTTAAAATAATGAACTTAATTCATTGATGCAATCATCGCATTTCATTCATTCAATTCACTGTTGAGTATGCGTTGTAGCTTCATTTAATTGGATTGCAGTAAAAGTGATATTAAAAATAACAAGAGTGATATCAAGCATTGATGATTACCAAAAGAACATGTGAACAAAATGTCTAAAAAACCATGGCGGGCGCTTATGGTCCACTGTGGAGGAATCACCAGACTAGCAAAAAGGGATGGAGTTTTTGCCTGCTTTCATCAGTATCGTGTCTCAAGTATTATTCTCGATTCCCTCCTGAGAGATCAGAATTAGATGTATGCCCTTAGGGTCACATGCTTCAGTCACAACTGCGGTGTAAATTGGCAATTCAATCACCGCCATACACCTTTCATTGAGGTGTGCTATATGTTCGTTCTTGCAATAAAATGCAAACCATTGAACTAATGAAAAAGATATCTTTATTGCGTTCATATCCTGAATAATTTTATGAAAATTATACGTAAAAATAACAACATATATTGGTTCACATTTGTATTATTAACAAAATTATTTATCGGAAGTATGGAAATATAGTTACCATAACAAATATTCCATCTTATGTTGTATCATTTACGTTATTAATAACATGTACGTTATCAACAAATATAACGTATTTACGTTATTTCAGTCTGAAGTGGTATGCTGTATCCGATAAGTGTACGTTATAAAATAATATGTATGTTATTTACAGTACGTTATGGGGAATAAAATAACGCCATACGTTCCCTTGCAGTTATACCAAGTAACAGCAACGTTATGAACAAAAGTGAGGTTAAAGTTTACTGAATTGTCAATGGAAACGAGTTGATGTTTGAAAATGAGTAATGATTTCAAGAATTTGTTCGCTGTTGGTTTATTAGAGCAACTTTTAACTGTTAATGATAGCTCACTAACTAAGAAATAGCCAATCAAAAGGTACATTACATAAAAAGATTATTTGTATTATCGTAGGAATAATTCTGTAATTGAAATAGACCTGGACACAGACTACCTCCAGACGACGAACTCAATGTAAATCAAGATATCGTTTCGGATTTTTTCTCGTCTAAAAAAATACAAATTTAGGTAGATGCGCTTGAGTTTTCCGCTTAATTTAAAAAAGTATATACTTTCATTTGTATTTATTTTAGATGTGCAAAGTGGTTTAAAGATTGTATTTGACTATATTATTATTTATAATAGCATATAAACAAGAATATAGTCCAATACAATCAATTAAACACATCACAAAATTTTTTAAAGCTTTATTTTCGTACTACTGCATAAAGGTATAACAGACTAAGATATATAACTCTTCTCGTTTCAAAATATTAATATGTAAAACAAATACACATAAACAGTCTACTAACTAGGTAAAGATAAATTTTAAATATTCATTAATAGTAAATTTTCGTTGCCAGTATCAATAAATTTACCTATATCGCAAGAGAAGTCGTCGAGTTGTAAACAACTGTGTATAACACCCTGATCTTCCTGATTCAACTGTCATGGAAAGCAAAATAGTTCTGCACTTCGGTTTTAGACGATCACAAACTATGCAAACATTTTCGCAAACTATGTCACAAATGTCATAATTTTTGAAACAATTCGAAAAAAATACTTACAGCATTATATATTGTAATGTATCTATTGGTAAAAACGATACCTTTATATTCATCATACAAGACGCCATTCTCACTACTATCTCGTTTTTAAATGTATGTCGTACATTTTCTATAATACGCAGTCTTTAAACAGCGCCATTCTACATAATTTTGAGTTTTTGGATAAGATAACCTTTACTACAATTTCCAATTAGATAGAAAAGAATAGAGACGAGCGGTACAATATCTGAATGCGAAGTTCGTCGTCTGAGGTAGTCTGTGGACCTGGACCTTACTGGCAAAATCATTTTGAACTTTTTCTTGACGTTTCATAAAAACTATTTAGGTAGATCTAGAATACTGCTCACATAAATACAACCATCATACATTATAATAACACTTAAATAGAATATCTGTTCAACATGGAAATACTATATTTTCAAATATATTGGTTAAGGATTTAACTATTTTTACGCACACCAGTGGTTACAGAAGTGTGGACACAAATTTTTAGGTAGCGGTAGAACAATCTGTTGTAAGCCGAATAATTTAGGAAGTAAATAATGGTCTAGTAAATATAAGGCACTTGCAAGTGAAATTACTAAAATTCAAGAAGAAAGAATTATTAAACAAAGATTTATGAACTTCACGTAAAAGTATTCGCAACATCTGTCATATAATATATATGTTTATATTAGTTCTACAAACTTGTTTTTATTAATACAAAAGAAAGCACATATGAGTTTTTTTATATTTAATTTTGACTATGTAGGGATACTAGCATCAAAAAAGGAGGTGACGTATATGATAGCTTTGTAAGGTGCTTAATACTTTCACTGATATACAAATTTCCTCAATGTTTCCTGTTCCTTGGTAGCACTTTTCTGCTGTTCCAATCCAAGCCTCTCTCCTCCAAGCACTAACCCATTAGGTTGTTCCACTTTAACTTTAACATGATCTCCCTCTTATTTTTTTCCTCTTTGGCTATGTTTACCTCTGCTCCTCCAGTCGAATTAAGCATCCAAACCACGTTAGTTGTTTCTCTATACTGCTTTGGATCGGTTTTAAACCTGTTCTTATTACTTCGTTTCAAACTTTGTCTCTCTTTGTGTTGCCTCGGAAGATGGTAATAAAGAAAAACACTTCACTTATTAATTTTAACCGGGTTTTACTTCACAGCACCGACCATACATTCAACATAACCTAACATACATCTTCTATGTAACTCTTCGCGTTAAAAGTAACATTAATTTATCATACGGAATTGCCAGGAATTAGAACTTTCTCTTGTAATTAATTTCTTAATAATATCCTTGACAGCGTTTCATTACAATAAATATTTCGGGTTTCTTGAGTGTTGACATTTTTATATTTCATTTATTCCTTGGGTAACTGAAGTTTGACTTTGTAGATGGCGCTCGTTTGAACATTTTTGGCGTGAAATAATCAATATTTATAAGTAATAAAGCGGAATTTCATTCTTCTTTTAATATTTTAATCTTTATGTTCGCTTCTCAAGTGAATTTGTCTAAATATGTAGTTTCTTCAAAATGTCATTGTCAACGACACAATAACACTACCACACTAACCGCTACGCTTGCGCCGCAATTATTCTTCCTAATTGACAGAATCACGCATAAAGCTGGCTCCGTTGTTAGACGTTTCCCATCTCTATACTTTTTTCCTCTAGTAACGTTTTAATTTTAACACGTGGGATAACGTATAGTGATACAACATACGGAAATTCATTGTAACCGTTATGATGACGCTTACATGTTATACGTTGTGGTATTTTTAACGTTTTACGTTATTTATAACGTAAATGATACAGCATAAGAGAGATTATCCATAGACTAATGTACAATGATTTGTTATAATAATTAAAACTAATTTATTTCACGAATGGATCTTGTTATTATATAATCAAAGATCGTAAATAATATTTTATCATAAATCATAACAATGACACGTTTCGTTCTGTCCATGAAAATTCACTCAATGAATGTGGATATATCACGTGATTCAACATGTGCATTCAAAATATTACTGCGCAACGCAAATACTTCCGTTTTTGATACTTTATCGATATAATGAACGGTTTCATTAGACCTGTGAATACGTGTATTATGAATGTATAATGCATTTAATGAATTCTATTCGTTGTAATCCTTTATACGTATACTTAATAAATGTATTAGCTAACATAACGTACACTTTTCATCAATAGGTACATGTTATTTGTTCGTTTTTGCAATAAATTGAAAACCATTAAAATAATTGGCATCATTTAATATTTACTTTAATACTATTGAATAGCTGCTACAAAATAGCAGTTTGCTTCTTAACAACCTATCACGATAAAACATCTAGTTGAAATAAATAAAGAGAAAATTGTAGTAAATAAAATAAATAAACTGTTCTTATATGTCTAATGATCGTGCTTATATAACTATTCTTATAGAAAACTTAAACAGCTAATTTTTGACTAAATAGTTTAGGTATTACATCCAATCTTTATTCAATTATCCCGTATACTTTTTTTGTCCAAATATTTATTGTAAGCACGACACTAAATTTGGCCCCAAAAATAATCTATTGCATTTGTTACCAGCTGGCGGTTTTCCTGTCGTAGGAGCACATGAGCACGTGAACCCTAAACAAATCGTCGATTACAAACTAATAAAATCTATTACTCGATATTAATATATTCGTGAAATATGACGCAGCGAAACGAATAAACGACGCGACGTTCCTTTCTATACATATGTATGTACATCGCGAGCAAGCGACCGACGACGGAGCACGTGCGCCGAGTAGGCGGGACTACGTTGATTTTATCCAATGCTAGCCGCATAAACGACGTAGCGGAGGTGGAGGAGACGGCAGATTCCATATGAACTGTGTACAAATTGAGTGTGCTCCTGTGCTCGCTTTCGTTGCGTTCTCAGGTCACGTTAACAAATCGATCGACATCAACCTTCAGATATCGTGTTTTACGGATAAACTATATTATATATGTTTTGTTTATGAATAACTCACCGTTCACAGGTCGTAACTATCATAAGAACTAATACTGTTTGTTGGTGACAGTTTTATAATGAAACCAAGGGTGCGTAATTATCGTAATTTATTAAATAACATTCTTTAAATAACAGTTCTTTATTTAAAAAAAAAACAATTATCTCAATAAGTTTCTTAATTTAATGTTATTTTCATTTGAAAGTTGTTTTGATATTTTAGGATAACGGTGTATTTTTTTATACTTTAAGTTTTAACAGAATTTTCGTGACTATATAAAACATTATATTATTTATTTCACTATTGCTATATTTTTCGGTATTGGATGGATTTGTTTCCAGGTTTTTTGTTTGTTTTCTGGCTCTCTGCTTCGTACGTGCGAGCGAGAGAGCCAGTGTGATATAGATATCGGGGTGGCTCACATGTGTTGTTTCCTTTTGCTTATTATATATTATATATATATTTAAAAATTTTAATATATTAATCTATTAATTTGTTGCTGATATTAAGCCAGTGCTCAATGTTTAATCACACTCCTGCAGTTTAGATGAGTAATTAATACAGGTCTGTGTTAAATTTAATTTTATATTTTGGTTTTAGGTATAAGAAGATTTTCAAAGAATTGTAGATGGTAAAAGTTGATATAATTAACACAATAATCATGGTTATAACAATTTAAATACTTAGTGTTAATTTATAAATATCTTAAATTTAACTTTGTAAAAAAAAGGAAATTAGACAATGTATTTGTTACAGAAAACTATCTATTTTATTTAAAACACTGATTTAAATTTTCGTCTGAGGTACTTCATCTACAGCAATACGTTTATTAAACCCGCGCACATAAAATACTAAACTTAACTCGTAATCTTTAACTGTTCCCAAAAAACGTACATTTCCCTCAAAGATACAATAATAATTGATTTTTAAAAAAAAACAAAAATAAATTGGCAACAGCGCAGCCGCAGTTAAAAACTACGCCGCATCGTTAAATCCCTCAGCAAAAAAGCCAACAAAGCAAAGCAGCCACTAATGTGCTTTGGTGCAGCCGACAAACAAAAAAGAATATATATAGTACGTAAAAAGAAGTTATGAAATGAAATATACAGTACGTAAAAAAGTTAATGAAATGCACACAAAACGAACAAACTAGTATTGTAAGTAAACACTAAACAATATATAAATAAGAACTATGGATGCGAACAGTTTTACTGTGCAATATTTAAAAGACAATTTTAATTCGTTTAGTTATGAACAAAAAATGCAAGTTGAAAGTATGGACAGACCAAAACCAGAACTTAATTTGACGCAAACTACAAAGGGCAAATTTAGAGACTTTACAAGAAAATTTAAGAAGGACATGTACGAAAAAAATGATTGTATTTTAGTTAAAAATGTTCTTGATTTTGTGAACACCCTACGTCTCCGACCACGAGCCGCCACTGCATTCTACATTTTAAACTCTCACAAGTATAGCCAGTATTTCTACCCAACTTATATGTATTTTTCATTTGAACTCAAGCTTAAAATGTAGTTAACAATGCACTATTATATATTGCTTCAAATACATCAACAAAACATTATCAAGAAGACCCACACTTGAACTACGCTTATTGGAAAACGAAATGATTCAGGAACGCATATGTAAGATACCAATATTATACTGCAACACAAATTTCTAGATAAATTCCCACGTATATAAGTGTATATATGTATTGTATTAATAATGTATGGGGCGACTAGAATCTTACACATTCATAGAAAGGTTTATTTAGTCTGCGCGCTCCCATTTTTATCACTGGATTCTTGAGACGTCGCTTTACGAAGCACGTGATCGGCACATCTTATTAATACTACACATGTCGATTCCTACTTCTATACGGAGTATTCAGAACGATCGCCAGATAGACGGAATTCCGTTTCTCATATCAATCGTTATCGCACCCGCGCTGGCTTTAACCAGATTCGTTTCATTTTTCGTGTTGCAGCAGAACGTAAACGTCTACAGATGTTCGAAAATGTGGAGTATAATATACAATGTTATAGGGGCTAGGTTTCGCAATATTTTGATTAGATGTCTATTAGTTTGATAAGTAACTACGTAATTGCGTGTCTCTACCATTATATATAGCTTCCTGGATAATCCTAGGAATATTCGAATTTTGCCAATATTTAAAATCAATTTAATTGATTAATCATCAATCGTTTCGTTACAATATTTGGAAGAGATCACTTCCTCTTGAATCAAACAAATTAAAATACCAATTATACAGTTTAGTTTTGCAAATTGAAGAATTGTCAAAACACCCTTAATGCATTGAATTTGAAATGTTTAGTAATTTAAAAATCAAGCCTTTTTGCTTCAGCAAAATATTTTTATACAAGAACAACAACACCCTTAGTCAAAACAAAAATTGAAAAGAAACATTACATTTTATATTTTGTGAATAATTAATCAGAATCGAAAAAATCATCTTCCCCAATCACATTTACTAAGTCTAAAATATCCGAATCAAATTGCCGTTTTCTAGAATCAGTTAAATGTTGTACACTTAAATATGGATCAGAACTTAATATTAATCGTCAAAACAAGTCCTCATTTGTATGCTCCCTTGATGATTTTCTCGTAAAATGTGTACGACATTTTTTTACATCTTTGTTTTTTGCTTCCTGTGCTTCTTCTGACAATTCACCAATGGGTAAAATTGCGTTATTAAGCGACCGAAGACGCATGAAACAAAATTGTATGTACTGAAGTAGGCATATAATAACAATTGTACAATTCAACGTATTTTTGTGCTGTATCTAAACAATATTTTCGAAAATTATTTAGATTAACGTCAAGACCACTATTTATTGTTTGGAAAATTACTCCAAATTTATGAATTAATTCTTCATTGATTCCAGTTATTTCGGATGACAATTTAGGGTTTGCAAAAAATCTGTACACTGTTGAAAATATTACGGTGTTGGCGTTAATTTTGCGCTAGTCAAATATTTTAGTGTTGATTTTTCCAAACTTCGGCAGACGAATTGACTACCCGTATTTAATAGAACAGAAATTACTAGAATTTCGTGTGAATTCTTTGTTCAGATATGAGGATTGACTATTTTTCTAGACATTCAGAAGCGTCAACCAATCAGAATTTTTCCCTCGGATAGAAATATAGAACCCCACCTATTCTAATACAGTGTTTGCATTATACGCACCACCTGCATTGCACGTGTATCTGTTTTCGTGTTTGATTCTCCGTATTAACATATCCAAACAAACCACCAAATGTGACTGACTTGCAAAGTGTAACCTCGTGTATTAAACGTTAATTCCAGTGGGCATAAAAAATTCAACATCTTAAGATGCATTGGGAACATCTATTTACGCAATTAGTTTAGACTTGAATCAAATAGCATAAACATTCACTTAATTTTATAATGGTTCTCAAAAAAATCATTTTAAAATTGGTACGTTTAGTTGAAACAAAACTTGTGAATGAGTGGTTTTGCATATTTATAATTGAGAAAACGTCTTAAAGAGGAGAATATTATAGCACTAAGAAATAGGAGTTGCATATTAAAAAGACGTTGTGTTTAGAAAATGTGTTAAAACACCCAATAGATCGCATTCATTTAGTTAAACAGCTAGTAAATTTGTCTAGTCTAGATCAAATAAAATGTGACTAGAAATATTTTATAATTCCACGTGTCAGTTAGACAAAATAACCCCTTAGCAATAGACAATACTTGACTATCTTGCTCGTCAAATTTAAACTTCTATAGTTCTCGACAAAATAACACGAAAAGAGTGTGGACCTCTCGACTATAATTGTCAAAAGAGTTTAAATTTCAATAGTTTATGCTACATTTGTTGTACCAATCTGTTTTAGGGAATATCAACAATAAGTCCCATTTTTTCGCGAAAAAAGTTTTGAATAGTTAGTTTCCTAGTTTCTAGTTTGGGTTTGTCCGCTTGTGTAACTTTCCACGTTTTTATATCTAATCTATAGGCTATGTGTAACAAGCACTCAAAAAATCTTATATACGCATGTAAGACAGATAAGCCAAACTGAAATGTTTCAGGAATATTTTGTATGTATTCCAAATTGTTCATTTTTGATATTGTTGCACGGCATACATAACATCTCATCCCAGAGGAATCGGCAAGAGCAATACATATTTTTCCATCAACCATAGTCAATTCTTTGCAAAAATTTTATGGTGCATTTATCAGACACAAAAGGTTCTAATAAATCGATTTGGTTAGATATAAATAACTTTTCATTTTTAGCGATTTCTTCAGTTTCACGTACCAATTGCATTCTTAAGGGTTTGCAAAGTTTAACAGAAGATGGTCGAGGATTTTGCTATAATACAGGATTTTCATTGTCAATTAGCCTCAAGGCACTAAAGAAGTCATATGTATATATGCTGTCGTCTTTTACACCTTCACTTTCAAATTTTTGTTTATATGTGGAAAACCCAGAACTACCATCAAAGCCCCACTTGCAAATCAAAGTTAAGTTTGCATTTTCAGGTTCCACCACTTTTAAAAGACTTTCACAAGTTTTATTTAGTAAATTTTGCAAACGCACTTCACATGTTTGCTCAGATGTTGTAATATTTTCAGGATGAAACGTCTTTTTTATTTTTAGAATATCGTGGTAACTTGGATATAATTCGCAACCACGTTTTAAAGCTGTTGCTCTAATAAGCATATATTGCTGCTTCGTAAAACCACCCGAAATAATAAATGATAAAGCCTTTTCAGGTATCATGGCATTTTGTTCTTGTTCGGGACTCCTCCATTTTTTCCATTATACGTTTGCCTCTAGTTGGTGTAGTTGAAGTAATTTCAATTATCAAATCGGCAGTACTTGCATCTCGACTTTCTCGTACTTTCATTGCAGTAGCATGCACAAGTTCTTCCACGGAAGTACTTTTTCTGAGCTCCTCGGTTTTACGCCTTTTTGTAACAACAGAACTTTCAGCAAAACTCTTTGAAGGACGACCTCGAATACCCGAAGTTGATGGTCGATCGCAGTAAACAGATTCAGGAAAAATAATTTCTTCTTGTAGCCAAATATTATGCTTTTTCATAAAAACGCTTGATGTTCTATTGGACGATTTCCAATACTGAAAATATCTTGGAACAAACATGTGTTCAAACCAATACAAAATATTTTTACTTGATTTATCTTCTTCGGCAAGCCCGTATGTATCAAGTATAAACCGATACCTTGCTCGTTTTTTACTTTGAGTCGATTTATCATATTCTTCATAGCGACTTCGTGTAATACCAATCGACTTATTTTCTTCGCGTCCATTATGTTACAACTTTTCAGAAAAAAACTATTGCAACAAAAACACAATCTTTCACAACCACTCTAACGTCAGAAATTTCGAAAAATTCAAAAAAATCGGAGGCGCTTCTTAAGTTCAACCAGTCAGAAAGGCAACAACGTACTGTAACAAAACAGAATGGAAATAAAATAGTCTCCTTTTGGGCTTTAGTAAATAAAGGAATACCACACGGGTCAATATTAGCGCCAATTCTATTTCTGCTTTACGTTAATGACTCGTTAGATCTCCAACAACTGATCTTCTTTCCACTAATGCCATTTATGCACTAGAGAAGACTGACACCTTACACAGAACGGCCTGCAACAAAATATATACATTATATTGTGTAACAAGAATATTCTTATTACTACTGCACAGAACTACCTATATTCTAAGTACATACCATATAGATTCCATAACAGTTAAAATATTTCTACTCTAATTAAATAATTTCCGTATGATTAATAAAAATAATAATAACAAAATATAATAAATTGGTCAGCCATCAATGATTATTATGTTTGCGCCCATGAAACGACTTTAGTTATCCGCCAGCATTCACAATGAACTACTTCTGAGAGCAAAATCTGGAAAACAACCCAGATAACAGATAATATATAAAATATATATTTTTTTTTAATATTGGCCTATTTAAATTCAATTTATCTGTTTCACAATAGAGTTGATAATTCTGTTAAAATAATTACATTATCCGTTGTCAGTAAATCGTAAAACCTCTAAAACTTCGTTTTTTGCACAGTTAGTGTAAATGACATTCAACATGCTACCAAGATGTTTTTGCGGTTGACTACCTAGTCATCGGCAAGCTGCTCCTAAGGTTTTAACAGATGATTGTGATGACCCCAAAAGCGTATCATGCCATCTAGTAGATAAAAATCACAGCTCAAAATATTAAGAAGATAAAAGAGATGTCGCTGCAAGGATTAAAGCATATTTTTTTAAAAATATGTAAAATGTTACTGTATCAATAAAATAAAGCAATTATGTACATATTAATTCAGATTTATGACGAATATATACAACCATTTAATATAATTATACATATTTTGTTAAATATTTAATTTAAACGAAACGCCTATACTATCCACAACCAATTTTTGCAAACCATAAAACTATCATATATTACGCTATTTAAAGTTAAATATAAACTTCATCAGAAGAAAATATTCTTATCGCATGCAGGGACATGAGAATATTCACATGCACACAGGATATATGAAATCTGAGTTTGTAATTAATTTGTGCACATTGTACATCAGTAATTAATTATCCAGGTCACAGCAAAGCAAGCATTTGAATTATTTATTTACGTTTATCTGACTGAAATATTTACGCAATGCTTACGTATGCGTTCACAGCAAGGCGATTGTTCATCATAGAAGTATATATTTGATTAAAATAATTTTGAATCTAACAATTTCAGTTTTAACAAAATTACCCCAGAATGAGCCATTTTTATACATTATATTTACAATATTAGCTTTATGCAAACATTTCGGCAAATACCTTTCTCAAGTTATATAGTGATAGAATGGGCATTAGTATTAAATTAATTATTTAAACCAAATCCATACCTTAGTGATAAATGCATATTGTTATAAATTGGACTACATTCACAAAAAAAAAGAATTCCTGAGCACAGCATCTAGCAATGACTAGATATAATTATTATGCTTATTTTTCTTAATTTATTCTATAACAAATAAAAATTCACACAATTCTATTCGAAGAATAACATGAAGTCCGATTTTTTTTTTATACATAGTCACATAATTTATGAAAGCAAAACACTCAGCAACTTCGTGAATGGTTTTTTATATTTTTTATTTTATTAGGTCATTATGTCATTATATAGATCATAGAAAATGTAAACATAATGATCACTTACACACTAGATGATTTTCAGCAACTCTTATTGTTAATGAAAATTCCATAAATTAATCCAGAACTATGCGTAGCGATTGTGACACCACAAACTATACAGGGTGAGTTTTTTTATCTTGAGCCAACGGAATATCTCTTAAACACTGCATCAAATCAAAAAAAGATCTTAATAAGATTTGTTATAATGTTGGGGGCTCACTGAATGGTGCCGAACTCGATGCCCCACTTCACCCCCCAGAGTGGGAGGGGGACAACTTTGAAATCTTAAATCGGAACCCCTATTTTGTATTGCATTTTGTATTCGGATTCTACACCATCAAGTATGTAGTTTTTGTTTGAAACTTTTTTTTCGATTAGTAATAGATTGCACTGTAATCACAAGAAACATGATTGTGAAGGTCTAGAAAAAATACACAAAAAAGAGAAGCAAGCAAACATGATTTTGTGTTTTTTTTATTTTAACATAAACTAACATTTCAAAAAGCCATGTGTTCCAAACTGTGCCCCTTCACTTCGATACATTTAGTGTGCCGTTAGAAGTGCCAACCACGAGGGAAAACATGATTGAGCGAATCATCACCAGTATTAACATTACATTTTGAAGCCTTAAATACAAACAAAATCTAAATTAAATCTATAAAAACATAAATCTATGCAACCAAAAAATATACATACAGTGTATCACTTAAATATTTGTCCATGTCCCATTTACCTACAACAAGTAATAAAAATACAAAACAGTAAACTTTTTTTTTAATTTTATATTATTATTTAGAATGCGATTCCAAAATAAGTATTTCAAATAGCTAAAATATACTCTCTGACTACAATAATAATTAAAATCCAGTAGGCGACAACACAAAAGTATTCGTACGCTCCTTGCCGCGACAGGTAGAGACTCACATAGATGTCCAACAATAGTCTCCTAATAGCTAGCGGTCTGTGTACATTATTAGATGCTCCCGGTAATATATTTTTGAAGAGCAATTCATAACGGCCGTATAAAAAATGCCGAAAACAAAAGAGTTGACAATTAATGAAAAAGTTCAAATTGTAGCCTTGTTTAAAGAACAAAAAAGTTTACGAGAAATTAGTAAGCTTGTCAAAAGACCAAATAGTAGATACTGTTCAGTATATTATTAACAAATTTGAAAATGCTCATCGCCCAGGACGTCCAAAGATACTAACCGAACGCGCGGAACGTGCTATAGTAAAAGAAGTTCAAAAATTTCTAAAACTAGCGCTCTATGGTTAGCTGTTCACGTCGCAGAGAGAAAAGGGAAGACAATTAATCCTGAAACTATAAGAAGAGTACTTAGAAGAGCTGGCTATAACGGAAGAGTAGCCTGTAAGAAACCTTTCATCAGTGAGAATAATAGAATAAAACGTTTGAATTTTGCGAAGGAATATGTCAATAAACCTTTAGAATTTTGGAAAAGCATTATTGTTAGCGACGAGTCAAAATATAATATTTTTGCATCCGATGGACGGCATATGATATGGCGGGAGCCAAACACGGAACTTCAAGCACAAAATCTGATTCCTACCATAAAACATGGAGGAGGACACGTACTTGCATGGGGTTGTATGTCCTACAATGGGGTAGGAAATTTGCATTTTATTGACCATATTATGGATGCCAAAGCTTATCTAAAAATTTTGCAAGCTAATTTAATGGAAGGTGCTCGAAAATTGAATATAGAAAAAAGCTGTATATTTCAACAAGATAACGATCCTAAGCACACTGCTAGGATCGTTAAGGAATGGTTCTTATATAAAGGTATTAGAACCCTTCCCCACCCACCTCAAAGTCCAGACATTAACCCGATAGAAAATTTGTGGCATATTTTAAATGTACACATCAGAATATATCATGTCCAAAATGCGCATGAGCTTAGAAGGCATTCGATGGAAGAATGGTCAAAAATTACGCAGGAAAAAGGCAAAATTGGTAATGCTCATGCCCAAGCGCTTGCAAGCTGTTATAGATGCAAATGGAATGCATACTAAATATTAGAATCAAACCAACAAATATTTATTTGGTTTTTTTTTTTCGTGTACAAATATTTTTGTGAGGTCAACATTCTGATTTTTTATTAAAATATTAATATTTATATTATCTTTCTTTGTTTTTATTAAAAATAATGCTTTTCTCTTTCGTATTAAAATAAACAGTCGCTTAGTTTTGAATTTCCATAGTTTCTTTTTCTCATTTCGGTTAAATGTACTATGTACAAATACTTAAGTGATGCACTGTATATTTCTATCACCCAAGAACAGTCGCTAATATCTAATTATCCTCACGTATTTTTTTTATCTACAGCAACGTAAATACACGCGGGTAAATCATGCCGTCAGTGGCGCCAAAAATTTCAAGTTATAACTTGAAAACGTTACGTCATATTACACGTTAATTCAACAATGCAATCGTGAACCTATGAATTATGAATTAAAAAAAAAAAGTAAAATAAAGCCGTCTATTCATAAAATCCAGTTCCATTGTCGCCAGTCTAAAGATTAGTTTGCGAGTAGAATTTTATCGCAATCACGTAAGCGATAAGGGAAAGTCTGGCGTAATATTGAACAGGTCCCGGTCCTTAATTTCGGCTTGCGGTGGCTCTGATTCTCGTCATTGACATCGACAGGTAAACTGTAACCGATTCGATTTCTAATTAGAATGTCTGATTCCGGAAAAGGGTGACGTCCCTTTCCTGATAGGGTTAAAATTGGTATATATATAAGGATCGATAGCACACGTCGTAATGACATGGTCGGGAAAAACAAAAAGAAAATGTAACGATTGAGGACGCCATACTGTGATATATGTACTTCATTTGAGTGTGAAAACATCATAGAATGGGGAATATGGATATAATATTGTTAAAAACTTATAAGTAATCTCACCAAATTTTATTCTTTCTGTATTTTTTTTTTATTTTTACTCGTTCCATGTTACCTAGACTTTGGAGTTATATGAAACATTACTTTATGTTAATGTAAATAATACTGGCACCTATCTTTAATAAATTTTGAGATATGAGCGACTTTTTGTTAAACAGACTAAGTAGCTCCATCTTTAAATGTTTGTAGCTGGCTCTGAATGGGATTAATGTCAAATTCATTGGCTAACCATAAGTGTTTTATGTACTACAGATTCAAAAAGATTGTCAATTCCGCTCCTATAGATAGTAACAGGGTGTAGGTATATGCCGCGTGTTTGTAATGAAGGTTTGAACTAAGTCAGTGTTGGAACACAAGAAAGTAAACGGATCTGTCATAAAAAACGTAACCTATATTTTATCTCGCATTATATAAACGACTATGGATTGGTGTTTCTGCTTGTAAAAATGAAATGTAATTAATTTAACTTTACTAAATTATGATTTTATAATTCAATACTAACTGTTTAACTAAATTTATTTATTACTTTAAATTATAAAATACAATTAGTATAATTATTAAGTGACAAAACTGCATCTCTCAGTTCTTCTATGGTATGCATGCGGTTTCTATAGATCCTATTTTTTAGATAGCCAAACATGAAGTAATCTAATGGGGTTAGATCAGACGATCTTGGTGGCCATCTTTGTGCTCTAACGACCCTGTCAGCAAAAAACTGTTGAAGATATTGGCAGGTTTGTCGAGCAGTATGTGCTGGAGCATTATTGTGCTGAAAATAACCTGCTTCAAGGTCATTTTCTTGTAACTCTGCAATAAACAATTCCAACATCTGTTGGTAACGTTGGGCTGTTACAGTTTCCTCGAAGAAAATTGGCCCTATTATTCGTTGCCTGGACATAGCTAACCAAACTCCAATTTCCATGGGATGCAATTGCGTTTCTCGAAATTCGTGTGGATTTTCTGCAGACCAGATACAATAGTTTTGTCAATTGATATAGCCTGTTAGATAAAACCAGGCTTCATCCGAGAAAAATGATTTGTTTAGCAAGTCATCGTCCCTTAAATTGTTATTAAACCAATGACAATATTCCAATCGCCTACCGTGATCTAATGGTAATAATTCCTGTACCGTAGAAACTTTATAGGGATGAAAATGTAACTTTCTTTTAACAGCTCGTTGCGCTGAAGTGTATGATAAGCCTATAAAATTATAAAATGTAATAAACTATTTCACTTAATGTTAATATTGATTTTTTACCTGTTTGTTGAGCTAATTATCACAGATAAATTCCCTTATTTTCTTACAGTATTCAGAAATACTATTGTTGGTGATATTAGATGTAAATATAAACAGTTTGAAAAAAATTATAAGATAAATAATCGAAAGATACTACAACACGAACGCCAATGTCGCTAAATGTCAAGGAAATTCATTTAATGTATGAAATTTGTATGTATAGATAATTTTTTTCCGGAAAACAGTTTTTTTATTACAACAATCATTTTGAATATCATAGTATATCATCGTAATTACACTTTTGTACAACGCAATATCTATTAATATTAATTAATCAATATTAAATTACTATTCAAACAGCGACATTCTTGTATAGTTATTCAAAGAATAACACATGAATTTGACATTAATCCCATTCAGAGCCAGCTACAAACATTTAAAGATAGGGTTAGTTAGTCTGTTTAACAAATAGTCAATCATATCTCAAAATCTATTAAAGATAGGTATAGGGAATGCTGATATAAAATGATGGGAGATGATATTTACTTTCTAATTTCGAATTAAAATACAGGGTGTTCTATTTGGAAAAAAATGAGTTTTTTGCATTTGAAAATATGTCACTTTGTTGCTCAGTTTTGAACACCCTGTATGTTAGAATGTAAAGTGTGCGTACCATTTCTTAGAGTTATATCTACATTCATAACATAGCAAATTTGGAGTCTGTACTTGCAGTATTAACCGAGATATTAATTTCTCAGTGATGCAATGATTATAACTAAAAAAAAAGAAAAACTTGAATAACTCAAAAACGGCAACATGTATCTGTAGGAATAACTAATGAATGCTGAGGTATTTATGGTCGTAGAATCCAAAAATTAATAAAAAAATTATATCATTTTATTTAAAATAACAAAGTTGACATACATTTACGGTCAACCGGAAGTGATATTTTGGTTAAAGTATTTTACATTTATAGTTCCAATCGAACAGATATTAGTGCCAAAATCTCAAATGTAAGTAAATAATAGAACATCATAAAATTTTAATGAACCACTTACGTGGAAAACCCTGTATAACAACTACAAAAATATAATACAAAATATTAAAATTAAATAATAACTTAAATTACATTCTAGTACTGCGACTTTATGAGTTCGCCGTATATCCATTCGATTTTAAAACCTTCTGTCAAAATTGTTAACATTAAATAAAAAAAAAGTAATTTTCTGCAGTCTCTCTCCATCCGCGTATTTGGCCTCTGTTGTGACCTTTTAATTTGTTTTGTAATGTCCGTTATACATGAATTTTATCTTTACAATTGTTTTTAATGTGTGCTCCGTGGTTTGTTTATAATCGTTGTATACAAGAAGACCAAATTTATTCGTTAAAATTCAATATCAAATTCGCCAATAGTGATCATGAGGCCACCATTTTGTTGTTTTAATTTTCTTCATTAGACGACTGTAAGTCTTTGTCCTATTTTTAGTTAATTATTTTGTTTTTTTTTTAATTAAATTTACTTAAGCAGGTCTGAAAAAGGGACGCATTGTTTACGGTCCCGAAACATAACACAAAGCCTTAATATATTACCTTAATGAAACCTAATTCTTCTTTGTTTTGTAATTAAACAAGTAATTTACACCTCTCTACTAAATGAAATAATCCATAATTCGCATATCTGAAGATCGTGGTGGAAAGTCTACTATCCGATTATCAAAAAGTCGAAAAATCATTGTTCCGCCGTTGGTGCCACTGATACAAATTTATTTGATAAATTATGACAGACTTTGAAAGGAATTTTAACTTAAGTTCTTGCGAGTCACTTGATGTTCCAGGTTGAGAGCTTGTTTCTTCATTTTTTTTTCTAAATCCATATGAGATATCACTTTCGTTTAGTTATAATTAATTGATTATTTATCGATTAATTTATTAATTAATGATTAAGTAACTTTTGTAATCCTCATGTAATTGATTGTGCTTATTTACCTCTTGAGTATCCCCATCATCATCACATTGACTTAAATAAATCATTACTGTATTATATGTAAATACTGCTATGGATTGACAACCCATGTTTGCTGAGTGTATTTTGAGTTGCATATTTTGTTTTGTTTACTCCATTCAGCCTTTAATCAATGTTCCGAGAATTTTCAGAATAATGTTTATTTTCTTATAAATTTTAGTTTAAAAAGTTTATTGTATGATTTATTTAATTAAGTGTTAAGTTTTTTTTGAATTAATTCCATTCATATATTTGTATAACGTTTGCTAGTTTGATTTAATGCTTATTCTGCTAGATTTTGTCGGTGAATTGTGTGTTTGCGTTGTACGTTTTTGAGAGAGGGTTTTCGTAAGAAAAACAATTATAGAGTTTTGTCAGGGAGTTCCTTGTTCTACTGTTAACGTGAGTAGACGTATTTTTGTAAATCATTGTTGCCATTTTGTAATTCATTTGATATTGAGATTTGATTTCTGTTAAAAAAATAGCCAATCAAGGTATTCTTTTCGTAATAGTTGTTAGTATATTGAGTGTGCACATTATAGATATAAGATCAATTATTATTTTTGTTCGGGAAGATATTTTTTAGTTATTATTCTCCTTTTTTTTTTAAAGAGTTAATTTTTCCGTTATTAAATTTTTCTGATTCATTTTTATTTTATCGATCACCTCGTTTGGGTGAGTAGAAGCATTGTTCTTGCTTCTAGTTATTTTTAGTAATTTTCTAGAAATTGTCCACGCTCAATTTATTTTAATATTTGAAACCACGTGGATTGAAATTATAAGATTTTGAATTATCTTCCTGAACAAACAAATCTTATGCTTTGCATAGGGAAATAGCATTGTCCTATTGTAATTTAGAATCAAGTGCAGTTTTATAATAGGCCAGAACCTTCAGCTCACGGTCTTTTCTGCACAATCTGTAATTAAACCCATTTGATAAAATAAATTTGATTGTTAATTAGCTTCTTTGGGTTAAAAAAAATCTTTTCTTTTATTTTTATTTTTAAACCTTTTCAATTTTTCGGGTAATTAAGAAAGTCTGATTTCATTCACCCACAATTTACTTTTCGTGGTTAGATTCAAGTTTTAATTCGCGAGGGTAACTCTGAGATTAATAGTTCTTTTGCGCACTTTAAAATTTATTTCCGTTGAGCTAGCTAATTTTTATTTTCTTTTCCATTTCAAAATTCAGTTTTGCATTTTTCATTAATTCAGTCAGTACACAGCAATACGTATAACTGTATTTATCATACATATATCAACTTTATTTTACACCACGTAAAGCATTACGTCAAGTATTTCTTATGGAAGAAATTTTAACATTCTTTTTGATAGAGGTATTATATTTATAGCCAAGCACAGAAGTACTTTCTTCGTCTTTTGCACGTAAATTTTTTTATTACTTATTGACATTATTTTTTTTTGTTCTTGATAACTTAGGTCAGTTATCAACTTATTAGAAATCGCAAGATCGGC
The DNA here is from genome assembly GCA_004143645.1 of Protaetia brevitarsis. Taxonomy (NCBI): domain Eukaryota; kingdom Metazoa; phylum Arthropoda; class Insecta; order Coleoptera; family Scarabaeidae; genus Protaetia; species Protaetia brevitarsis. The sequence continues at coordinate 856,445 of RXPK01000282.1, read as the reverse complement.
GTTACTATTTATAGCTACATAAACATGTTTAACTTTAGTCACTTTCCTGATAAGTTTTCACTAGGTCATTCCTTTTAAGTCCACCTTTTCAATAATAATTTTAAAATATATTTTTATTGGAAAACGCAAGGTTTCATTGACGAGTTTCTTCTAACTTAGATTTATCTTCATTACTGCCATAAATACATTAGAATTAACAACTTATTTAGTATTAAATTCTTATTTATGATGTCCATTTTTTTTTTTTTTAGGAGTCAAAATACAGTGGAATCTCCCTTAAGCGGACACCTACCAGACTATTCCAATCTGTCCGCTCAAGAGAGGTATCCTGTTAAGGGAACAATTGGTGTTTTTTTTTTTTGAATATACCAGCGTGCATATGTATAATTAAAGTTCAAAATGAACCAATATGATTTTATTAAAAATATAAAACAAATGTAATTTCTGTAAACCAGAACAAAATTTAGAGGAATTGAGTTGTACATATGTAATTCATTGTTACTTATCTAATGCAACATTGTAAAATAATTCAACAGTGTTGCCTGGCGAGTAGTTTTCTTAATGCTCTGGTCGTGATAAATTTTTTTAATTGTTTTCCCGTATTTGTGGCTTGTTGATAAATTGTTATTTTCATATTGTTCACTTCTTCCACATCGTCATCCGATCCATCATCAAATTCCACAATATCCGACGACTGATTTGTGACAGAGGGCATGTCATTCGTATCTTCTATTATTGAGATGTCCGCTTAAGAGAGGTGCCCGTTAATGGAGATTTCACTGTACATAGAAATAATGTAAATATGAAACATACCTAATGTAGTTATATATTAAAAACTGTAGTTGATTTATTTACAGTACCGCTTAAAATTACAACGCAATTTTTTTTTTATTATTTATTTAACGTTCTACGTCAAAGGAAACTATTTTTAACAGAGGCCTTATAATTTGCAATATTTATATTGAATAATAGTAAACACTACCGCCTGTGAAGAAAGTCAGGGGTCTGTCATTTGCGCAAATTCTTGGTTCAAAGTCCAACCAATATTGAACGAAAATATTCTACTTGTTTTGAGTTTTTATATTGCTAAAATTTCCGTGACAGAATCTGTAATACCCTATCGGCACATCACAGAGATTTTATTTTAATTTGTCGCTGTACGAAAAATTTAACGAGTTTAAGAAGAAATACAAACAATAACTGATCTCTAATGTTTCATACTTCTAACGTTTAAAATAACTCTGCATAGAGTTATATCCTCAGAAATGTTCCCTCGCATTGTCATTAATAATAATTATCCTGTAATAAGTTCCATATCCACATACAGTGTGCATGCAGTCGATCTGTCGATAGGTGCATTTAGTGATGGCTTGGTCGACGTGAAAACTCTTAACACATTTATTTACGGTCGTCCTAGATAAATATAATTAAAATTTTTTCGCACTAAACATTCATTAGATTATAAATCCTATTATCTCAATTCGATATTTTCCATGCTTGCTGTACATGGAGTTTTAGTTAGTTATTGCTGATATCAGATTCACGAGCAATTTGTCGAGATGACAGTAGCGTTTAGTCCCACCAAACAATATTTTAAGTGTCTAAATCGCTTACATTCTAATGAGGTACAAGTTTAGTTTTATATTTGCTAAAGAAAATGTTGTTTTGAAACGTAGAAATGTGTTACGAATAGTACTAGTAGGGCTAACAATACAGCTCTCCTGATAGTAGTTAACTGGAAATAAATCTCTAATTATTTTCAAGGTATTACCATCGTAAAACTGCTTTATTATAAATAATTTTAGCTCCAGCATACAATAATCTATTTTCAAATTAACCGTTTATTAAGAAATATGTCAGGGGTAAACGAATTTCGATGTGTAAAATGAAGATACAACAAGCAAAAAAATTTCTGAAAACTAGATAGTGCTTTTCTTGCTCTTCATTGTATCCATCATCAGCTCGCCTGCTCTCACTTGGTATATCTGTCCGTGTGTGTGACAAATGTATGAAATTAGCTTATTAAACTACTTTAACAGACTTGCAATTAATCAGATAGCAGTAACTGCACAGGAACTGAATAATGCAATACTATTTATAATTGACCTTATATAGTTGAAGAAATGCTCATTAATTTATTATCAATGTCAAAGTAGATATTATTGAAAATAAATTGTAGAACATAATAAGAAGCAAATAATTGATTTTTGGTTTTCATTTCTGTAAAAAAAAAAAATAATAGAGAAATTTCAGACAAACAGCAAAATTAGTGAGAAATAGGTATGCAGTTAAATAGAAGGTAAATCGAGCACTGTGAGATATACTGTATATCTGGTAGTCAAAACATTGATATTTGACAATACACTTGTATGTACACCTGAAGATGTTAGCATAGCTAATGAAATGTACATTGTGTTTTGAAGATTAAAGCATTTCTGAGACTGAAGTTTATTGGTATTTCCTGTTAGGTATGCAGTTGTTAAATATCTTAATCTGGGACAAAACAAAATAATATACCTGCCACTTTAAAAAATAGTCGGAATTATATGAATTTTTGTTATTATAAAAATGTATACATGAGCCTTGTTCGTTTGTCATAAGTGGAGTAGCTTTCGAGTACTCTAGAATTGAAGTCACATGATGACGGTGGTAAATTTGAACGGTACAGAACTTCATTAAATACATACAAAAGAACGGGCTTTTCATTATTCAAAGTTGTAGGTTATTGATAACTCAGTATTTGTACATACGTATCCTAACCTTAAACTGATCGATTGGTTTGTTTTTAAGTTATTTAGAGAATGATTAGTAATAAGGAATTCGATACTTATATCTTAGTAATAACTCATGATGATGACCAGATCTTCGAAACGTAATTTTTATTTTAATTTTGAAACCGTTTTCCAAAATTTTCCATCGATTTTCATTCTGTGAGGATCAAGATCTTGTTTTCTTGTTTTCCCTTTATATACTACTCACACAGAGTCAAATTATGGATGTTATAAAGCCATTCATTTCATCTGCAATAACTCCCCACATTTTTTTAAGGTCCTTATATTCCTAATATCGACTAATTCTCTTTTCTCTTTATATAAGTTTATTAAAAGTTTTGTGGAACAATCATCCCATTCTGTATGTTCTTCGCGATCTATATTTAAAGCTACGTTTTCTTTATTGTTATTATCGCTTAGTATATCTGTTATCCTTAAGTATTTGTTTGGTTCTAATTGGAAACGTTCACCCATAACTGCATCTAGTGGTATGTTATACCAATTCCCATCTAAAAATTAGTTTGAGTAGTAATGCAGTATTTATTATAAATTTTAAAATCTACATACCTGAGCCTTAAACGACATGATAATGATTGTCTTCCCTGAATATGTGTATGCCTTCAATAATTTGCATTGATATCATTTCCAATAAGTTCATACAACTAACTGCCCGAAGTAAATCTAAAATAGCTTCAAAATATTGCAAATGTTTACATTTGACATACATCTGTTGCCATAACATATATTACCCTGAAACTACCCAAACTTGCTCTTCCTCTAGAGCAAGTGCCTGCACGGGACATTGGACGATTCGGAACAGTTCAAAATAGCACTAAATTTACAAACGAACGCGTTATTTTGATTCGGAACTACACCCAGTGACAAACGAACAAAGCTATGGCATAAAACTTATGCAAATTTAAATTTTTTAATCATATACAAGGTTTTATCAAATTGAAAAAGCATTTAGGAATAAATTTGGTATTGATTAGCTGGCTAGATGGGATATTTTTACTTTAAATGGGAGGTGAAATAGGAAATTTATTGGTAGCGTTAGACGTTTTAAGGAAATGAAGGTTAATTTCTCGAGTCAGACGATAGAATTTATATTGGATCACGGTAAATTTAAATGTTTTCACGTAGAATTAGTAGGGTTAATGATTCGCATTTTGAATGTGGTGGGCTAGGTACAGCGGGGCATGTTTTATTTGAATGTCCACTCATTGATGAGTGAAGGTGGAATTTTTGTAGTAATGCAGGCTACAGGATTAGATAGGTTATGGCATGATATTTAAATAGTTGGTAGGGAAGTACGTATTCACAAATGAATATGAATATAGTGCTGTTTTTTTCAAACCATTACTGGTCCATTGATTGGCGAGAACGGAGCAGCTACCTGAAGACAGGCTATCGGAATTGAGGGGATGCGGAAGCTACCTCTACCAGACTCAAAAGGGTAATAATAATTTGCTGCTGGCTATTAGTAACACTACTTTCCAAGTCCTGCTCCCAGAGTAAGATTATTCCACGATTTTCCTTTTACTTTTTGGTGGATGCCTGGAGATAACTGAAGTCGTTCCATGACTGCAAATACAATAGCATTTTATTATATTTTTGTTATTCTTATTAGTAATCATAGGTAAATCATTTAGTTAGGGTAGGAACATCTCAATTGTTATGAAATCCCTATAAAACTTAAAGTAGATAGCTTCGTGATGTAGTACCTTTAGGTGGAGCACAGCGTTTAAGATTAATTGTAATTATTATAAATAAGATAGACAAAGCAATTTTATTTTAAACAATAACGAAAATCGTCATGAAAACAGGTAACTAACTTTTTATTCTAGTTTTTCACTTTTAATTTTTGGCATAATCACCTTCCATTCCGAAACATGTTTTTACCACCAATCAATTTTTAATTTTCTGAAACTAGAAAAAATCGAATGAACCTAAATGTGGGCCGCAAGGTAGTCAAGGGCATGGAAAAAATTTTTAATCGTAATTCGATTTTAAAAAGTTTTCCATATATTTCTAATGTAACCAACCTTATCTACTTATATATAAGCAATACTCACGCCTTTGTAATAGTTTTTTCTTGCAAAAATGTTTCAAAATAGTCATACGTCCTCTATTAAATATCAACAAACTGATATCATTCGCTTATAGTTACAGAGTGTCAAACGTAAACAAGTAATTATTTACAAAATTATCTAAGAGTTACATCATGTTCTACATAGACTATAAAGATTTAATAATTAATTTAATAAAGCGCATAATATCTTGTTTTGAATGAGAAATAGTTTTGCTATATGTCATCTTACTAGCATAATATTAATTGTAAATAATAATAATAGTAATTGTTTGCGTCCGCCAAACACAAATGTAATTACAGAAATAAAAATAGAAATGTGACAGAAATTGTTTTTTTTAATGTTTAGTTTAACTTAGTTTAAGTCCATATAAACTGACAATAAGAAAACAATTAGAAAAAAACTTTAAAAGGTATCGTCAATACTACGTTGTTTACGTTAACATTTTATTTGGGTTACATTAACTCAATTTATTGGCTATATAATTTAGCATAGTTTTGAGTTGTACATACATGCATACCTAAACAACACAACACCAGGTTTATTCAATCCATAACGTAGTGTTGGAAAACCGTAAATATTTGTTAAATACTAAATTACACGTGAGGTGTTAAATGAACAAGTGTAATCTTTTATTTAATTAAAACTAGACACATGAATATCTAATCACTCCACGCTACACCAGATTCAATGAATTCGGGACAATTGTTTTGGAAACACATGGGTCCCCATCTCTACTGAAGACCGAATTAATTCCGTAAAAATAAGACCTATTACCTAAACATGCACTGTTATCTCCCTCTAAAAAGGAAACAGTGCTTTTTCTACGCCTACTTGACCATTCGAAATACCAAGAATGAGCGACGCATGTGACTCTTTCCTTTCCTACCCTCATAAATATATCAAACTGAAATGATACAAAGGTGCCCCTTTACATACAAAGCGTTTGATCGGATATAGATTCACAGAACACATTGCATGTTATCGATACGGTAGACTTGAATCATCCAGCGTTGCGCAACATATAAACGATACTGGATATAAAATCGACATAGAAAACCTTGAATTAGTGAAAAATGTACAATTACCAAAGATTTAGACGCATACGAAGCCATATACAGCGTGTCCCACATCTATTTTCCCACGCATTTACTCGGAAACTAATAGAGATAAAAAGTTGCAGTAAAATCCAGTGGAAATGAGACGACATTGCACATCAAATTCTGCCATTATAACACACCCCGTATAAACTTCAGTCCAGCATTTTTGCTCTCACAGCATACATTTTTCGAAACTACTTTTTGAGAATATTTCGTATAATAATAATAAAAAAATACATATGACTGCATTTGTAAGCCTGGTAGCTACCGAAAACTTGCGAAAAAAAACTAGGGGTGCAATTTAAAAAATATATAGTTGGAGAGGGGGGTAAAAGGCTATTTATAGGGGGTGTGTTATTGTATTGTATTTGGTATTTCTTTTATCACAGTACGTAACATGTCAAAACAAATAAATAAAATAAATTGTATAAACAAAATGTATATCACAAATTACACGAAAGCAACACAAAGAAAACATTAATCACATAAAATGAGTAACAATACTAATAATAACAATACAAATATATGTGGATAATGATTGTCAATCCAAATTATATTGTAGATATTCATGTACACTATAGAAAACGTTATCAACAAAAATTGTTTTACAAATTTGCTGAACAGCTATAAGAGAATTTTCTCTAATGCGATGACCATCGCAACTAGTATCACTTCTGACTATAAAAGACGTATCATCGACATATAAGCATACTTTACTGTAGATTAAATGTTCTGGAATATCATTAATGTATATCATGAAAAGTACTGGGCCTAATATTGATCCTTGTGGGACACCGCACATTACTGGTTGCATATTTGATATACAATTCTTCCAACTAACTGCTTGCTTTCTTTCATTAAGGTATGATACTAATTGCAAATAATGCAATTCATTTGCTGTACCTCTCACCCCATAATAATTAATCTTAGTTAAAAGAAGTTGATGTGATACTGTGTCAAATGCTTTGCTCATATCACATAAAATTATTTCCACGAATTCGTGTCGATCTTGTGCCAGCAATATTTCTTCCATGGACTCAACTAAAGCCGTGACCGTAGACTTTCCAGCTCTGTATCCATGTTGCCCAGGTGTAAATATCTTCTGAGTTTCGAAAAATAAAACTAATCGCTTGCATACTATGCTTTCCATAACCTTGGATAGAGTTGGCAACACAGATACTGGTCTATAGTTTCTTGTATTGTGTTTATCTCCGGTCTTAAAAATGGGTGTTACTTTAGCTACTTTTAGTTCTCTCGGGAAAGTGCCTTCCTCCAAACATTTATTAATTATTACAGAAAAATTTCTGTACTAACTTCCTTCAATAAAGCAGTACTCAGTCCATATACGTCTTTGGTTTTTTTATTCTTGATGTTATGAATTATGTCCATTACTTCTTGTGCGCTCACGGGCTTCATGTAACAAGAGTTAGAGGGAGATTTCTCAGTCTTTTGTAGCAATGCATATGGATCTATAATACTCGTGTCGACATCTCTCTGTGTACTACTACCAATTTGAACAAAGTAGTCGTTAAATGTTTCTGCTGTAAGGTGGATATCACAATATGAAATAGTTTCCATCGGTTTCCCAGATTCTTTTTTTATAATGTTCCAGATTTTTTTGTTGTTTGTTTTCGGAGTTTATAATTTGCAATTCATAATTTTTCCTTTTAGCACTTGCAACTTTCTCCTGATATATATTTTTTTCTCGCTTGTACATTTGCAGTATACTAGGACTCTTTGTTGCTACGAATATTGTATGTAGAGCATCTAACTTGTTTTTAGCTTTCCTTACTTCCTGAGTCTTCCAATCCATATTTGTAATACTAACATTTCTTTTATATGTTTCAGGGAAATTTACATTGTATGTACCCATGATGATATTATGGAATGCAGTGAACATTTCTTGTGCATTCCTATGATGGAGAATCTGATTCCAGTTTACTTCTGCTAACATGCTTCTAAAAAGTTGTATTTGATTAAAATTTATTATTCGTATGCATTTTATTTCAGTCTGTGTATCAGGAAAGGTATTATAATGGCAGAATTTGATGTATAATCTCGTCTGATTTCCACTGGATTTTACTGGAACTTTTTATCTCTATTAGTTTCCGAATGTTTCCATGGGAAGATAGATGTGGGTCACACTGTATATGAAAAAAAACATTCAAATGACTTATTGAATAGAGAAGGGACACCTCTGAAGTACTCCAGTCCGATTTATTTATGAGAAGAAAGGAAAAAGAAGATCCACATTCATCGCTAATTGGTATTTCGAAGGGTCAAGCAGGCATAGAAAAGACACGTGTAAACATGTGTTCTTTTTAGAGGGAGTGCATGTTTAGGTAATAGGACTCCCTTAGTTTTACGGAATTCATTCGATCTTCGGTTGAGAATGGGAACCAATGTGTTCCTGAAACAATTGTTCCGAATTAATCAAATTTGATGTAGTGCTGAGAAATCGAATATTTACGTGCCTTTAACACAGTTTTCGATAAAAATAAAGTAAACAAGGATAAGTAACGAATTACTAATTCAATATAAACGATAAACGGATGTAATTTTTTTATGACCAATATATTTATATAAATTAACAAAACAATAGTTTTGTAATTATTACATTTTTCAAAATAAACATTGTTAAAAGAGCGTTTAATGTTATCACAAATATTTCTGCAATATTCAGAGAGGCAAAGTCCACACGTGATCAAAAACGAGCGTAAATAACATGCACGTACACTCCGTTTACTAATAATCCGCACAATTCTCATATTGTCGGTTATTTTGAAATACTCATAACATTTTTTTGCTCAAAGAAAAACCAATTTAAAGACATTGAAAATATTGTGAGCGCCTACGTATTCAAGTATGTTTATTTACATTGCTGAGCTATTTATTTCAATTCCGATTGATTTGAGACCAACTTATTTCGTATAAAAAGCATGATAATTGTTTCCTCATCGTACGACTTATAATATCTGGGAAAAATACAAGAGGAAGACCAAGAAGAACATGGAACGATGAGATACGAGAAGCATTGACCGAAAGAGAAATGAATTGGCGTGAGGCAAGAGAAATGATAAAAGACCGGAAAAAGTGGAGAGAGAAGATAAGGGCAAGAAATTAACCTCAGCCGCGAAACGACTTAAATAAATAATAAACTTAAATAAACAATACCAATCCGTATATACATGGGAAGGGTGATTTTACACTGCGACCTAAAAGATCTATTGTGTCCCCTATTCTTGCTGTTTTACGGCTGGGCTTCCAATCCAATATTCATTAAAATTCGAAATTTTAAGATAATACCACTAAACTTTTTTATAGGGTAGTAAACAAAAGTCGTGAGTTAGCAGCCCCAATTTATTTTTAATTTCAGCTACTCATTCTTAATTCTTCTTCTTGCCTAACGTTTCGACCAATTTAGGTCTTTTTCAAAGGTAAAACTACAATTTTTATAACAATTATAATTTCTATATTACAGTGCAAAAACACTTTACTTTACCTTTGTCTCCATATTTAACTTAACTAGTCCACATATTTGTCGAATAACCAAAAGGTTTAATTTTCGTCAATATAATTATTTATAAGTTATGCTTTTTTTTAAACCTTGTTTTATTATATGATTGTTAACAAACTAAATACTTATCCAAAAATACAACATCTGTATCGCTGATCTTTAAACTGTGTGTTTTTTTATAATTTTAGATGAAAGAAAGATTCTTTGAAACAACCTTGACCAAAATGTGAATACACAGTATCAACTAATTTAACATTTGAATCATAATTTTTTTTTATTTTAAATTTAGGTAGTTTAATTCATTAAATAGATTTTAATTAATTTCTGTTTGACAACAAGGAAAATAGGTTCGTTTTGAAAATCAATCATTTGGACAAATTTTTATTGAAATTACGTTTGTTTTATAATCGGAAAATAAATTTTGGTTAGGTTTTGAATTTCTATCATTAACTGCATTTTTTTTTGTTTATGAATTTGTATCATTTCAATAATACATCCAGCCTTGTAAGTTGATTCTTTTTTTAAAATTTTAGTGTTATTAAAATTAAATTGATGACTTGTGTCATTACAATGTTTTTTTAAAGCTATAATATTATTATTATATTTATGTCCACATATTCAGAATTAAATTCCAACTAGAAGTTCAAAAAAATCTAATGACACAGTTCGATGGGACATCCTGTATATGAAATATCAAATACTTTATAATAGCATAAGTATAAAGTAAGCAAATAATATAAATCCATGATTAGTATTTACATTAATCAAACATGCAATTTTTAAGCAAAAAAATTAAATGTCCTATGTACCATCTTTTCCCTTATTTTTCGAAAATTTATCAATAATCTTTAACCGCAAATATAAAAGTGAATCAGAGAGTTGCAATAATAATTACTTTTAAACATTGCCCTCTGTGTCAATAGAAACTTGCACTTCAGCAAATTCCAAGAATACTGTAGTAACACTTTTTCTGTTTATATCTAAAGATTTACATTCTAAAATTTAATTAAGTCGTGGTGGGAGTGTTTCTTTCATTTAAAAGCAATATTTTAATGGATTATACCAAAAATTTAATTTAATCAAGGCGTGTTAATTAGTGGCTTATCTTACAATTATTATGATCTTAATTGCAGTTTATCAGTTTATCCTCACGAAATTAATGTGACTTCTATTTTAAATCCTCTCATTCATTCAATACTTCATATAATCTTTATTGCTGCATGTCTAACAATGCATATGTTTGAGCGAATTGCTAGAAATATTTGCCTCAAATAAACAAACTCTGTTGATTTAACAAAATGCTGTTATTGTTTTTTATTGAAACTAAAAATAAATCGGTCGTTCGACAAAATTCAAATCTTCAAATATTATTAAATTAAGTAACAATTTTGCAACTATAATCAAATGTAAACATAATTTGATTTAACATAAAAGAATAAAATAAATTCCAAATCATTTCATTCCCATCGTATTTTTCTTATACAATTGCAAAGCACCTTTAGCTTATTATTAAAAAAAAATGACTTTTTGATACATATCGCTGTAAAGAGAATTGAAAGACCTTTTCAATGTGTGATTATAAGACCCATCTTCGCTATTAAAATTTTAAGGGTGCACAGAAAAATACTGGACGTGATATCAATAATCTGCGTTCTTTGAGTGAATTTTCGTCGACAGAACGAAATGCGTCATTGTTATGATAAAATATTATTTACAATCTTTGATTAAGTAGTAACAAGATTCATTAGTGCAATAAATTAGAATTTTGTTAATAATATTAATATGAGCGAATATAAATTGTTTATTTTTAAATTTATTCACGATATGAACGCAATAAAGTATTAAATGATACCTTCTTCGTTAGTTCATTAGTCTGCAATTTACGGTAAGAACGAGCAGATACCATATCTCAATTAAAAATGTACGGCAGTGATTTAATTACCGACTATTATCCGTGTATGGCCCATTCAAAGCACGATGCAAAGTCGCTTTTAATGATCATATGAGCAATAATCCTGGTAAGACGATAAAAATTCACCACATCCCAAAAATTATCAACGGCCCATACTTACAATCTTTGACACCAGCTAACATCACCAAAGGATTTTTTAAAGCAGGCATTTGGCCAGTAAGTAGCCTAGTGTTTACTGATGATGATTTTCTAGCGGCTAGTATAACTGAGCGTCCTTATTTCAGTTCATTACCCAACTGTGAAGTATCTCAAATTGATCTACCCTCGGAATCTTCCACTATTAATAAAGAATCTTTCGATATAGTGACCTCTATTCATTCAATCATTCATACAAGTTAGGGTGGGCACTTGATGTCCGGGCACTTGAGCAAGGTGCTCATTGTACCATCCCTATTGATTCTCTTATTTCCACTCGAGCAGCTTGGTGTTCTCTATAAATCTTGCCCAGTGGAAACTTGAGGATCTTCGAGGGCTGCAATAGATCTCTCCTGAAGTGCTTCTGCCTAAGTACCTTCAGTTCCTCACATGTGCAGATTACATGTAAACTCGTTTCCTCCTGTAGTTCGCATCTTCTACACCACGGTTCGCTTACTCGGCCTGTGTTGTATAGATGGTTTTTCAGGGACAGTGTCCAGTTACCAACCCAGTAATGATCTTAACTTCTTTCTTACTGCGCCTGAGTAGGTTATCAGAGAAACTACCATCCCCATCCCCTATCAGCGTTTTGGTATGGAGTTGACCTTCAGTCGACCTCCATTTCTTTGTACTTTCTTTATCTAACCAGGTCCAGATCTCCCTTCTTGCGGAATCCTTAGTGATCCCACATACGAGCTCTGGACCCATGAAGTGTCTCTTAGAGCCCTCCTTGGCTAGTTCATCGGCTATTACGTTGCCCTTTATATCCTCATGTCCCGCCATATAGTGACCTCTAATTAATAGTATTGAAATTGTAGTTTTCCAAAAAACTAAGTCTTGCAACAAAATTCTTCAGGAATTACAACCATATCCTAAAGCTAAAGTGCGCCCAGAAATAAGGAAGAAAAAAGTGAAAGCCTGTTCCAAAGGTATATATCTGTTTAGAAGAAAAAAAATCGCATAGAGGAAGACCTTGACAAAAAGAGAATAGAGTTAGCCCACCGGGCAAAAAAGCAAATTTTTCAAATGAAGAGAAGTAAGATACAGAAGAAGCAAGTTGGATCGTCCAGTGATTCTTCTGATTTCGAGAAGCCTATCAAAGATAAGAAAGAAAAGTCCACCATATGCGAAGATTCTGATCAGGACAGTGTTTTTGATGAATGAGATCTTTTCCAAGGTATATTGGATGATGAGAGCATATTCTTAGGAGATTACATTCTGGTGAAATTTGCTACTAAGAAAGCCATAAAGTGCTATGTTGGGGTAGTCCAAGAGGTGACTACTGTGACCAGTGCATGAGGCAAAATTTTTGCGCAAGAAAGGAGACTAGAATTTGTGATATTTCTCTTATCAATCGCGACGATATCGTCTCCAAGCTTCCTCAACCAACTAACATTAAAGGAACCGCTAAACAGTCTGGATTTTTTCCTTACGTAGCCAGGTAACATTTTTAAAGCACTTTTGTTATCTGTTTCTATATATACATTTACCTAATCAATGATTTAAATGGAGGTATATTGAAAGGAAGTCAGAAAAGTATATTGCACACTTAAAGAATTTCGCAATACGTTCATATATGTGTTCGAAATGTCGTTTACAAAGCTTCAATAAAACGTCACGACTCTTGCTAAGTCGTTGAAACACCATTTTTAATAACAGTCACATGTCTTGACGTTTCGGAAACGATATTGAACCGACAGGAATAAAATAGCAGCTTTATATATCTAAGCATACAAAATATACCCGTTATAGCACGATATGTTTCATCCAGTCGGGATTAAATAATGTTTTGCACCTAATTTTTTTTTTATTTTTCTTTAATTCTTATTGTTGAAATCTCTTTTTGTATTTATACTACATCCGCTAGTTATACCCTGCATAATTACAAATTCCATAACTTCAATTATACTTAGAATAAATATCCTGTAACTCCCTTTCTAAATGACAATTTTTTAAGTGGGAAATGAAAAAAAAAATCGTAATAACGATTTCATACTATGATAAAACATATATCGAAGTTTGATTTTATTGTGCCATTTCCCAAGCCACGGCTCCTAATTGTATTAACACAGTTGGCCATAATAGGGTCACTCGGTAATAAACGGAATCAATGAACCCAAATGCTGTGCATTTCTAGGTTATACGATCCCCAATAAAATAATGCAAAGTCCGACAACTTGAAGATTGGCTTATACCAACAGCAAATCTATCATTATATGTTTGAATTTGTCCTAAAAAAACTCTTTCTTTAACTAAAATATTTGCAGATTTCTAGCGTGTTCGCTTATACCGGAAGTCACCATCTACTTTGTTATTTTAAATATAGGGGATGAGTTTTTTATCTTGAGACAACGGAATAGCTCTAAAACACTGCATCAAATCAAAAAAAGGTCTTAATAAGATTTGTTATAATGTAGGGGGCTCACTGAATGGTGCCGGACTCTGTATTTATTTACTATTCTTTCTCATTAATTCGGCTACAAAAATGATAATTTCGCTAAAGAATATGACAACGTTAGAATGACAAGGTTTTGTACAAACTGTGGCTATCCCACAGACGCAAAAACAACATTTGGCAAACCCTCCTTGCACGCCAACCAATAAGGAAATAACCTTAAGGTCATCAGAGATTTGCTAAAGATGATTTGAATATTGAATGAGATTTAGTGTTTATAGAATGACCCATTGGAATTGATAGTTTCAAGTTACCATTACAAAGTAAAACGGCTTTGAGACTTGTTTTCGACGAATCGATAAACGATCGCTGTTCTGCAAGGTTATATCCTATACTCATTTCATATAAAAGTCCATTTACATCAGTGCGGTAACAGAAATTTCTTTCAATTTTGTAAAAAGAACTAAATTTTTCATGACGATACTTTAATACAGAGATTCCCAAATGTAAAAGATTCCATTCTTTTAATCGAGATCTCAAAATTTTGTAATTTTCCTTTGGTTAAACCCAAATACCGCATCGAGTCATTGAGATCTGATTGAATGATGAGATGTGGTTTGTTAGAGAGAACATGCAGTGGTATTAAAGAGTTTAGAATAGCAAAATCAAACTAGTTCCTATAAAACCAGAAATAATAATAATGACAATTTATTTCACCCAATTACAAGTCCCTTCAGATGAGAATGTATTTCGTATTTCTATGTTGTTGTTCTGGCTTTTTACGGAAATTAGATATAATGATAAATATTAAAAAATAATAAAATTTTGTTTTGAAGAAACCATGGAAAAAGGATAACAAATGGTTATGTTTTAAATGAGACGATAAATGAATTTTTAATCGAAATTGTAATGTTTTTATGCATACATAGGTAAATCTATATTTACGTAAAATTGTTCTCTGATTTTTATATCTATGCAATAATAAATGTTTTGCTTCAAAAATAGATATTTGTATACGCATGTTTATGAAGATAAATGTCATTTATTACGCCGGTTATATCAATTTATAAGTTTTGTTTTGACTCGTATATTTTTAATTTCCGAAAATATGGAACTCGCATTATCAACAAGAAAATTATTTGTTTTCATTCACAACATTTCTTATGCATTACATAAAGTAACTTAATTGTGATTTTAATAATGTAAATCCCAATATTTATAAGAAAAAACGTCTGCCTAATAAGTTTCAACCATCTAATAGGAGCCGTGATCATTGAAAGGACGACTGCCTTCATTGCATACTACGATTGCGGGGTGATTCCTGCGATAAACCCCCTCCTCTCCTTCCCCCGATACACGAAGCAAACGCTTGTTGTTTACAACATCCTCACCACATGTCCTGCATATATCATATGTATAAAGATATGGATTTTATTTTAAATGACTGATTTATTTTCATTTCAATCAAAGATAATCACGGCATTTTGTTAAATCAAATACTATAGCCATTCGCCCAAATAAACGCTTTGTTAGATTCGTTAAATTAAATATTCATTTAAATGGAATATTCGAAATTTAATAAGTTGAAGCATAACATGTATTTGAATTAATTGAAATGATTTGGTTAATTTGAATAAAATTTTATATGGCCATATGGTTTATATCATTAAAGTATTTTTTATGTTATTTATTATTGGTTAGCAGCAGAAAAACCTACTTCAAGTAAAAACTGAAATTGCCGAGGAATCAGTGAGAGATCTGTTCAACGGATTCTAAAACAAAATCACTTTTACGCATACCACATTCAACTTCACCAAGACCTTCTTGAAACAGATATGGAAAAACGAGTGGAACTTCTTCAACTATGTGTTATTTACGGACGAAGCTACTTTTCATAAAAACGGATTCCTTAATTGCCACAATTTTCGTTATTATTCTGATCACGATCCACGATTAGTAAAGTAAAATAGATCGCCAGCACAGATGGTCCTTAAATGTGTGGGACGGTATTGTTGGTGGTCGAGTACTAGGACCCTACTTTTTTGACGGCCCTTAAATGGTGACATGTTTCTCCATTTTTTTTTTTTTTAGAAAACATATTACCAAACTTTATACAAATGGTACCTGTTGAGCGGGAGAGGATATTGTTGCAACATGATGGCGCACCTGCTCACTTTATGCTGGCTGTGAGGGAACATCAAATAATTTTCAGAGATGCTCTTTAATTTCTAGTTTAACTTCAACGGCCAATGAGCAATCAAAGCCCGGAATTCAGCCGCAGGACCCTGTATATAGCACTAAATGTAGGTAGGGACGGATATAATCTGGAGTGCCACAATGGTCAATCTTAGGACCCTTGTTATTTATAACGTACATTAACGACCTGCCAGAAAATGTTCCACGATCCAGAACTATCCTGTTCGCAGATGACACGACTATAATAACAAAAGCAAGATCTGAAGAAGGCCGAGAACACGCGATGCAATGTGCGGTTGAAGAGGCGAATTATTGGTTTACAGCTAATAATCTCAAGTTAAACGAAGATAAAAGCAGGCAGTTACTGATAAGAACACACAGCACGCAGGGAGAAAAAAACACCGTTGATTTCTTGGAGCTAAAATTAAACGATCTACTTACGTGGAAAGACCATGTGGACCATGTAATATCCAAAGCCTTAACAGCGATATACATGCTCAGACAATTATACCCAGTCTGTGACTACGACGTGCTACGAGCTGCGTACTTCGCCAACTTCGCCAGCGTTGCAACCTATGGAATACTGATATGGGAGCCAGTTCGGAAATGGAAAGGGTTTTCCTGAAACAGAAAACACAATTCGGGCCTTGTATGGTATCCTGGTATCAGACACCACGCTGTAAAGATCTCTTTAAACATGGTGCCATACTTACAAATCCTTGTGTGTAACATACTTTCTTGTATCAAATATGTCCTGGCAAATCGCAATAAGTATGCAGACCACCAGCATCACCTTCATGACACCAGGAGAAAGAACAAATTAATGCTGCCATACTACAGGATGCATAAGAGTGAAACAAGCACAAACTGCAGCTGCATAAAACTGTATAATAAGATCCCGTCCAGCGTCACATTACACCCGCCCGGATATGTTCTGCGATGGTTGAGAGCTTTACTTATAGAGAGGACTTTCTGTTCAGTAGCAGAATTTTTAAACTGTGATCTATATTTACATTAAACTCTTAAAATTATTTATTTATTATGAGATTTTAACGTTTGTGTTTGTCTTTCATTCATTACATCAATATTTAAAACAATTGACATGTACGCTGTACAGGAGATATTTTACTTTTACTTATGTGTATTCAATATATATAATATATGTGTATTTATATATATATATATATCTGACGTTGTACTTGCTAACTGTAATTACATACATTATATATACAATATACAATATACAATACACAATATTATATTGCGCGTAGGTCAATCAAAGTAAAGGTCCAAAATCGGTGCGAAAAACATTACCTTCAATGAATCATTAAATTATCTATGCTTTTACACCTTTTACTTTATATCTTTGTTCACACTTTATTGAATCGATTATTCTGTTTATAGTTCAGCATTTATTAAATATCCTTATGCTTAAAAAAAAAAAGGTTTTTCATATGAGAGTATAATAATTTTCACATAATCTTTTAGGATTAACTTTTTCAATGTAATACGAAAGTATCATCTCTATACTTTAATACATATATTGTAAATTATATTCTGTCAGTTAAACCCTATTTAATCTCACCTATCATAATGATTTTGCCACATATTTGGCTTAAATGGGGATATTTCGTGTCAATTGAATGATATTAAGGATAATGCGCACACTAAAGCGCACGTTTTTCTGCAAAATTTAATATCTATAATCTAGGGACTTGCATTATGAAGTCGATACTAGTTTGTTCGATGGAATTTTGGTATTTTTACGGTGGGCTTATCGCAGACGCTTTGAGTAGAACTTGGAATTTCAATATTGCAAAGGATTTATCCGAACGTTGATGTGCTAATGTTTAGTATTATTATGAGGATACTTAATGAAAGTATTCGTGATTATGTGGATTAAAATACCGGTAAGTTGCCAACCTATACGAAAACAATATACAGCGTAATGATAAAGTATATACAGGATGAGTTTTTTATCTTGAGAAAACGGAATATCTCTAAAACACTGCATCAAATCAAAAAAAGATCTTAATAAGATTTGTTATAATGTAGGGGGCTCACTGAATGGTGCCGAACTCGATCCCCCACCTTACCCCTCTCCGTAGAGTGGGAGGGGGGACAACTTTGAAATCTTAAATGGGAACCCCCATTTTGTATTGCAGATTCGGATTCTACGCCATCAAGTATGTAGTTTTTGTTTGAAACTTTTTTTTCGAATCGTAACAGATTGCGCTGTAATTGCAGAAAACATGATTGTGAACGTCTAGAAAAAAATACACAAAAAAGAGAAGCAAGAAAACATGATTTTGCTTTTTTATTTAACATTAAATAACATTTCAAAAAGTCATCCAACAACGAATAACTTTACTTTATCGTACCCATTTCGAAAATGTGTTCGAAAATGTGCCCTTCCACTTCGATACATTTATTTATTCATAATTGGAATGATTGCACATAACTGAGAAGTGTGTCCGGCGTAATCCTTGAACAAGCGTTGGTGATTCGCTCAATCATGTTTTCCCTCGTGGTTGGCACTTCTGTATAAACTTCAAACTTTAAGTGGCCCCACAAAAAGAAGTCAGGGGAAGTAAGATCTGGCGATCTTGCAGGTCAAGACACTGGACCACCTCTTCCCCGATCCATCGACGATTGTATGCTCGATCTATTACTTCTCGTGCTATTCTTGAATAATGTGCTGGACAACCGTCATGCTGGAACCACATTGTTTGTCGTATGTCCAAGGGAAGGTCTTCAAGTAACACTGGAAGTTCGTTCTGCAAGATGTTTCGATAGTTTTCACCATTTAAGTTTCCATCGATGAAATATGGACCAATAAGCTTATTGCCAATTATTCCACACCAAACATTTACGTTCCAAGGATGTTGATGTTCAACTTGGCGCAACCAATGGGGATTTTCGATACTCCAGTAATGCATGTTGTGCCCATTTACCGTACCGTGATTTGTAAGTGTCGCCTCGTCAGAAAATAATACTCGAGCAAAAAAAATGGGATTATCTTGTATCCGTCGAAGCGCCCATTCAGAAAATCGCACTCGATTTTGAAAATCATCGCCATGAAGGTATTGATGCATGGAAACTCTAAATGGATGATATTTCCTACGCTTCAATATTTGGCAGATAGTCGACTGAGAAATTCCTGATCCGGGAGCTATTTCTCGAGTACTAATGCCCGAATTATTAGCTACTGCAGCTAATACCGCGATTTCACTATTTTTTCCAGCAATTGTTTTTCGGCGATTACGTTTTCTTGGCTGTACAATTCCTTCGCTAGAGAACTGTTAAACGACTCGGTAAAAAGAAGCGCGCGATCGCACCTTGTCGGGAAAACGTTGTGAATAAAGATTAACAGCATCATCGATATTCCCATCACTTTCTCCATAGATGTAAATCATTTCAATTCTCTCTTGTAATGTTATAGCCTCCATTACTCTTCAAATATCCAACACTAACTAATTTGTATTGGATTAATAATTAATAATCTAAATGGGGATCGGACAATGTGTAAGTATTCACAGCTTGTCAAGTAATGAATAAAGTACGGTTTTGTATCGTTGAATAGCATTCCAATTGCAAATAAATAAATGTATCGAAGTGAAGGGGCACAGTTTCGAACACATGGCTTTTTGAAATGTTAGTTTATGTTAAAATAAGCAAACACAACATCATGTTTGCGTGCTTCTCTTTTTTGTGTGTTTTTCTAGAAGTTCACAATCATGTTCTTTGCGATTACAGCGCAATCTGTTACGAATCGAAAAAAAAGTTTCAAACAAAAACTACATACTTGATGGCGTAGAATCCGAATCTGCAATACAAAATGGGGGTTCCCATTTAAAATTTTAATGTTGTCCCCCATCCTACTCTGAGGGGTGAGGTTGGGGATCGAGTTCGGCACCATTCAGTGACCCCCCTACATTATAACAAATCTTATTAAGATCTTTTTTTGTTTTGATGCAGTGTTTTAGAGATATTCCGTTGTCTCAAGATAAAAAACCCACTCTGTATATATAATAGTTCAGTATTATTTTCGATTTCTCAATAATATTTTAACCACATTTCCACTTACTATTAAACTTACCAATCTCTTGGACAATTCAGATTTAATATTAAGTTAGATTAGATTAACAGTTACACGCTTAGGTCATTCTCAATGCAAAAACTGGTTGGCAGTGGTAAAAGAGGATCCGCATGGTTCGATTAATCGTTTGATGGCGTGTGATTCGCGTGATACAATTACCAAACCAATCGAAATCATCTGTATGAGGTATTGAAATATTTTTTATCATTTCTGAAATTGTAAACAACGTCAACGAAAAAAGAATTAATAGGATTCTTTTCGATGTAGGTACACATTATGTTTGTATGCATACATACAACGCTAAACATTAAAAACAAATATGATTTTACCCAAAGAACAAACAGGTTTAATTAGTACCATATACAGACTTGTTAGCTTGTATTCATCCCCTTTTTATTCATACTTTGCGTTCGTTTCCCATAAATATTGTGATGTCATAATCTTTATTTGAAAACATAAACACGATTCGGAAAATATGAAGAATAGCCCGGGTGCTCTGAAGTTCGTAATTTTGGTTGTAGAATGACTCTAAAATGACGATTGAGTGTTTATTTTTTGGCGCTGATCACGTTTTTTAAAAGTTTTTCTTAAAAAAAGATACGATTTTCAGGTTATGTCACCACACAAAACACGTCGAAAACTTGAAAGAAAAACAACATTTATCAACTAATATGTTCATCACATAACCTAGTAGTAAAATGTTTCAACTAATTTATTTTGATGAAATAACACCTTTTCAGGTAATATTTTTGCCAAAAAAAAAATAAGTTTGAATTCGCAATAAGTGCCCTTAGACTAGGGTTTTTTTTATGTTGATACGTTGGTCATCACAAGGTGTCACAGGATCATGGTTGTTGTCTGTAACTGTGCCTTGATAAAACACGCTGTGTTTCTGAGTGGGAACTCATTTAAGGGTAATTGTGCTCGATACTGCTGGACTGGACGTACGGATCACAGCTCTGGAAAGCCATTACGGGCAACGTGCACAACAAACTGGTAGAAATACACATACTAAATGGTGTAAAAAGTAATGTGATTTTTTTTGTAGGTTTATCTTATGAATCAGCTCAGAAACCTGTAAAACGGAACCTTCATTATCATCCATACAAAATTTCTATCGTGCAGCAATTACTGCCACTAGATTTTGAAAAATGTATGGAATATTGCCATTGCTTTAATGCAAATCTTCACGAATGATGATGTTTTAAATCTTACTTTTTTTCTGACCAAGCCTTGCTTGCTTCTCTTTCTTGTGTATTTTTTCTAGACGTTCACAATCATATTTTTTGCGATTACAGCGAAATACGTTACGAATTGAAAAAAGTTTCAAATAAAAATTCCATACTTGATGGCGTAGAATCCGAATCTGCAATACAAAATGGGGGTTCCCATTTAGTTTCAAAATTGTCCCTCCCACTCATGGGGAGGGAGTGGGGGATCGAGTTCGCAGCCATTCAGTGAGCCCCCTACATTATAACAAATCTTATTAAGATCTTTTTTAATTTGATGCAGTGTTTTAAAGATATTCCGTTGTGTCAAGATAAAAAACTCAGCCTGTATACACAGGGGACAATATTTGCCTAGGAGGAAAGTATTTTTCTAAAATAACTATTTACCTGAGACATAGGTATCAAAACAATCAGAGGCTGAAACCCTATAGATTTCCAACAAAAAGAGAATTGACAACAGCCTAAGGATCCCTTATGCGGTGTTTGTCCGGGTATGCGGTGTTTGGGTTTAACCAAAGGAAAATCACAAATTTTGAGATCTCCATTAAAACAATGGAATCTTTTGCATTTGGGGATCTCTGTAGTAAAGCATCGCCACGAAAATGAATAGGGAGCGATATGTTAAGAATGTTGTATTTTGTTTTTGCTATTTATTCAATTAAAATATTATTCTTCAAGATATGCTTGATTAGATTTGTATATTGTTAGCATTAAAAAAGTGATTGAGACATAATTATCCATTCCCGTAATTGTTTTGAACAGGTGTGCCCATAGGTATGTGCATTATGTTCATATTAAATAAGACGAAAATTTCGTTTATTATAAACAAGAAGCAAATATTTACTTCGATCGGTAAACTTTTAGCATTCAAAACTATTTTCAAATGCTCCATTCTGTAAATGAGTGATCTTATCTAAAGATTGATAAAAAAAATATCGCCGACAAAATTGTGATTAAATCTAATATTAGATAAAATATTTTCAGAAAAAGGTTACTTAATCAAATTGGTACATCCCAGATTGTTATCGAAAGGAAAACAATTCATAACGATTAAATTATCCAAATATATATTTTAGATAGTTATGTGATTTTAGTATGTCTTATTAATTACACTAGCCGGCACGATTTTGATAACAAATTTAACAATCTAAAACTTTATTGTTTTACATCGTTTTAAACATAAAAACTGTATTCTAACATAAGATATCACGTCACATTCTCAAAATAATATATTCATCTGTTTTCACTAAGATTATCGTAAAATTCAAAATTAAAAAAAGTATTCTTCTGAAGTACTGTCAGAAAGGCCGATGATTTGGCGTGAACCAACAAATCACGTTGCGGACTGTTACTTCTGATAAAAATACTTTTTTTATTTATTACTCTCTAGAAACACTGTCAAATTCTCTAACAAAACACGAAGCTCACAATACTAATCAAACACTCTAACATTTATTGTTCTGAAATTTGTAAAAACAACTATTATTTATCTACTAGCGGAGAATAATTATAACTCTTAAACTAGACGTGGTGAAAAGGTTTAGTCTCGGCTGTGTCTTCAGTTAAAAACTGTAAGAACTTTACATCCATTTTCACAACAGTTATTGAAGAAAACAAGTCTGCTAGTGTTATTATTAATTGTACCCCGAAATCAAAAATTATATGTATAAAATTTTGCCATGGAATATGGAATTAAAAATATCTATCGTAACCATTAAATTGTAATACAGCGTTTCCTCAAATTTTGCTGTCAAAATTGACATACGTTCTACATAGCCGTGCGTTTCGTGTTTGAATTTTGCTTATTTAGTCATTCCGTATTATCGTTTGTTAATTTTCACATACAGTCTTTCTCAAGACTACGCCTTCATTTCGCATTGAGAGCGTAACGTGTTTTTTTTTTTGCAAAATGCCCTTTACTCTGGACCAAGATAAACTTATTTTGGAAGCATACTTTCGAAATGGTGAGCGAGGAGGTGATGGGCAGTGGAGATATTTAGCTGCACTTTGTGCTGAAGAATTTATAAATCAATTTGCCAATGTGCAAATTGACGATGAAACTCTCCTTCGACACCTAAATCGGATTTGTCCATCGCTTCAGAGGAACTGGTAGTGTTTTGAAGGGAAAGTCACCAGGTCGCCCATCAGTTCTAACCGAAAATGTGGTGGAAGATGTACGTGCTCGTTTGGATCACAGCACTGGAAAGCTGTTACGGGCAACTTGCACAACAAACTTATAGATATACACATACTAAATGGTGTTATAAAAAGTAACGTGATTTTTTTTGTAGATTTATCTTGAATGAATCAGCTCAGAATTTGTAAAATGGAAGCTTCATTATCATCCATATAAAAATTTCTATCGTGCAGCAATTACTGCCACTAGATTTCGAAAAATGTATGGAATATTGCCATTGGTTTAATGCAACTCTTCACGAATGACGATGTTTTAAATCTTACTTTTTTTCTGACGAAGCCTGGTTTAATTTAACAGGTGATGCAAATTCTCAAAATATTAGGATTTGGTTCGCACAAAATCCTCATGTTATTCGGGAAACGTAATAGTATCCTGTAAAAATAGGGATATATATAATAGGACCGATATTCTTTAAGGATACATTACAGCAGCCAGACATAGACTTATATTATAAGAATTTGTGGAACAATTATTTGATGATGAATTACACCTAGGTTATTTTTCAAAATGACAATGCTACTGCTCATACAGCAAGAGAAACAAGAAAGTATTTGCAGGTATTTTTTGATAACAGAGTTATTGGCTATGGACGTTGGCCATCTAGATCACCCGATCTTACACCGCTTGACTTTTTTTTATTTGGTCATCTAAAAAATAAAATTTATCTGAACCGTTTATCATATCTTTGTTATAGAGCGTATGGCTATGAAAAGCATCCATCCATTATTGTCAATTCAGTACCTCGTATAAATTATGAAGAATATCTGATATAAGTTAAATATTACGTAAATGTGTATTTTTACAATATATATATTGTTTAAACCTTCCATACCTTTAATTAAACCTGGTTGTATTTGTTATCAGATATATACTATTTTGAAAAATGTTTATTACGTTATTTTTGCGCGGGAGTTAGTTGAATGACTCATACCTTAGATGCAATTTTGGTGCACTACACTTGTTGTCCGGGTTGACATTAGTGTATATTAAGTTGCATACGCCCAATTAGACAAAAACTGCACAATGACCGCACGTTACTGTGTTTTATTAACTAACTTCATTCGAAACAGTGGATATAAATATTAACAAAAATACTCCAAACTGTGGTACTGGTAATGCTGGTTTCATTTTTCATTTTGGTTTTCAGAGAACCATAAAGTTGACAATATAAAGTTAGTTAAAAACGTAAACAACTATGTGCAATTAAATTGTTATGAGGGTATGGAAATATATAAAAACAAACATATTTTATTGAATTCAGATTTAGGACCATTAAATTCTTGTCTTTACGGTTTATTAAGTAGTAAATTAGGCGGAGTTAGGATTAGTGACTAGTTAAGCATGACGGCAGTCAGCCATGACCTTTTTTAGGTATAAATTAAGGTAGTTTTAGTGTAGTTATTTAGTTCAGTTTGCTATCGATACGTACATCCAGTTTAGTGCAGTTTGTGGTGAGGGGTTTAGGAGAAGTTTACAGATATAAATATTGATATAATCTTCATGGAAAGTGGGATCAGGACAGACTTATTCGATCTCACGGTAGTAAGGAGCAAATTTGAAGTTAAGCTAGCATCATAACTAGGACATAAGTTACTATGTGACAGGTAGTAATAGGTGTTCTACTATCTCTTGTGCTCTCTAGCCCTACGATATTTCCATAGGCACAAATCGTTTCGGTTTTAATAGGATACAATCGACTTGGCTTATTCCATTCTTTTGATAAAAATCTAGTAAAATTGTAAGGTTAAGTTTTTTTTATCATTTTTCTCTTTATGGTTTATTTAAATACACCTAAAATTTATTCAGGTAAATACTATTTGCCTCCTTTAATAGCACTTACCCAGATACTAACCGATAAAATATAAAAAGTAATTATATACACAGAGGTAGACAATGTTTGCCTATAGGGCGAAAATATTTTTCTAAAATAACTATTTACCTGAGACATAGGTATCAAAGCAATCAGAAGCTGAAACCCTATAGATTTCCAACAAAAAGAGAATTGACAAAAGCATAAGAATCCTTTGTTAGCTATAGTTAATGCTGTATAATTACACTGAAAGAAGAGAAAGCACTTCAGACAATTGTTTATTAATTAAATGAATACTATTTTATTTTTAAATAAGAACAATTCCCTGGCCAGCTTGATCCAATATGAAATACCTATCTTTTTCTAAAATCAAAAAAAAAGACAACTATAAAATTTAACATCCAATCTTTGATATATTCTTTTTTGCAGAGCACATTAGCATTCATCCAACCACACTATTTTAATTTATTTATATTTAACACTTCTTCATCATCCACGCGCTGTTCTGACGTAAAGTGTAACTTTTAACCGTCTTCGCAAAGATAAATTCCATTTGTCCTAGAGAGGAAGGATAAATGAAGAAGATGCTCCGTTAATTTTAAATATAAATTCCCGCACCAAGGAGTATTCACGTAGTCAATTTAGTTTGTAAACTTTTCGTAAGTCCTGCAACGCATACATTCATGTCTCTTAATAAACTAAAGGGAACTCGTGATGCTAGACGAGAGAAATAACTTCAGTACTTCACACTCATGAATATTCATTATATAATTGTGTATTATTTTATTGTTAATTGCTATTTTTTTCCTTTTTTTGCCTTAATAAATAATTTGTATTCGGCCGAAATGATTTTCATATTAGTGTATGTCTCAAGTTTTTTAAAACATTTTTCAAGACTTTCGCTTTATCATTGTGATTAAGAGTAATCATGTTACTTACTGTTATACAGTGTAAATAATAAAGAAGCCGTCACTCTAAGCAAATTGTATTACATATATCTTGCTAATGTAACCATTAATGTGTTACTTACCTAATTGGTATGCTAACTAATTAAATTTAGACATTAAATATTCACTTTATTAAACTACACACATCCCTATATTATCTAGACGTTAACAGAGTCAAGAATATATAGGTATGTACACATATTCAATAACGTCATATTATTTTTTTCCTAAATGGAAACCATAGCAAGCTATGTTATAATTAAATAGCAAATTTTGTGGGCTTTACAAAAAGATATAATATTCTATATTTATTCTAAATATTAAGCAAGATATTGCGTTTTTAAATTTGCCTCGGACACGACAAAGTGCCATAACAGCCAAACAAAATAATAATAATAATAATAATGACAGAGTATTATATTTTCTATGTTTTCCTAATAAAATAGCAGTGCGCTAAATTGATAAATGTATGAAAACTATTCCCTACACAGAGTGCCATGTTCTTACGAACTGAAACAATTGATGCTCTTTTGTCTGCCAAACTGTGAATGCATCAGTGTTACTTACATCATTTTATCCAATATCCTTATAATCTTCTTCGAGTTATTTGAGTTACCATGGTGTATTACCATTGTGGCTATGTTATAATCCTACTACGGTTTGCATTTAAGAAAATGTATTATGACGTCTTAACTAAAAATTATGATGTCTCTGAATGGTTGTTGCCTCTCAGGATATCGTTCATAGTAAATATTACATGCAGCTTTTCATGCAGCTTTTTCACCTGCTTCTATAAAACACGGTCGTATTTTTCATAGTTTTCATACATTTTTGAATTCTTAAATAATAAAATCACCAGTAACATTCATTCAAACTGACATTTCAAAATATGTTGACAATATAAAACAAATACACGCGTTGCTTAGTTACATACAGAGCCATCTTGAAATACTGTTAAATTGCAAGCAAAAAATCAAATATTTCGAAAACCCTTTAAATAAAATATCAAGTGTGCTATATCATATTAAACATATTATAGGTAATTTTATGTGCTTTTGAATAGTATAAAAGTATATAGGGTGTTACATATGAAAAAAAAACACAAGTCTTGATAATATCCCCAAAAAAAGCGAGTTAAAGAAACAAATTAGAGCATTGAATTCTACGTCAAAAAGTGCCTTAATAAAGAGTTTATATAAATCAAGCATTTTCACAAATTAAAAAATACAAGGGCTTTTAAAAATTACACATTTTACGAAAACGCTCTGTATCTCTTATATTTTTTTATTATTTATTAATGATCTCCCACATTATATCTCTGAAGGGAAAAATTTTTTGTATGCCGACGATGCTTGCATTGTCGTGAGTAGTGACAACAAGTTTAATATTTTTGAAAAAAGTTGATGCAGTTTAGAGTGACTTTGAGAGATGGTGTTCTGCTAATAAATTGATGATAAATCATGGAAAAACGGTCTTTGTTGAATTTTTTTAATAAATATAGATGTTCCTCTGAATTTAATTTTTCTTTTAATGACGAAAAAATAATATCCTCGTCAACTTGTAAATTTTTAGTTATTATTTTGGATAGTAATTTAGCGTGGGACGATCAAATAAAGAGCAGAAACTTGACCTTAAATGAATTTAAACGAAAATTAAAATTTAGGTTAATTGAGAGATGTTTCTATGATCTGAATTAATTTAAAACCTATTTGAATAACATAATCTATAGTAGATATTGAGATCTATTTGTGGGAATTCGCTTCGCTTGCGCCTTTTGCGTCGCCATATCATTTTTTCTTTACTGTTTGTTAAATTTGTTATATTGTGCGTCGTTTTTTATTATTGTATGTGTTTATATTTACTTTTTTATTAACATTATTATTATTAAGTATACATTAAATATTTGACGACGCCTATGTCACATGTTGGCGATTTTTCGACGAATAAAGTATCTATCTATTACAGAAGATGTAAAAATACGGATTTCACCAATCGATTTCTCTTTAAAATCGAGCTCCAGAAGCATAGGTCAGATTTTTTTCTAATTCCTTTAGAAATACAAGTTTCCTATTAAAAGTATCGCACTGAGAAAAATGGGCTAAGTAAAGTGTTTACTTGATAAAAAATTATTTACAATAGATAAAGTTTTACTTGGAACTATTCTCGTTAATTAATACCTGCAACTAAACCCAGTTTCCTGAATGCAAGTTGTTACTGTAAATAGTGCTTTTATTAACGGCTATTACACAGTGTACCTGACTAATTTGTGGTAAGTAAAGTATTACTTATGACTACTGGTACTGTATCTTACTACAGCACATGGTTAGTAGAAATAACAACAATGCTGATCGCTATTAAACTCATGTATTTTCTTAAATAGGTAACAACTTGCCACAACTTTGATTATTTATGTTGTGATTGTTTTACCATTTACCATGATTGGCTAATGCGGCGGAGTAATAAAATAGTTCCCGAGACAGCTACGCGCGCAAGCGCGGACTAGCGTCAAGTAAGAATTACGGACGTGGGAAAAGGTCGTCGAAAAAGAGTGGCCAAGGAGTACGGGCCATTGTAGGCCAGTTGGAACGCAAATATATTAAAAATACCGGGTGGGTTAACCAAGGCCCCATCCGTATAAAGAATCCAGCGAAAAGAAGTACCAGCCTATAAGCAATCGAATGTTTCAAGATTGCAGTTTTAAACCACGTGGTGGGATATTTGAATTCTCCATCATTGTGATGATATCTGCGCCCGCTGGTGAAGTTAAAGTGTGGATGCCGTCGCTAGTGATCCGACACTCCAAGTGCCATCTGCAGTTAGGGGATACCCTGCCGAAGTAGCCGTTTTCGAGGCGATCACCGGACATAACCGCCACGTACGCCGACAGAGGATCGCCGAGACAACGCCCAGTACAAAGAACCAACAGAAACCGCAAGTTTACCGCCTAGGTATATTATTTCTTTGTTTGTTATTAGTTGTAACTTCAAAGCCATATTTCTCTTTGTCCTTTGTTTAGATTTCAATAATTTCAATAACTAAATAACGTTTCAAAGGGGCTCCATTTACCTTATCTTTTATTATTGCTTTGTTCATTTTTTTCATTATTAGTGAATATATTTTATGGGTCATTACGCTGTAAATTGTTTAAAAAAAAACTGTTGTTAAAGTGAAACCAATATCTTTCATTCATAACACTGCGTAGGCTTTCACGGCCGGTGTAACTATAACTAACAGCTTCTTGCGGGTTTCGCCGTGTGTCAAAACTTTCGCTCGACGTTTCGCTGTTCATACTGACAGCTTCTTCAGGATAACTGAACTGAGTTCAGTTATCAGTTCACCCGCAAGAAGCTCTTAGTTATCTTTCATTCATATCAGGTAGTCACTGTGTTTGTCCTATACAAAATAAAACTATTATTAATAATACTACTTTTTATTTAAATTTATATTAAATATTCACTAAACTTCCTCGTTTGCTGCACTACCTAGAAGTTAAACAACAAATTTAAGGTAAGTATATTGTATATTTTACAGCAAACCATTACCTTCTATATATCAGATATTTAGTGAACGTGCATTAATGATACTATTTCCTTATCACAAGTAATCTAAATAGCTTGCTTTAATTGAGTTAATAATGAAGGTGTGATAGCCATTATAGAATAGTTCACTCATAGTAATACATCTACTTGACATGAGCAAATCTTTTACTTACCGCAACTGCATATATTCTTTGGTTTACTACTTTAGTTTAATTATCATAAGTAACTGCATAAGTTACCGGTATGAAGCAGACCGTAAGTAACTAAGATTGCTTCTTGTTAGTATCAGTGTTCAGGATCTCTTTTTTACTAGTGCTAAGTAATCTGTGCTTTTGTCCCCTATCCAGCTGAACTTTTTACTTACGATAATTGTATTTTTATTTATGTTTATTAAAATTTTTTCTTAGTGCGAATCTGGTGTAGCTGTACTATGTGTACTTTATTGTCGTAGGACATTAAGACGACACTACTTGAAGCAAAAAAAAAATGTTTTTCATCTTCGAAAGCATTCACTTATGAATACATTTTGGGCCAACTTTCTAACACACTGTATTTTAGATGATCTATTCCAAAAATATTTGAAATAATAAAAAAATATGACTCACACTATCTCTTTCTGATTTTTAATTCCTTTAATCGTCTAAAAATAATTAATCTCACAGAAAAACACAATGTTTTTTCGGGCCCCTTACAGCGTAGTACGTAATCATTACAGTCTTTCGACTGATAAGCGCTATTTCAACAGTCATATGATCACAAAAAACACAACCCATACAAACATTGATCAGACATATAAAAAACAGGAATCCGTAATAAATTTTGCAAAGATAACGTGTAAAGAAAATATATTTATTTTTTTGTGCAATTTTATTGTTATCTAAGTTATGAACTCAGAAATTACAATATCATTCAAACTAATAATATTATATTGTATTGTATTTTAATCCAAACAGCGGTCGAGATGAATAATAAAATAGTTCAATGCACGCGTCAATGTGCATTTTAGATCCTTGAAATAACAACTTCCAACTCACATTTATTACACTCCAGTGATTATACACTAACATTCCAAATTTGCACTAAAAGCGCAGTTAAAGATTTAATGATTCAACATATTACAAATTCCCGAAACTGACGTAGATCTGAAGAGACCCTCATAGATCGAAATATGTAATCTGAATTTGAATAAAGTACATTTTTTTTACGATCGTACCCAATGAGAACAAGTCGGTTACATTTACGTGAATTTAACGTTGTATTGGTTGAAATAACGTTAAATTCACGTAAATGTAACCACTTGTTCTCATTGGGTAGTTTCCAGCGTATTTTGTGCGAAATATTATCTGTTTCTGTAATGAAATAGGAGATGCGCCATCTATGCGACAATTTCTCTACTACACATAAGTATATCTGCTCATCTGCTGTACTATATGGGGGGAAAACTGCTATACGAAAATAAAATGCGATATTTATTTTTAACCCATGTAAATATTTAGTTAAATTAATAAATACTGCGCTAGCTTCAAATAAATCTACTAAAAAAAATTATTTGTTTGATTGAATACAGGAATATTTTTAATATTCCTAAATCAAGTAATAATTTAGTAACTGTAACCAAATGCATGAAGAATGGTTGAAAACAACAAGATCGTTTTTCCCGTGTATAATACCTTCAAACACTATATACTGTTGTAAAGTTCCTTGACTTATAAGTAAATCAGCATTAACTGAAGAGATTCCAATTATCTCTGAAATTTCTTTAACCTCGCGTGAAAAATATTCACTTTTATTTATTATTGTTTTTCTGAGACTTATGCACATGAATAAAACTAAAATACTTCCGCGTAAAAAAGCACTCAGCTTGCATTTTTCGTTAAAAGGCAAAAGTTTTAAATCAATGTATACATGCGTGTCCACGCAAATAAACAAAAGCGTCCGGCTTTTTTTATTTAAAATACTGTTTATAATTCAATAATATGACAACGTACTTAAAAGCAACTAAAATATGTTGTTAAATATATATACATAATAATAACAATGCAACATGTAATGTGTATTGTCTTACTTAAATAGAAGTTATAAAGACATTATAAAATATTAATCAAAACTAAGGTGCATTCCATTTAATTACGGTTACTTTTCGTCGAAAAGCATGTACTTAAGAAGAAAATAGTCTTCCGGCAAAACAACGCTACTTTCAATTAAAGTAAACACTTTTCTGAGAAAAGATATTCTTTTCGTTGAACATGATAAAAACCAAAAGTTATAAAACTTTTCATTTAATACAATCTCTTTTCTCAGTGTAGTGTTACCATTTCATTCCACTTTTTGCCAATGTAATTATCTTCTAATGTAGCAAATAATTTTGCATGTGCATGTATAGTAATTTTAAATCACCTTTAAATAAATAATACATAATAATAGTTGCACGTTACACGTGATTGCACTGACAAATTCTGTAACCTTTGAATTCGCGTACGTTTGTTAGATTTGTACCAGAAGTTATGATGTAATAATGTGTATAATATGTGATAATAATCTTCTATTCAACAGCATAAAACATTACTGTCTTGTACATACGTATTTGCATACGACTACACTGTCTTAACATTTTGTTCAAATCGAAATTATTCAATAAATTTTATGTTTATTTGTAAATTTACACATTTTACACATTTCATTATTACCAGTTTTTAATTTTTTTGGTATCACGAAACTGGGAAGAACTGCAACCTCTAAAGTTTACAACTGCTGCAATCTCAATCTTTCTACATTCATATGGATTTACGAAATTCTATAAGCTACGAAAGTGTACAGAATAGCCGTATTAATTACAGATGTTTACAGCTCTTACAGAAAGCGAACGATGGCACTTGTTGTGTGATTGATAACGAGATATCAGATCATAGAACTATACTTTTGGAGTTGGATACGTATCAATCTAAGTCAGGTAAGGAGGTGCATACAAAAAGATTTTACTCTGATGAAAATTTACAGCATTTTAGTAATACGTTACATCTTTTTAATTGGTTTTCATTGTGTCATATAAACGACGTCAATTTAGCTTATGAATATTTTTTTAATGTTTTTAAACATTACTTTGATTTGTATTTTCCTATAAGGTCATACAATGCTAACTTTAATAAAAAACCGTGGATAAATAATGCTATCATACATTTCAGTGTGGAATTGAAAAATCTTTTTAACTTAAAGAGTGTGCATCCTGCTCTAACATCTGTTTACAATCAAGCAACAAAGAATATATACATATTGAATTAATTAATACTTCAAAAAAGCTTTATGTTCAAAATAGAATTAATAATTCCGATAACAGTAGTCGAGCAATGTGGAATATTGTTGCAGAATTAACAGGTAAACAGAAACCCTCTGACAATTTTGAAATATATAGTAATGGGGAATTGTTGACGAATCCCTATATCATAGCTTCTAAATTTAATGACTTTTTCGTTAATGCGCCAGCTATGGTTGTCGATAATCTACAACAGTAACAATATCTCGTATAAACATAAACAGCTCTATAACGCTCATTCTTTGTATTTACAGCTTTTGTGGAAGAGGAGTTACTTGGCGTATTGATGAATAATTTAAAAAAATCATCAGGTCCGGACAACCGGGATTTTCCCTGATCAACTAAAAGCAGGTAGGGTTATACCAATTTTTAAAAAGGGTGATCATAGTTTATTAGAAAACTACAGATCCACTACTGTATCAAATTCGTTTTCAAAGATTTTTGAATATGCTTTTTTGAATCGTTTATTAAATTTTATAACTACATTTAAAATTCTTGATCCTAATCAACATGGTTTTCGTCAGAACAGGTCCGCATTAACAGCTATGCATGCTTTTTTTGATCTGATTATAGAGAAACTTGAGGCGGGTCAGTGCCCTGCTGCGGTCTTTTGTGACTTCAGCAGGGCTTTTGATTGCGTCAACCATTCAGTTTTGCTTTCGAAGTTGCATAATTATGGGATTAGAGGTTTGGCCTTGGAGTAGTTAAAATCTTACCTTTTTGAACGCAATCAGACCGTTTCATTGTCATATCTTAATAATAATGTACGCGTAAATATTAATTCAGAACCGTTAGGGCTTCGTATGGGGGTTCCTCAGGGCTCCATATTGGACCCTGTACTCTTTTTACTTCATGTTGCTGATTTTGATTTGTGTTCTGATAGTATTCAGCATATTGCTTACGCTGATGATTTTTCATTAATAGTCAATAGTAATAAGGATAATGCTGAGAAGGTTTGTAGAGACGCAATAATTGAGACCATTAATTTTTTCAGTTGTCACGATTTATCTTTTAATACTGCCAAAATAAGCATTCTGCAATTTCATAATTGGCAAAATGATGTTAAACCTATGTCATTGTCTGTTGGCGCTGATGTCCTGAATAGTAATGATGACTGTAAGTTTTTGGGTATTCATTTTGATAACAACTTAAATTGGAAACTTCATTGTAACAAATTAATCTCAAAGCTTTGCTCCGTAACTTATTTGATTAAGAATGTGAGACATAATTTAGAAAAATATCAACTACTTACTGTCTATTATGCGCATGTAGAGTCGCATCTGCGCTATGGCATTTGCTTGTGGGGCAACTCTACACTTGCTAGGAGCGTCTTTATTTCTCAGAAACGAATACTTAGAAGAATGGCTGGAGTTAGTGATGCGCACTATTGCAGATTATTGTTTAGAGAATTCAAAATTTTACCTCTTACCTATTTATATATACTGGAATTATGCGTCTATATTTACAAACATAAAAATGAATTTCCTTTGAACTCGGATATACATAATATTAACACCAGAAATAGAAACAAATTTCATCTTCCTATAGTAAAGTATAAAGTAGGCGCTAAGGCTTCAAACCATTTAGGTTTATATATTAGACTGCCTTTGAATTTGCAACTTTCGAGGAATGTTAGCATTTTCAAATCTGAACTTAGGAGGCTGTTACTCGACAAGTGCTTCTACACCATGGACGAATTTTCCGTTATATACACTTGAATGTTTGTTTGTCTTTTGTAAGTCTTTTGTTATATCTATATTTTAATTTTACCTTTATATATTTTTTTTCTTGACAATGTCTATATTCTAAGAATCTACGACAATAAAGATATTTATTATTATTAATATTATAAAAGTTGTTCTTGACGCTAGATTTACACGGAATCGCACCTATATTCATACTTTACAAATAAATGAAAAGAATGACGGACAAGAAACAAATAAATTGTCAATTTCTCGTCCATTCCATCATTCTATTGATCTCTCCGCGATTTTCCTATCTCGAGTTTGCTTAGTGACAAAGGATTTTTACTAATTACATTTCGCTATGGTAAAACTCTCATCTGTTTTACGGACTTTGATCTTTTTATTTGATGAGTGGGAATGATGCCGGCGAGTTTCTGACAAGAGAAAACGATTTGTGATATTGACAAAACAAAATTGACGGAGTTTTTTTAATGTGTATTCGTTTTCACATTTCTGTACAAGTACCGCGAAAGCTAAATCGGCTTCGTGCGTTATTTATGATATAACAATAAAAAAAAAAAAAATAATATAACCTACAAACAACGATATTAAGTTAAAACTTCTTAAATAGAAGAGAGTGCTAATTGTAACCACTTCGAACCAACTTGAAACCGCTTTTGGCAATTGTCGCGTAATAAACGCTTTAGCATAAAGCGATAACAATACAAAATGATTGAAAGCAAATTGGTTTAGCACATATTTTGCCTCGATAAACAATTTAGGTTAATTTAAACGGAAACAATTGTATTTTACTCCTAGATTATATTATGTAGTTAGAATTGAGACGATTGTTAGTAATTCAAAATTGTGTAATATATTGAGTATGCTACACCCACTTGTAATCCAAGTGAAGTATGCTAATTGAAATAAGATTTCTTCAGAAAAAATATTTGAACGTGGATTTCATCATACACAAATTGATTTCTTTTAATGTTACGCACCTAAAACGTATCCGAAATTATGACAGCATAGATTCTTTTCTGAAAAGAGGTCAGTAACTTGAAAATTAATCAAATATTACTGAGAATTTCTGACAAACGTATAAATAGAATAAATATGACGTATTAGGTATTACGACATAAATGATCGTTCTGAGAAAGTTGTTTGCACATACGACTAAGATTTTCAGCATGAATTGTTAATGTAATAAAAAGATACGACTTCATTATTAATTCCTGCAAAAATTCAAAGCGAAGATATCACAAGCACTGTAGCGTAGTAAAAGACATTCATGTGTAATCCCATCACTCCACGCTACATGAGATTTTATTAACCGGACAGATGTGCTATGAAACTGGAATAAAAAAAGATCGACTGCCCACTTGATTTTAAAGATCATCACAAGTATCATCCCTTCATGGAGCGCATTTGTCAGGGACTTAGAGAAGGCAATAGCGGAAGGCGGCAAACAAACAGAAATCGCCTAAAGAACAATATCTAATAAGTGAGAGTACACTGTAAAAAAAAGTTGCAGTAAAATTACATGTAAAATCGTTGGTATCAAAGTTGCCTACAATTTTACAGGTAAATTTGCTTCATAAGGTAAAATTTCTACCATCTAGTAAATTTCACATGCTGATGTGTTTTTCAAAGATTGGACTGTAAAATTCGTATGTAATATTTATATAAACTCTATATTTACCGAACACTGAAGTAATTTTCATATGTATTTTTATAAAGAGAGCAAGCAACTTACCTAATTCTTTT
This sequence comes from Protaetia brevitarsis, assembly GCA_004143645.1. Lineage (NCBI taxonomy): Eukaryota > Metazoa > Arthropoda > Insecta > Coleoptera > Scarabaeidae > Protaetia > Protaetia brevitarsis. The sequence continues at coordinate 819,686 of RXPK01000282.1, read as the reverse complement.
ATAGCACCTAATAGGTCATACTGAATCGCTCAACCAGGAATCAAGAATGAACACGCTTACGCGAAACCTACGATTGTTTGTGACGTACATGATATCATTGAGCCAATAATAAGTTCGACAAACGAATAGAATTACCTACGCGCACAGATAAATAATCCAATAACCAATCACATTGCGGCGTATGAATTTTGTATTTTCCATGATATCTATAGTTTTACCCGAAAATTCAAGTAAAAACAAATAAATATAAAAGATCCTCATATTTTTACAGCAAAATTAGTAGTTCACTAGTAAAATTACTTTTAAAGTGCACTAAATATCCCAAAAAATGTCAATTATACACTTTTAAGTAAATTTTGAGAGTAAATACAAAATTGTACATGTTTTTTCCTGTATTTTCCTTTTGCATTTTTGTTACATCTTAAACTTACATGAAAAAGCTATAAATTTTACCGAAATTTCTTTTTCCATGTTAAATATGCTAGAAAAAACATGTAAAACAAAATTTACATGATTTATTGTGGTAAATTCACAACGTTATTACATGTAATATTTTACAGTGTAGGAAATAGGTGCATAAACGTAACAAATTAAGTGTAGGACTTGCATGAGAAGATTGAAGAATGTCATTAATTAAACGTTCATTTTATTACAACATAATTCATTTATAATCGAAAATAATGTAAATATTTATTGTATTACAATATCACCTACATATTGGTATCGGGAATAAGCTTGGAAACAACTTTTTCGTGGTAAGAAATCATTTCTCATTTATATACCAAAGACATTTCGAAAATATCGTTGAATTATTTAATATTTTTTCGATTTTTCGAAAAACCTTGATAAATTATTTTGTAATGATTGAATGCTTAAATAATTAACATCTTGGTACTTTTTATTTAAAACCGCTCTAATAATGCAAATGTCGTTATTTATTTTGTGATTGAAACAGAATAGAAGATTCACTCTTTACGCATGTATGAGAAAGACAAACTATATGCTCTAGTCTAATTGGTGAACAAACCTAAGGTGCTACTACTTGTACTTGTGCCATCAAACTTAAACTCGTCCCCATTACATTCGTCTAATATTATAGTTACATTCGCGGTCGTCGTGTGAGCGTACGAGACGCAAGAGATGATTGTATTCAACGATTTTATAATATTCTTCCCGGAAATGTAGGGATATTTGACGTATTTCTTCACTAAATCTTGCTGCAGTATACAATATTGAGAGTGTTTTACAAAATACAACTTAATCCTTGCTAGATAATAGTGGTAACACTCGATAGATTAGTATCATAATCTATCAAGCATTACGCAAACTACAAAAAAAGAAAACTATAGTGATGCTTAAAGTGAAATTATTTGTATATATGTATAAACACACTTATATTTAACAACAATTTTATCTGTGATATTATCGTTTCGGTAATAATTATATTTTGTATTAATTATGAGATTCCTGATAAAAAGTTTATATTGTGAATTCGATTACAACATAACCGTAGTTTTACAATATATCATGTAGCTAAAATTCCCGCATTTTTTTTTGCTGTTGAGGTAATTTATTTGAATAAAAGATATTATTTTTAATTGTAATTTTCCAAATTGTAAGAAATGTTAGTTTTCCTGAGAGATATTAATATTTTTCTAATGTTAAAGATTTTTATCTAAGGAACAGACATTTTTCCATTAATATTCACGCAAAATATTTTGTACTGTTATCCTGATTGAATGCGGAAAATTATCCAAAAAAAAGTGATTTTTACCAAGAAGTATTACCTAAAGTTTTTAGTGTGTGGGTGAGTTTTGAACAAATAATGCTGAATTAATTCCAACGTGCATGCAAATTGTTTCGGATATTCCATGTTCAAATTGTAGCAGAGTGGGTAACAGACTTTTTGCAATTAGTGCCGTAACCATACCATTTGTTCCACTAGTGCCGTAATAGGGTCTATTACAGCACTAGTTGCGTAATAGAAATGGAACATTTAAGCAGATTTATTTGATGTTGGTCACATTGCAACAGAAATGGAGATGTCAATATGACATTTTGTAAGCAAGTTTGAGGTTATTATATTAAAATTCATTGTAAGATTTGATATTTTTAATTAATCTTTGAAATAGTACAACTATTATAAACATTTATATTAACGTTTGAATTATCTTTCGAAGTGATAGTGATACCGTGTGCAGTAGAAACATTCTGTTGAAAATTATCGTTCTCTGCGATAGTGATATTGCTTCTGTTGGAGTACTCAAACTGTGAACCATTCCCAGAAGTTCCAGGTAGATTCACATTATTTCCTGTGCAAACATATTTCCAACATCAATTTTATTTTTCATAGAAGAGGCAACGTAACTTCAGCAACAGCCGTTCTTTCCAGCCACCTAATCGTTTTATAGTTAAAATATCACCTCCAGTATTTGCTATATGTGTCGCACTGGATCTTCTAAAAACAATGTCCTGTATAAAGATGAGGATCTGGTAAATGAAGAAAACTGGCAATTTGTTTAGAACATTTCCCATGGTGTTAATACCGATAGGACTATTAATTAAGCAGCCATGACGATAAGTTAGAAAAAAACGTTTGTGAGTAACTGTTTTAGGCCGCAGATTATTATATTTTTTTATAAGTTCGATGCAGTTTACATCAGTCACTGCGAACATTCTGGTACATTGTTTTTGTTTTAGTATGTTGACTATAATGGAATCGGAATTGTATTGAAGATCTTCCACACATATATTAATTAATTCTTCTCGCCTACAGGCTCCATTATATCCTATTATTAAATAACCTAGAATATAAAGAATTTACAAAAAAGTAACGAAATAAAATCAACACTAACCTTTATAGCTAAGTATATTTTATCATCGGCTTGTTTCAAAAATCTATGAATATCTTCTTCTTCTAAAATTTTAGATTTTTTGTTTGATAACCTTTAGATAGCCGTTTAATAATGCTTGAAGTTTCATATATTTGATATATCCACATTTCTATGTACATTTAAACACGATTTTAACATCGAATAAATCGACCATAATGATGACGATTTATAATCTTTACGTAGCATTTCAAAATAAGCAAGTAAGACGTTCTCAGAAATATGAAGAATTTCCTTTTCTTTGCACATAGTGTACGATTTCTCCGGAAGTAAATTATTAATGGTTTTTTCAGCAATTTGCCGTATTTCAGGCGGAGTGCATGAAAAAGTTGTAGAACTCATATTAAATATTATAATATAGTTACTTTAGTAATATAATATATAACAAATTTCAAAAATGTGTCAATTTTAAATTAACTTGTCAATTTAAATCTTGTGCCAAACCAAGGTGACAACTGGTGACAACCGCCACAAAATTTCCCTAGATTATCAAATTTTTCTCGTTTTGCTTTTACAAAAAGAGAAATTTTAATACTAATTGCAAAAAATAGCATAAAAGACACGTTTCATTTGACATTAAAGCACTCATTCAGTTAAGAAACTCGTGGCTACGCCACTCGTTTCTTAAACTCTGAATTCGTACTTTGAAACGTCAAAATGCCACTGGTAAAAATAAATGCTTATAGCAAAAAAAATTTCTTGAAATATATTTCATATTAAATACATTCCTTAAAGCAGAATAATTCCAATAAATCCCTAAACGTGCCACCAGGTGTCATTTAAACACAGTTTCAGATTGTAGCCAATAAGAATTCTATATTCAAATTTTAAAGAAATTGCGCAACTTATTTCAACGCCAAACCAAAATTTGCCTGTACAGAGGGAAAACAGCCACCATAATTTGATTTATGTATCATCTTGTTGCTTTGTTGATTAGAGGTTGCTATTTTAACGTTTTTTGTGTGTGTGTGTATTGGAGTAAAATAGATATACCTAAATCATTTATAGGTATGTTTAATTACTTATTGTGTGTATTATACTTCTTACAAAATTATAAGCTAAATTATGAATCCAATTGCTATTTCACTAGTTAAATAGTATCACTTTAGTATCTAAGATAACGTTGCCAAAAATAAATAGATTGTCGTTCCACACAATGAATGAAAGATCTTTTATTTAATTCAAACTATTAGAATACTTAAGTTTAAGAATATAGAATGTGATATGAATGAATTAGGTTTGTAAATTTAAGAAATCAAATATTTAACTCAACTTCAACTCTTTTCTGCAAACAACAAATCAGTTTTCACAATTTACGAAACGAATTAACTTCATCTTCTAATCTAAACATCCATAGATATTAACTATGCGGTAGCAGTCAAAATGCTCGATATTCCGGTTAAAGTTAAGCATCTGAGTTTTCTTGCACCAAAACATCAAAGGGACTGTGTTGGGTTAATACTGTTGTAAACATATTTGTCAAGGATATAAATTTAATTTAATCTAACAATAAGCAAATATTTTTACTAGTGGCTGTATCTTGCTGGGTGTGTAACTTATAGTGGGTGATGGTTCAAATTTTACTAACAATACTTCTTAAGAATCACTAAGAGTATAATTTCTGCGCTATCTCCAATTGCTTATGATGGAGAACACATTCGTGTTATCTAACCTTAACTCATTTTTGTTTTAGATAACGAAGTAAATGAAGAATGCTTCAAGAATTTAACTTCAGATGGCATTAAAGAGCTTCTCTTGTATAGGGTGTTCGAAAACTAATCGAGGCCAATTTCAAGGAATACTTTTTAATTGTACAGGTATCTTCTGAACTCTATAAGTAAACACAGTTTAGGTCACCAAATCAGTCATGTCATATGCGCCTGCATATCATATCACGAGTTATTGCTGATTTGAAACTTATTTTTCTCGTTGATTATATCATTTAATATTCACACTGTGTATTATATTTTAATACATATTATTATTATTTCCTAAATGAATAAAATTTTGCATTTAAATGTATTATTATTGATACAACACCTAGTACTCCTTACTACAAAATTGTAGTGTTATCTAAAACAATAATGTTTGACTTTACCTTGAAAGCGTATCGTAGTTATACACACATTTGTAGCAATTATTAGAGTAATATTGTTGTATTTTCTCACACAGAAGTGTAGTAAATAGTAAGAAAATTTACATTAAATTTTACTTCCTAATAAGATGATTTTTTGTACAATGTATGTAACTAAAATTTATACACTATTGTGACAACGCTTGGAATAGATTTTTCAGTAATTTTTAATATTGTATTTAATAGAAATACAATCCATTAACTATATACAATCCTGTCGTAGGAATTTAGTTGGAAGTTGTAGGCAGTCGTATTTCCACGACAAATTGTAGTTGACTGTTCTACAATTGTTGGCTTTTTGAGAATAATTTTTTTTTTCCGTGTGCCTACGTCTGACTTGAACCAGAACATTTTAAGTTAACGCATGCACACTTTAATTATTTCCCTATTACTTGAAAATTAATGTATTTATGACCGTAATTTTCCAAATTGTAAGAAGTTTTTCCTGAGAGATGTTATTTATTTTCTTGGTAATATTACAATGCTGGAGATTTTTTTTTCTAAGAAACAGAAATTTTCCTATAATATCCACGTAAAATACTTATATTATGGGAAAATTTCTAACATTTCGATATTTTCCTAAAGTTTCTGTTCATTTACCCCCATTCGGTGCGGCAAATTATAAAAAAAAGGTGATTTTTACTAAGAAAAATTACCCAATTTTTTTAGGTTTCAAAAGGATGGATAATTAGGTAGCAGCCAAATAAGAAACAGTATTTTTCTTTTTAAATGTCTTAGCTTTCGTAAAACATTGTTTACTTCATCAGAGACAAGATCATAATAATAGAAATAAGCGTTTAGAAAACATAAGAAACGTATCACAGGATAACGCATATACAGATACTCGCTAAAATGACATCAGTGCACGAATTTTTAAATTAAGTGTTGTGGTTTCCATTTTCTTTACCTTAATTTAACCCTTATTAACATAAATATTTTTCGTATTCATTTACCCATTTTCACGATGTATTCCTGAGCGTGTAACAGCGAACACGCATCCACACCGATTACATTCGCCCTACATTACAATTACATTCGCGCTCGCCGTCTTGTGCCTATATACCAAATGGCGAGCGCAAATGTAATTGTAATTCGTATTCATTTACCCATTTTCACGATATATTCCTGAGCGTGTAACAGCGAACACGCATCCACACCGATTACATTCGCCCTACATTACAATTACATTCGCGCTCGCCGTCTGGTGCCTATATATACCAAACTGCGAGCGCGAATATAATTGTAATGTACGACGAATGTAATCGGTGCGTTATTAACATAAATGTTTTTCGTATTCATTTACCCAATTTCACGATATATTCCTGAGCGTGTAACAGCGAACACGCATCCACACCGATTACATTCGCCTTACATTACAATTACATTCGCGCTCGCCCTCTGGTGTATAGCCACGAGCTTTTAGATCTAGATGGGCAATCTTGACATGTTGCCCGTTTAAAAGAGTGCATTTTAAAGTGTTAAAGTAACAAGTGTGTCATAATTTTAGCGATAGATATCAGACATGAAATAATACGACAATGTTATTATAATGCAATTTATTAAAATAAGAAAATGAAATGAAAAAAATAGGTACAACATTATAATTAAATCGTGAAATTTGGAATTATTACAAACTACGAAAGTTAAATAGCGACAACGAAATCAATGAGACCTTGAGCTTGAATTTGGGAAGCTAATCCATCGATGTTTGGATGAATTCCACTGATACAAAACGTGAAGAATTTTCCAAATTATCGTCAGTCAGCCTTGTACGATGTTTTGATTTATTAACTTTCATCATTGAAAAGAACTGTTCGCATTTATAAGTACTGCCAAACGTGCAAATCAATCTTCTTGCGAATTTTCTAAGCTCCGAAAATGGTCTTCTTCGAGGTATTTTTTGTAGAAATCGCACAACTCCACGTCTTCAAATTTAGATTTTAGGAGTGAGTTTTCTTGAAGCTCGATCAACTCCATTTGCAAGTGTATTGGAGCATTTTGTACATTACTTTTTGTTGGAGTAGCTAAATCTGTTCGAAAATTGCTCCGACAGTAACTTGAGTTCTTCAGCATATTGAGCATAAGCAGTATTTTCATACGCAGAGAGCGTGGTGAAATGGTAACTGTTACCAGACAGCAACTGTGCCTCCCACAAGCGGATTTTGTTTTGAAACGCTTTCAAACGGTTGTACAAATCATTTACTAACTGTCCTTGTTTTTGAAGTTTCAAATTTAAATCATTCAAATGGCCTGCAAGGTCGACCAGAAATGCTAAGTCACATATCCATTTTGGGTCACTCAATTCAGATAGTGGATTATCTTTTATTTGCATAAAATCTGCTATCTCATTTCTAAGCCCGTAAAACCGTTTCAGCATTTTTCCTTTGCTTAAGCGTCTGACTTCACAATAATATGTTACATCGCCATATTCGGCTGATATTTCATCCAAAAACGCCTTGAACTGACGATGGTTAAGCCCTCGGGGTCGAATAAAATTGATGGTTTTTACTACCACATTCATAACATTCTGGAGTCGAATGGACTTAGAACACAAGTTCTGTTGGTGGATAACACATTGAAGGACTATCAAATCATCTTTTCGCACATTTAATTCAGTTGCTTTTTCATACAAAATTCCGATGAAACCTTTACGTAAGCCGACCATAGAAGGTGCACCATCTGTGCATACACCAACTAATTTTGACTATGGCAAACCAAAACTTGTGAATACCTTTTCAACTTCACTAAACATGTCCTCTCCTGTAGTGGTTCCTTTTAGCGGCTGTAAAGCAAGCAATTCCTCAGAAACAGTGAACTCTTTATCAACACCTCGAATAAATATAGCCGGTTGAGCTGTGTCAGACAAATCGGTGCTCTCGTCTAATGCTACGGAAAATGATTCAAAACCAGCCATACGGTCTGTCAAAGTTGTTTTTATATCATTAGCCATCATTTCTATACGTCGGGCAACAGTTCTTGACAAACTAATTTTTTCAAATTCATTTTTCTTTTCAAGACACAAAACACTGCAAACTTCTAACATACACTGCTTGATAAATTCTCCTTCGGCAAATGGTTTTAATGACTTTGTCAATTTTGAACTAACTATAAAACTAGCTTTCGCAACATTATGAAGTTGTGATCTTTGTTTATGAAACATTTGCTGCTGTTTTTTCAAATTTGCGGTAAGCTTCTGGACTTTATCTTTTCTTATTTGTCCTCTCACTGAGTGCAGCATAGGATGCTTAGTTGAGTAATGCCACTTTATATTGAATTCTTTTATCACTGAAATGGATTAATTACACAGCAAACAAATAGGCTTATCATTGTGCAAGATACTCCATATCACTCGATCTTCCTTATTTGGAGTGAGTATGAGTAAGTAGTGTAATATATTTTTTTAATTGGGTTTTTCAAAATGTCTCGCGGGCCGGATCAAATCTTACAGTGGGCCGGTTGTTGCCCACATATGTTTTAGATAATATGAATATGTAATTCTGTTTTCGGTATTTATAAAAAAAAAAAAACACTTGTGTTAAAATAACACGATTTGTGGGTTTCTTATTTATTTACTCCTCTTTGTAGGATGAACCGCTCTCTTGGAGATAATGCACTATAACCAAATCCGAAAAATTACCATTGTGCTATTGTATGGAAGATGCCAGATATACACTTTGTGCTTCGAAGTCTACCGTGGATCCTGGAAGCGTGACTCATTGTAAATCGACCGTACTCGAGACATGTCTACTCTTAAATAAATCAAGCAAAATCCTAAGTGCCTGGTAATTCCTAGTACTCAGAGGTACTTTTAGCAAATTTATGTTTTGTCTGCGTTTGAGAAAAATCGCGATTTATTTCTAAATACTATAAACAGCACGTTCTGAATTCTCCACTTTGTTTGTATCAATTTTTCGTGCGTGGCACACATTTTAAGGCAATGATATCACGATCTATAAGACTGGTAATAAATTTTAGAAGAAATAAAAACAGTCATATATTATTTCGAGTGGGTACCCCGCCTGTGGGCATTATATATTTGAGGTATTTGTGTGTATATGTATTTTAAGCATATGTTTGTGGAAAAACGACATACTGTACTAGATAAAGTAAATCGTAGCTATGTCAATATGTGGAGGATACATACATGTGCGTACACGCTATCTACTCATTTATTGTCGCTTCCATTCATAAAAGTTTACAGAATGAGTAGGCACGGAAAATATACTCTATTCGAGTGGGGTATTGGGCTTCTGTGAAATTAGTTTACGCAAATTAACGAAAGCTGTTTATTTTTCTTTTCGGCTGATGCTTATATTAGGGAACGTAAAGTTTGAAATGTTGCATTTTATTACCGTTAATCGTAATGGATGGTTTAAAAAAAAAGCTTATGTATTTATTTATTTCTGGGTACACTAAATAGAGTTAACCTAGTCTGATAAGCATGATGTATTTGATTCATAAGGAGGAATTTATGTTAAAACGAATGCTATAAATTATTATATAGATGCGAACTCATTATATGTTCTTTTTTACATGGATTTTTTTTCAATAAACTTCCTTCTTTTATAGTAGATTCTCCTAATTTAAATGCATTCTGTTCATTTGAAGACTTTATTAACTATAAATTCTCTCGTTATGAATGTTCATTGAGATCGAGAATGATTTTCTTGATCCCACACTACTTTCCGCAATGCGCAAATCAATATTCCAATCCAATCAGTATAAAGCTGGTTTTACACTTATCAATTTCTAGGTCAATAACTAGGACTTGGAGGAGTTGATGTCAATAATGGTTTTACACTTGTCAACTTCTAGTTCGATTTTAAGTTCAATTTCTAGTTTAAGTTCTGTTCAAGTTTAAGATGATATGCAACTGTTTTACATATGTCAAGAAATTGATTGATTTCAAGAACTTGGTCAAGTTCTAGAAGCTAACATACTTAGAACATGTTCTATTTTTGCATCAAATTATCTTCAATTCTGTAGGAATTTCCGTAATTGGTACTCGTGAAATAATTGACTCAGATTAATGTTAGAAACTGGTTACCGATGTACTATTGTGCAATTGTGGTTAGGTTATACTTCTGGTCATGTTATATATATTTGGTTACATCCATGTTGTATTATTGTACCCACCTGTTTTAGTTTCGATATTTACTATTTGTATATTTAATAATTTATTGGCAGTTATTATTTGATTCTTCTGAAAAGGTATCTAAATTGTACACTTCTCACAGGAAAAATTGGGACACCATCAATCGTGAATTTTAAAATTTCTTGGGTGTAAATGCAGCTTTCAGAGAATATATGCACTTATCAAAGCCATAAATCACTTTTTTGTGTGTATTATTGCGATAAAGGTAAAGATTTAAAAATTTAAACAGAAATATAAATATATATAGAGAAAAAGGTTTATACATTAAATAAACACATTGAAATTTCGGTGGCGGTGTTTCCTTAGAAATACCGAATACGGAAATATTAATGCAAAAAAAATACGTAACAACTAAAAGGCCTCTTGAGTAGACGGCACCATTTAGAAATACACATATATGTATTTAACTTGTTTGATGTTATGTAGAGATAATAATTTTTTTAAGAAAACATATGGTAATGGGGTTTTAAAATTATATTACCTATTACTATGACATTAGTTACTTAGTTTGATTTATGCCCGCAAGTAATACTTTAGCAATAGACAATATGTCAATCAGCCTTCTGAGATGAACAATGTGATTTTCACATTGATTAATTACACTATTATTGACGTATTCATTACGGTTGTTGTTTGGTATTCTTAAATATTTTTCTATGTATTAAAAAATTACCAAAAACAGTTTAAGATTATTTACAAAATTTTTAAAGCAATTATTTTCGCAAAGAAATTATTTATTTTATTAACCCTCCGTTTATTGTATTTTCAAGAAATATATCTTAAGTATCGCCTGTGTAATCCAATGTCGTTCTATTTTATTGAAATATGTATAGCTAACACGTTTGGTCTGTAACACAGCTTCGGGCAGTAGCAACGAAAAAGTATTAAATGTATCAAATTTAACAATAAATATTTTAGCACTAACTGAGATTGATGAACAATATGCTTTCTTACAATGTTTGTTATGTATTATAAATCCAATATTTAAATAATTGTTAATAAACCTGTGCTACATAAAGACAGTTTGTAAAGAGACCCAGTGTTGGCCATATTTCAAGAAAATAGATCAACGACGTCAGATTACACATATAATAAACGGAGGGTTCATAAAATAAATAATTTCTTTGCGAACTTAATTGCTTTATTTAAGAATTTTATAAATAATCTTAAACCTGGTTTTGGTAATTTTTTATAGATAGAAGAAAACTTTATAGTAACACAATATTTAAGAATATTAAACAATGGTAGTTAATACATCAATAATAGTGTAGTCAATAATCTGTGAAAATCACATTATCCCAAAACTGAGGAGGCTGACTGACATATTATCTATTGCTAAACTAATACTCGCGAGCATAAATCCAAGTAAATAACTAATATCAAAGCAGCACTAACGAGTAACATAATTTTAAATAATAAAATCCCATCACCACATGTTTTCTTAAAAAAGAATTATCTCTACATAACATCAAACTAGTTAAATACATATATATTTCTAAATGAAGCCGTCTATTCAAGAGTTCTTTTTGTTGTTATGTATTTTTTTTTTCATTGGTATTTCTAAAGGAAACGCCGCCACTGAAACTCCGATTTGTTTATTCTATACATAAATCTTTTTCTCTCTATATATTTATTTTTCTGTTTAAATTTCTAGTCGTTACCTTTGATCGCAGTAATATACATAATTAAGTGATTTATGGCTATGATAAGTGAATACGTCCTTCGAAAGTTGCATTTACAATCAAGAAATTTTAAAATTCTGAATTGCTGGTGTCCCGATTTTTCCTGTGAGAAGTGTACATGAATTTTTTGTTTTATATAAAAGCCATTGTAGAAAATGAAAAAAGTTATATCAAGAAGACGACAAGAAAGACTGTCTAAGTTAAGGAAAACTGTATTTTCCTTAATGTTAATCGAAGTGATGAAGATTACAGTTACTCTGAAACCAACAAGACAGTGGTGGGCCAGACCATGGCTAATTCCCAAAAAGGGATATTTGAACTTAGTTCACCATGAATTTAAACAAGATCCAGACCAATTTCAGTGTTTCTTGAGAATGAACAGTAACACTTTCACCAAGTGTTTAACTTTAATTGAGAACGCAATATCAAAAGAGGACACTTTTTTAAGAAGTGCAATACTTGCCCAAGAAAAATTATTTGTCACTTTGAGATTTCCAAATTTATACCATTTATACCACAGGTTATACCAATACAGATGTGTATGTGTATCTCTGATCAAGAAATAGACCATAAATCCACAAAGAAATCTTCGAGACAGAGAATGCTTAACCTCAAACCTTTACCCGCCTTTGTTTTAAGTATGCAACATCACTCCAAGAAATAATAATATCCCTGTTGTGACAGAGCGCTACCACCCCGAACGTTACAAAAGAAACTAACCGATTCTAATATTCCCGATTTCAAGTTCTATTAATTGACAAATGTAATTAATACAGCAGCAAGTTCTATTTTAAGAAATAGATATTGATCTCTATGAAGAACCTAATATTTATTGACAAGCATAAAACGGCAACAAGTTCTAGTTCAAGAACTACAAATTGATCAATTTTAAAGTATAGAAATTGATGAAAATATTGACAAGTGTAAAACTAGCTTTATGAAATTAGTAATACAGCGTTTCCTCAAATTTTGCTGTCAAAATTGACATAATATGTTCTACATAGCCGTGCGTTTCATGTTTGAATTTTGCTTATTTAATCAATCCGTATTATTGTTTGTTAATTTTCACATACAGTCTTTCTCAAGACTTCATTTCGCATTGAGAGCGTAACGTGTTTTTTTTTTTTGCAAAACGCCATTTACACTAGACCAAGATTTATTTTGAGGACTACTTTCGAAATGGTGAGCGAAGAGGTGATTGACAGTGAAAATATTCAGCTGCACTTTGTGCTGAAGAATTTATAAGCTCTCCTTCGACGCATCAATCAGGTTGTCCATCGCTTCAGAAGAAGTGGAAGTGTTTTGAAGGGAAAGTCACCAGGTCGCCCATCAGTTCTAACCGAAAATGTGGTGGAAGACGTATCTGCTCGTTTGGATCACAGCCCTGGAGAGCCATTACGGCAACTTGCACAACAAACTGGTAGAAATACACATACTAAACGGTGTTATAAAAAGTAATGTGATTTGATTTTTTTTTCATATAAAATTTCTATCCTGCAGCAAGTACTGCTACTATATTTCGAAAAACCATTGGCCATTGGTTTAATGCAAATCTAAGGAATGACGATTCATTTCATTCATTCATTCATTCAAGTTACGATGGGCACTTGATGTCCGGGCACTTGAGCAAGGTGCTCATTGTACCATCCCTATTGATTCTCTTATTTCCACTCGAGCAGCTTAGTGTTCTTTATAAAGCCCAGTACCTTGCCCAGTGGAAACTTGAGGACCTTCGAGGGCTCCAATAGATCTCTCCCGAAGTACTTCTGCCTAAGTACCTTAAATTCACCTTAAGGAATGACGATGTTTTAAATCTTACTTTTTTTCTGGCGAAGCCTTATTTAATTTAACAGGTGATGTAAATTCTCAAAATATTAGGATTTGGTCCGCACAAAATCCTCATGTTATTCGGGAAACGGAATTGCATCCTGTAAAAATAGGGATATGGGTTGCAATGTCCTAGGAGACGTATAATAGGACCCATATTCTTCGAGGATACAATAACAGCTACCAGATATAGACTTATATTACATAAATTTGTGGAACAATTATTTGATGATGAATTACAGCTAGGCTATTTTCAAAATGACAATGCTACTGCTCATACAGCAAGAGAAGAAAAGAGTATTTGCAGGAATTTTTTGATAACAGAGTTATTGACTTTGAACGTTGGCCAGCTAGATCACCCGATCTTACCTTGCTTGACTTTTTTTTATTTGGTCATCTAAAAAATAAAATTTATCTGAACCGCTTGCATAATATGGATCAATTGAAAGAAGCAATAAGAAATGAAATAGAGAATATTACAAATGAGCAATTAATAAATGTTTCTGAAAACATGAAGAAGAGGCTAGATGTTTGCATAAATAATGGTGGTTTTCACTTTGAGCACAGCATGTAAGCAGTATAGATATATTAAAGAAACATATTTCCAATCTTTTAATTGATATTATATTTTTGTTGTAGAGCGTATGACTATGAAAAGCATCCATCCACTATTGTCCATTCAGTACTTCGTATAAATTATGAAGAATGTCTGATATAAGTTAAGATATGACATAAATGTTTATTTTTACAATATATATTGTTTAGACCTTCCATATTTTTAATTAAACCTGGTTGTATTTGTAATCAGAAATATACTGCTTTGAAAAATGTTTATTACGTTATTTTTGCGCGGGAGTTAGTTGAATGACTCATACCTTAAATGCAATTTTGGTGCACTAGTATTATCCGGGTTGACATTAGTTTATATTAAGTTGCATACGCACAATTAGACAAAAACCGCGCAATGACCGCAGGTTACTGTGTTTTATTAACTAATTTCATTCGAAACACTGGATGTAAATATTGATATAATCTTCATGGAAAGTGGAGTAGGATCAGGACAGTCTTAGTCGATCTCACGGTATAAACTTTCATTTAAAGTGCCATACGTTGGATCATTTAAAATTTGTGATAGGGCACTCGTAGGGGTGCAGTTGTAAATGTCAAAAATGTAATTCATATGTCAAACTGCTTCTCCCTTGAATTAAAAATAGACGTGCACAGGTAAAAATTTGAGGGAGTGAAATAGGGAGTCTCCGTTTTGGAAATTATTTGTTCCAAAAAGGAGTTGCCATACCTAAAAACAAAAGTATTTCTCCGGTTTTGTACAAAATCTCAACCAAAACGGAGAGATTGAATTTACTCCGCTTTTTAACACGATTTTCAAGGAAGAAATAATCTCCGCTTTCTCTCCGCATCTACACTACCGTATTTAAACCCTAAATGTGAACAAATATCCCTAACATTGCATTATATTTCTCCTTCACGGAGGTGATAATTTGTTTACTTAACAGATGTTTCTATTTCTAATACTCAACGCCAAAAAGGGAAAGGATACCTCCGATTGGGAACATTTGTTCTCCCAAATCGTAACTGTTTCCCTAAACATTTGAAAATTGCAAGTTTGCATAGGCATGCGCATTTATTAAAGCGATATTAGTGCAGCGCATGTGCAACAAGTCTGGACGTAGTCACTTTGCAATAGTTCGAGAATGGAGAAGGATATGTCGGAATGCACTGTACCTGAATTTATAAAATACACATCAGAGTAAAGTACGAAAACCGTAAAAGATGGTAAGAGTTATGGGAGCAAACATCACCAGGGCAGATGTAGATAAAGCAGGTAAGAAACTTGTGCATCCTTATTTAATTTTCAATCTACGATGTACCAATTTTTAATTGGCCCCCCACTACATTCTAGGTGTTAGCTCCTGAATAAAAGCACGTTTATCTTAGCTGAATCCGTGTGTTTTCAACTGTGTCGTGCCTTCAACCCACGGTCGGTACCAAACTCGAAGAAGCGACTATATTACGGATAAATTAAAGCAATTCCAATGACGGCTGCTCTGTGACCGCAGAAGAGGACATGCTTAGTGTGTCTATCCTAGTAATCATTAGGAATATATCAAAAATAATTCAAGAACTTGAGGTTCGACGACATGTTTGATGCATTTTTAATGATAAATAATAGAATAAATGCACTGAGCAAGGGTGCTTCTGTCCAAATAGAATAGCCCTCATTGATTAACTCCAATATGATGTTAAACTTAGCTACTATGGAGCTAGGTAACATAAAAATAGAGTTAAAAACCTTCTCACTAGAGAGATATTCTCTTCTCTCTCTGTGGCAGGTACCTTCTTAACGGAAATAAATTCATGTGTAAAGGATGAAATACATTCCGAAACGGAGTTAACGTTTGTTTATTGCGGATGTAATTATTTCCAAGTGGAGTTACTTGCATTAGCAACGGAGATAATTTTATCTGATACGATAGTAGTATTGCATACATATGGGGGAAACAACATCCGTTATTCATTTTAATAACAGCAGTAGGAGTTAATTTCTCCATTCGGAAACTTTTACATTTATTGCAAAATAGTAAAACTGCATAAGAGAGACAAATTGGTCCTTAACGGATTAGGTTGCCTCGGTTAAAGATGTTTTTTCCCCTATGAAAGCAAAATTATCTCTGTATTCCATCCGTTTAGTAGCAAAACATTTAACTCCGAATGGAGGCTCCTTGAACGGATGGTCGCGAGGAACACCGGAAAAGAGTTAAAACGGTGTTAGATTCAACTCCGTATTTTTATCTGTGTGTTTTTTTTTATTTTTAAATTCCTTTTAGTTCCGAAATATTTGAGGTGAGTTATTTTCAAAATATCACCCCGTACATTTTTTATGCATGCTTTTATATTTTTTTTATTTAATTTAAATAATTACTTTATATTATTAGTATTAATTAGTATGTTTTAAATGTCAGACAGCATGTTTAATTTGAATATACAACATACAGTGGTGTGTACACTATATAATACAGAACAAACGAGTAAAGTAAACAGCAAGGAGCCTATGTATAAGAAAATATTTATACAAAAAAAAAGCATTAGCGTTGTGAATGAAATGTGTGAACTCCTTATTAAAAAATATATGAATTACTTTTTAAAACAATAATACATCTTTGAATACAATACACCACACGCTTTAGTTATCGAAATATTAAATTGTATTAATTAAGTAAATAATTATTGAAAAATTCAAGGCCCTATTGTGAGTGTATTGCGCAAACGATTAAAACAGACACTTCTGTCGCAACTCAGATAAATTACTAAATTAGTACACATTCCCTGAAGTTGCAATTCAATAGCAGAGACATAAAAAATACGGTCTATTAATAGCTGACGGTTGCACAGATAAAAGGCAATTGTCTAATCTTGCCTTCTGCCTAAAAATGTTCATAGTAGCAATGGTTGAATGAATTCTATATATAGTCCACTTCAGGGGATGCCATTATCACGAACGTAAAGTGTGCGAAAACGAGTCGTACATACATGTACTAAGCATATAATACTAGCATACCATTTGCATTAGTCGACTATCATACATTTACGTAATCAATCTTAAATGTATGGTTTCATTGCGTTAAGTATATTTATATTTAACGAAGCATTGACACAAATCGCAGGAAGTGTTGCATATACAGGGTGTCCCATGACGATTTATACACGAAATATCTCGTCAAGGAATTGTTCAACATAAAATTTTAATTTGGTGGATAAATACTATTGGGAACACCGTATAATATAGTATGTTTAAATTACTCTTAAAAACTTTAGTTGCAGATCACGTGACATAAATTTTAAAAAAATGTTTTTACAGTTGTACCTCTCAAAATTGCATAACAACTATTAAATATCGTTATACATATGTCACAATGAAAAATATTCTAGCCGTTCCAAAATAGATTTTAAAAGCCGGTTTTAAAAACCGATTTTTACTGAAACCAATTTCCGCAGCACTAGTTTGTAGGTCTCCGCGCGGAGCTAACGAAAGAGAGGGTGATATTATACAGGGTGTATCAAATAAAAAAGTAAATTTTTCTTGGGTGTTAACTACACGACATATAAAGCACAAACCCGCCGAAACCGGATTTCGTCATTAAAAAATTAAAAAAGGAAAATTTAGAGCCAAAAATTCTTTAGTCCGGGCCTGATGCAAGGAAACGTCATAGTTAAGCACCGCCTAAACGTGTATTATGTATAAATACATTGCACTCATTTAGTATTATTCTTAATGGTATGCCGTAAGTTCATTTAACGTCATTCTGAATAAATAAAGGCCAATCGGTCAGTGTGCCTTTATAAAAATAGCAACACTGAGGCATTTTAAATTTCTTCTTTTTATAAAATAAAGATTCCTTTTTTTGTTAAGAGCATTCTACGTAAGTCTACAAAGTATTATTTTAATATCCTGATAAGACGTTCGAGTTTCACCGGATATGCGACTTCAGTAGTTACAAAAAACGTAAATATTTTTTCTTTTGCTTTGTCAAATCGAGAGTTAGTTGTTAATAAACGGTACCACATGAATTTGAGTTATTTCTTTTGGATTTATTTAATCACATAACGCAAAATGAATTGAATCGAATTACACAGAAACAAATGTAGATACAGAAAATTTGCAAACACACCTTTTTACTATGATGTTGCGCGAAAATGAATCTATACATTCCCGCGCTTTTGCCGATGCATCAAGCTTTGATTTTCTTTATATGAAATCATGATGGTCTTGAAAAGGATAATAAGAAAAAAAAGAAAAATATTTTTTTTCTCGTTAATGCTTACAGATAGACCCCCTGTGCATTAAGACTTTTTGATTGTATATGATTACAGCTGCTACATATTATTATATTTACCTCTATATATGATACACCCTGTATACGCAAAAATTACAATAAAGTGGGGCCAGCCGTATCTTGGCCCACAGCCCGCTGGTTGATCAAGTCGCGCAACATCAGTATACGACACTGCTCGGTACTGTGGAGGAAGGGTCTCCTACTGTCACGGTAGACAAGCGTGTAAGTCAGACGGCCGTCGAAGATCGACTATTGAAAGTAGAAACATACACTTCGGTTTAGACAGCTCCCCGCAATAAAAAATGCGTTCAATAATATTTAATATTTATTAATTATAATAGTAAAGTGTAGTATTATTCTAGGATGATATCGCAAATTAATAACGATAGTATTTCAAATCAAAATGAACTACCATTCATTTCTTTCTTAGGATGAAAATTGTGAAAATGAAATAATAAATATAACAAGGGAGTTATTCCTGAAAAATACATGATAATAGTGTTTTAAAAAGGTTTAAAAAGGTGTGCCAGGATATACCACAAGGCTCGATTTTGGGTCCGTTGTTATTTATCATTTACATCAATGATCTGCCATCTAGTGTTGGGATGTTTTTTTGTATGCCGATGATACCTCTATTTTAACTACCGCAAAAACAACAACTGACTTGCTATCCAATAGTAGGATGGCGTTGGAGGAGACTGCCGTATGGATTAATAAAAATTGTCTTCAAATAAACAACGAAAAAACTCAAACACTTACCTTTAGAACTAAAAATAAAGGAGAAAATAACAGCAGCGTAAAATTTCTTGGAGTTCACATAGACAGTTGTTTGAATTGGTCTTCACATATTATGATAATTAGTAAAAGACTTACTGCGGCAGTGTATAGCATACGGAGGATAAAACATCTTGTTACTTTGCAGGCGGCATTGATGACATTCTACGCAAACTTCTACTCCGTGGCCGCTTACGGTATTATGTTCTGGGGGATGTCTTCGGACGCAATCCGAGTGTTTCGCCTACAAAAAAAAGCTGTTAGATATTTAGCTAACATAGGACCTAAGAGCCTCATGTAGAGATGAGTTCGTTAGAACTTGGCATGACTTACCCTGTCTTCGATATATATACTCACCACAGTCAAGTTCGTACATCAGAATCAAACGAAATATGTCAAAAACAGCGATATTCATAGTTATACCACACGTGCTGGTGAACAGTGCACACACTGTTGAAAATTTTAACACTTTTTTGACTAATTTAATAGTCAGGAGAGGTCCATACTCTTTTCGTGTTATTTTGTCGAGAACTATAGAAGTTTAAATCTGACGAGCAAAGATAGTGAAGTATTGTCTATTGCTAAGGGGTTATTTTGTCCAACTGACACGTGGAATTATAAAATACTTCTAGTCACATTTTATTTGATCTAGACTAGACAAATTTACTAGCTGTTTAACTAAATGAATGCGATCTATTGGGTGTTTTAACACCATTTTCTAAACACAACGTCTTTTTAATATGCAACTCCTATTTCTTAGTGCTATAATATTCTCTCTTTAAGACGTTTTCTCAATTATAAATATGCAAAACCACTCATTCACAAGTTTTGGTTTCAACTAAACGTACCAATTTTAAAATAATTTTTAAGAACTATTATAAAATTAAGTGAATGTTTATGCTATTTGATTCAAGTTTAAACTAATTGCGTAAATAGATGTTCCCAATACATCTTTAAGATGTTGAAATTTTTTATGCCCACTGGAATTAACGTTTAATAACACGAGGCTACACTTTGCAAGTCAGTCACATTTGGTGGTTTGTTTGGATATGTTAATACGGAGAATCAAACACGAAAACAGATACACGTGCAATGCAGGTGGTGCGTGTAATGCAATACTGTATTAGAATAGGTGGGGTTTCTATATTTCTATCCGAGGGAAAAATTCTGATTGGTTGACGCTTCTGAATGTCTAGAAAAGTAGTCAATCCTCATATCTGAACAAAGAATTCACACGAAATTCTAGTAATTTCTGTTCTATTAAATACGCGTAGTCAACTCGCCTGGCAAAGTTTGGAAAATCAACACTAAAATATTTGACTAGCGCAAAATTAACGCCAACACCGTAATATTTTCAACAGTGCAGGATAAAAAAAACACAAAACTATGTTGACTATTGGGGTGTGCGATTATATAATAAATTACCAACTAACATAATAAATCTGAATGCAAAAAAAATTGGGACTGCAGCGAAAGATTTATTAGTGAGACACGCGTTCTATTCTGTGGAGGAGTTTCTATAATCGAACTTACCATGATTGTTTTAGCATGTTTTGATTTTGTTTGTTTGTTTGCGTTTGTCTTCAATGTATATACAATGTACGATGTTTTTTTTTTCTTTTTTACTTTGGTATGTACCTGTATTTATGGTCGATATTACTGTATATTTTGACGTTGTCAAGTAATTGTAATTACTTGAACTAATGAACTATCTATCTATCTTCATCTACCTCCTCTTGTCCTTTTGTACTTATCTGTTGGATATTTGTATTTTTATGCTGTATGTTTAGGTATTTTCTGACAATGTCGATGTTTTTATAACTAATGACAAATAAAATTATTATTATTAATATGTTCTGTTACTAGAATGAAATAAGAGAAGCGCCATCTATGGGACAATATCTGTAATACATGTAAGTATTTAAAGTATTTGCTGTGGTATATAGGAAGAAATCTGCTACAAAATGTGCTACTGATATTTTTCAATTTCCACAAGCGAAAACGTAATTTGATTTAATGCTTTAGATATGTCTATCTACCCGCAATTTTAGTTGAATGAAAAAAAAAAACATGTTAGGAATAAGTTCAAACTGTCATTTAACTAAACCGATTCAAGCTAAATTCTTTAAAATTAGTTTAACTCAAATTTTGGTCATAATAACCAAAAAAAAAAATCAATAAAGAACATTTTGTTAATTCAACACATTAAATCTTCTAAGTGTAGCAACAGTTCCTCATAATTACAATTTCCCATTCATTAATCAAAATCGGCACACAATATTGTGCAATACTTCCACACAATCGTCTCTAAAACACGCGAAATCGCTTCTCGTCTCTAAACCGCTATACCGTAGCCGTCAAAAGCGTTAAAAGGCGTGTTTTAGACATCTCAAGCGCCGTCATCTAAGCGCCATCACCTGTTGCGTCCTAAAACACGATACCGATCGTCAGGCACACCTCTAAACTAGAAGGACGACTCTCATAGGCGCTAATGACATCCTCTTTTCGCTCTTACACGCTGTGACTGCGATACTACCGTCTATAAAAGAGCACTGTCAACTGGCGGACAGCATCATTCACGACAGCGCAACG
This sequence comes from Protaetia brevitarsis, assembly GCA_004143645.1. NCBI lineage: Eukaryota > Metazoa > Arthropoda > Insecta > Coleoptera > Scarabaeidae > Protaetia > Protaetia brevitarsis. The sequence continues at coordinate 797,778 of RXPK01000282.1, read as the reverse complement.
GAATAGTAAGCATCTGAGAGAACGTAGTAAAGGAGATAGAGTACAAAATTTACGTTGCGTATATATTTAACGATTAGACGGTGAATTACGTTGGATTTTTTCGCATCGTCAAGGTCGAAAGAAAGTTTGAGAATATAAACAGGAGGAAGGGGTTCAAAGGCATCGATTAGAACAGTGTTTGGTCACTCGAAGGGACTGTTGCTCTTAAGGAAGTGTATCGCTGCGAAAAGTATCTACTTGGATTTTGATTCGGCGATGAGGAATCAACTATTTCTGCGAGGATTCGCTGTATTTTTGGTGCTACTATTGGTGCAGTGCGCGATGGCCAGACCTAATTCGAGGTAAAGCAATTTTGATTCCTAATGTTGACAAGAATAATTGACATCCAAGCGATTTAGATTTGATTCTGGGAGAATCCCTATAATTTCTTTGACAATTCAACCTTTAATTATAATAAAATGAAGCAATTAATTCCAAAATAAAACAATCTAACCTGTATCTTTTTCTTTTCAATGAGGATTAATCAAATATTAATTAATCTTTCATTGAAATTTATTTAAAGTTGACCTATTCCATATTTACAACTTATATAGTAAAACGCGTAATTTGTGGATTTGTTAAAATTACATTCAAAATGAAATCTTTAATCTAACATAAAACATTCTAATCAAAATTTCATGATAATCTTTTGCTCTGAAAAATATCTAACTTGATTTACAATATTGAGCAGAGTAGTGTACAAATAGGATTTTATGTTAAACAAATTTGGTCCAAATGACACAGTCGCAACAAAGTTTAAAAGTGCTTTCGTCTGCATGATTGCTAAAATTTATTTTTCGAATCGAAGTACAAGCAATCAAAACGCAAAATATGTTAAACGAAATAGTTTGAATAGGAATTATTTTACTTGTTGGTTAGTCTGATATATATATTGCCATACCTAAAATAGTTTTGAAAATATAATAATAATCACTAGAAAAGATATTCAAATTGTTTTATGGTTATAATGTAACGTTTTTGACATATTAATACTTATTATCAAGCTTGAATTAACTGGTGTGACAAATTTTTTGGTACTCAATTAATATACTGGAATTGCCGTTAAAATATGGGATGAAATTATAAAAAAATAATAATATCATTTGACACGCATATGCGCATAGCCCTCTGTCACCGAATTTTTATTTTCAAAATTTCTTTAATCATAGAAAGGTGTTATTTTGCATCTCTCTCTCTCTTTATTTCGTTTCATATAAAATAATTACTGTATGAATTATGTAATATTACGAACTTGAGATAGGTTTTTAATTACTATTGACTCTCCTTTTGTATCTAGGAAGGAATGTATATTTTATCTTTATTTTAATTACAAAGTTTGTGACTTATCCTATACTGCAATGTAGTCTAAAAGGATTAAATAAAATTATTATTATTACAATTGATTTCTACAGCTATAGGAGTCAGAAGTGATTGAAAATTTTGCTAGTGTATCAAAATTTCTGGTACTAGAATTTAACCCAAGAAATTCAATTACTGAAAATTTTACTAGCGTGTCAAAAATTTTGGTAGTAGAGTTAAGTAATGAACTTCGATTGATGTATTTGAATTATCCTTAAAATATGCAGTGAAATATTTAGAATATTTTAAAAATAATTTTAAGATAACGTTTATGACTCTCTGTTATTATATTTTTATTTTCAAAATTTCTTTGATAATAGGAATTTCATTGCAATATTTAGGGCTATTGATGCGTCCATGCTTTTGTTCTGGCTCTTGTTTTCTATGTTTATATTTATTCGAGGAAATAGTATATACGTTTTTAAAAGAAAAATTGCAACAAAATTCAAATAAAAATTCACCGCTAACTGAATGTGTTCTTCTTGTGAATACAACTTTAAAGCGGCTGGCGTTATTTAAAACTAAATATTTCATTTATGTTGAAGAATATATTTGCTTTACTTAAATCAATTTAAGCATTGTTTCATTTTTTTTTTACAACATATTTTATATATGTTTACAGTTTTTTAATATATTTTTTTTCATTTTAACATCTGCAGGCTGTGTTTCAAAGAATTATACATAAAGCACACAACTTTTCTTTTAATGTCTCTCCCAGAAAATGTTATTCTAGATAAAAAAAGAATCTGCATGGCTTAAAACTCTAAAAGCACCGTGAGAAAAAAAAATAAATCGAAGATATGCTTCTTTCCGTCTGTTTAAAAGAACTATTTCTTCCAGCTAAAATGTTTTTTTTTATTTATTAAAAAAAATAGTCCACACTCTAACAAATAATAAGAGTGTAAACTTAAAAATACACAAAGTAAACTGAAATAATAATATATTTATAGTAGGTATAATTAAAAAAGTTTTAACATTTTCTATTTTCGATTATTATTATTATTAAGAACAAGTCAGCGTCAAATTATGTTCCTTTTCAATTTAAATTGGACACAAGAGGGCGCGGGTTCAAATCTCACACGAGGCAAGAATATTTTTATAATAAAATTTGCCTTATTATTAACAGTGTTAGCAAAAAAGCATTAATTATTTCTTATGTTCCTTTTCCTTGGAATACCGAATAAATTAAATTAACCAATTCCAGGGTGACAAAGAAAACCGTTGTGGGCACTTAATTGCTGTCAAGGTTGAAGACGAAATAATATATTTCAAACCAAGGTAGGAAAGTGCTCTAAAGACCTGCAATAGCACTTTCCTCACATGATTTGAATACTATTTTTTCCCAGCCAGTCCAATTTTAACTAAATGTCTAAAAATAATAAAGACATACCTGTAAGTGACATGATAGATAGTAGGCTTAATCTGTCAAATATTTTTTGAGAACTGTCAAGTTAGCGTCGTTTTAAAAGTGTTTAATAATAATTTAATTCAAATTTAATACCTAATAATTTAACAATTATCTCAAAAATGGGCTCAGACTGGGTCGAATGTACTAATGTCATCTATCAATAACGTCACATATTATAAGATGTACAGTTTCATCATATCAATGTCACTTACTTTTCTTCCCTAGGGAGGTAAAGTACAACTGTGGAGGAAAAGTATAACTTTCCTCCCTCAAATTTGTGGGGAAAGTGTCCACTTTCATCCCAGCACACTGCTGGGAAAAAACTCATTAACTGGAGTATTATATCCTATGGAAGAAACAGATGCAAAGGGGCCATAACTTTACTCAAATACTTTCCTTTGTTTAAATAATTCGGAGGAGACATCCGAATTTGGTTTATTAGTCAAATAAACCTTTACTATTGCTAACTCTCAGGCGACTTCGACAAGACGTGAGATAATTAAAAAAGAAAAGTTGTGGAGGAAGCAATAGTAATTATGAACTGCTGTTGTTTGTTATTTCACTTTATTTTAAATTATTCTATTTATATTACTTACTGGAATATATATTTGTTTTTAGCGTCGGCATAAAAAGTACTTTTATATTGTATTTTGTCGCATATTAGCCCTAACTAGCCCCCTCTAGCTACTGCACCCCAACAACAGCGGTCATATTTAAAAATATGTCCATTAAATTCCGCTTCCCCAACTCTACAACTATTGTAAATTACAAGCCATTTGTTTTCGGACACCCTGCATTTTAATCTTTTCTGTTTGCTCCAACATATTTTAACCCCTTTATTCCGGGTTTTCCTGTTTAGATAAAAGTGCGCTAATCTAAACTTCAACATAATTCGAAAGTTCAATGAATATTTTCAATTATATAGCCGTAAAACAAATGAAATGTAAAAAAATAAATTAAATCCTAGATAGGGAGGTGATAATTAATATTTATATCGAACAACATTTCTTGAAAAACATATTTTAATGGGAGTAAAAATTACTCTAGTTTTCTATAAAGTCAAATGCACAAACTTTGACTTTCCTGCATAACTTTAATATACAGTGTGCATGGAAATTAACTATGAAATAATAAACGAACTCCATCGATTTTAAGAAGAAAACACACTTTTATATATGCGATTTATCTTCCGATCTTCATTTGTTTTTTAGAAATGACGTCATCGCAAAAAAAATGAAATGGCAATATAAATTTTTCATTTAAGTAAATCATGATGTTGCATAACATTTTGATATTATGGTAGTTCTAAAATACGATAACCGGAAAATTGAAAAACGCAATAATCAAAATAGGAACATAAAAATAAATATAGCAAAAATGTGAATTTAGTATAAACTTCTATTTGCCCATGTCACTTTCTTTCTCAAAGTTATCTGGAGAGGGTTTACTCTTATACTTAATATTAATATCCCCATAAAAGTTAATCGTCTAGCAATGCAAACAATAAGAAAAAGATTCTAGTATTTTAATGGTTTATTTTCATAATGAGACTATTCTATATCGGTGTATTCTACTACTAGCTATATTACTGTAAACTAGGCTTTATTTCAGTAAATTTCTAAAATTGTACACACAAAAAAATAATTACTCAATTTGAATCACCTTGAATATAACATAATTTCTATATAAGCAAGAAGATGATATATTTATATTAAGAATAAAATTTGTTCAGTTTTCCAAACCTGTGAATTTGTTAGACGAAACAATTTTTTAGTTCAAATGTAATCAATATACTAAAATCATTTATTTTAGATTTGAGTAAATAGATTTTCTCAATTGGAAATCACCTAAACCCCCCTAAAAAAGAGGGAGCCAATGACAGATAAGTTTTAGTGCAATAAATGGTGGGTAAAATTCGTTCCAAATGTTTCAATATTATGGTAATTTCAATTTGATATTTCATGTTTTCAGTACAAAACGTTTAATAATTTTATATAGTAATTCATTATACCAAACGTATAAGGGATTTTATTTTGAATCACAGACTTTCTCATATGATTGCATAGATTTATTCCTTACAACAATAACTAATGTTCATTTGGAGGAAGTATACTTCAATGCAAATATTTATACTATTTGTTCTAAGAGTATATTGTATTTTCAGAGAATTTACTCTTATGTTCTAACCAACAAGATTTAGTTTATTTAAATATACATATATTAAGTTCCTTTTTCTGAATAAATGAAAATATTCAGATTGATAATAGATTTTTTTGTGTGCACATGGTTATGTCCAAATTGAGTGTTATTAATGATAAGAAAACCAACAGGAAAGAAAAACTCAATCAAATTTTACAGGTAATTATTGACTGACATGTTTCGGCTGACTAGCCATTTTCAAAGCCGTGTTAAAACAGATGCAAAAAATTTCTTCTTTTTCTGAAGATGGCTGGTCAACCAAAACATGTCTACCAATATTTACCTGTAAACTTTGATTAAGTTTTTCTTACCTGTTGCTTTTCTTATCATTCTAAAATTGTGATTCCTAAAATGACCGTTGAAAAAGAATAATAAGACAAAATCCCCATCATTCCATTTCTAACATTATATTTTTACACACGACCCAAATAAAATTATATTTTAATTAATATAATTCGGTGAAACGGAAAAATTTGAAACTAAAATTCCACTAATTCTAAAACATAACATAATATAAATCATAACAAAGCAAGAATAACCAACCCAAAACATTTCTATAACTAAAACAAATTATCCTTTTTATTTCGCATTGCATAATTATACTGGAAGTTTAGCAATAATTTTCTTAGAATTTAAGATTTATTAATTGCAATGTATGTAGCAATATGTGTGTTAAAGGTATTATTAATTCCATTATAATGTATGAATGGATAACGTAGTGTATACAGATATTACCCAAAATGTTTATATTATCATACGTAATCTTTGTTAATACTAACAATAATTGGATGTTTATATTATGTTTTATTGGTGTCATTAACATCTAAGAGGTTATTCTATCAACTTGCCAGTCGCAAAGCTTTACCGATATTGTTAGAAAAAGAATTTAAAATATTTCTACTTCTGCTTTTTGTATAAATTACATTTTTTTTATGTACATATATATATAACCTAGTTTCACTAGCGGTAAATGTGAGTTTACATAAATAGATCCCACACATCTAATTATATTTATAAACGATAAGAGATCCATATATTAGGAACAAAATTATAAAATACTAGTTACAATCTGATGCAACAATCTCCAGAGTTTCAGTTGCCCTCATTTCCCCTTAAAAAAATTTCTCTGTATGTATGCATGCATTATGCACATATTACTAAACCCTTATGCAATTTAGATATATTTCTTATATATTAAAATAACGTATTTTATAAATGATATTGAACGATTTAAGATAACAAAAAATATTATGCGCATTAATTTCTTTCATCATTTTTAATACAAAGGATTATCTTTATATATGTATAGCAATAAAGATATTTTGTCTGAATAACTGAGACGTTATTAATATGAATGAATTATAAAATATAACGTACTAGATACGTTTCAATTATGTCAAACAAAAATGCTTTCTTATTCTTGTCTTTATGTATATGTATATAGTGTAATCAAAAACATAATTGTGTCATTTAATTTAACAATAAATTATCTCGAACTGCGTATTTTCTATATTATATTATTAAGAAGAAAAGATAACGATTTAATTTTAATTTAAAAGATAAAAATATATGAAAACTTTTTAGTTCTTACATCAGATAAGTGTCTATTAAAGGCTATTTAAAAGTTTTCCAAGCGGCAAACTTTTAAATATGCTCTACTCCGATAAGCCATTGATAAATGACCCTAAAGCCAAGCAACTGAAGTTAAGAAGAATGAGAGCTACTGTCACATATTTCTTAAATACGAAAAAATAGCCTTTAGGTAACGCATCTTATTTTTTGATGGAATTTCTGAATTTCTGCTGCATATAGTCTTTGATTAATATAAATCAATTTCAACCTTTGTTAACTTTTTAAAAATAATAGTATATTTCAAACCACACTGTAAAAAATTACAGTAATTTTGCCATGGTAAATCAGGAATATTACATGTAATAACGTTGTGAATTTACCACAATAAATCATGTAAATTTTGTTTTACATGTTTTTTTCTAGTATATTTAGCTTGGAAAAGAAATTTCGGTAAAATTTATAGCTTTTCCATGTAAGTTTAATATGTAACAAAAATTCAAAATACAGGAAAACACATGTACAATTTTGTATTTACTCTCAAAATTTACTTAAAAGTGTAAAATTGACATTTTTTGGGGTATTTAGTGCACTTTAAAAGTAATTTTACTAGTGAACTACTAATTTTGCTATAAAAATATGGGGATATTTTATATTTATTTGTTTTTACTTGAATTTTCGGGTAAAACTATAGATATCATGGAAAATACGAAATTCATACGCCGCAATGCGATTGGTTATTGGATTATTTATCTGTGCGCGTAGGTAAAATTCTATTCGTTTGTCGAACTTATTATTGGCTCAATGATATCATGTACGTCACAAACAATCGTAGGTTTCGCGTGAGCGTGTTCATTCTTGATCCCTGGTTGAGCGATTCAGTATAACCTATTAGGTGCTATAAAAGAATTAGGTAAGTTGCTTGCTCTCTTTATAAAAATACATATGAAAATTACTTCAGTGTTCGGTAAATATAGAGTTCATATAAATATTACATACGAATTTTACAGTACAATCTTTGAAAAACACATCAGCATGTGAAATTTACTAGATGGTGGTAGAAATTTTACCTTATGAAGCAAATTTACCTGTAAAATTGTAGGCAACTTTGTTACCAACGATTTTACATGTAATTTTACTGCAACTTTTTTTACAATGCACGTGGTTTGAATACTATTTTTTCCCAACCAGTCTAATTTTAAGTAATTAAATGTCTAAAAATAATAAAGACATATCTGTGAGTGACATGATAGATAGTAGACTTAATCTGTCAAATATTTTTTGAGAACTATCAATTTACGTTGTTTTAAAAGCGTTTAATAGTAGTTTAATTGAAATTTAATACCTAAGAATTTAGCAATTAACGCATACGTAAATGGGCTCAGAATGTACTAATGTCATCTATCTCAGATAATTTCTAACGACATGATGCCAGTGAGGAGGTGCTCCATCCTATTGGAAGATAAAGTTCCCCCCGTCCTCATGCAGTTGAGGCATCAACCAATTGATCAACATTCGATGATATGTAGCTCCCGTTACTGTGTTTTCTTCAAAAAAGAAAGGACCATACACCTTTGTGCGAGATACAGAACATATTCACTTTTGAAGAATCATGCAAATGCTCTACCAACATTCTCGGAGGTTAAGTCCCCCATATTCGGACGTTGTGTTTATTCACCTTGCCACTTATGTGAAACGTTGACTCGTCACTGAAAATCATCTTCATTACGTTGCAGCATTTCATTGCAGAAATCTTTACGTTTAAGCTTGTCATCTTCACGTAGATGCTGTACCAACTGCAATCTGTAAGGCGTCAGTTTTAGTAGTTTACGTAAAATTTTCCACACAGTTGGTTGCTGAATTTGTTGTTCCAAACTTGCACATGTTGTTGACTTTTATGGACTTCGTTGATAAACAGCAGGAACACGTTCCACTGTTTTTTCTGACATACGAGGTCTTCCCGGACTTTTGCTTTTACATAAACACCCTGTCGTTTCAAATTTATTGTACCAATCGTAGATCGACTGTCTAAGTAGGTGGTGGTTTTCCAAAAAGTGTTCGAAAATGTTGTTCAACGACAACAGTTACGGAGTTCGTTTTGGCAAATTCAAGCACGCTATATGCTTTCTCAGTAGAGTTTGCAGCCATCATAGCTATTATGCTTGCGCAGTACTACCAACTGTACTATCGAAACTTCTACAACATGACAGCGCAAAATGCATGTCGATATCGCAAATAACTTTTGTTTTATACAATACCAAAGGAGTCTATTTCTTTTATAGTAACGCTGTATTTAATTACCAATAAAATAAAATAATTGTTAACAATGGAGTACCACACGGATCAATTTTAGGACCAGTCCTACTTTAACTCTCCACAAATAATCTTTTATTCAATATTGGAGATAATAATATTATAACTCATTATTCCGATGACATAACTTTTGTAGCTACTGGTGCCAACAATCAAAATCTTAAAAAAAAATGTAATATCTAACATATTAGATAAAACTTGTAATAACCGGTTTCTAAAATATAAACTTTTTATTAATAACTTAAAAACTCGGTATGTTAGATTCCACCCTTATCAGCTACAACAAAACATTTTTTTTTTGTTAAATTGCGAGCAATTTATATTTACCCCACCTTATATTTCCGCTTATAATTTGCTGGTAATTTTAAAACTTCTGATTACTTGCAAATTATAAAATCGTGTTCTTTTCAAGATTAAAATGGGTTAATATCTGAACTCAAATGACCGATACTGTATATCAAATCGAAATTCTACGCATTAAGTCGTTTTATCAGAAACTGTTACACAATTTCCAAAACATAAACACACTTTTATTATATTAAAATATATAATACGTAATAACGCTGCAATGTATCTACATACTATGTACTTCGATGTTATATATGTACTATAATAAAAGTATATGTGTAAAAAATTATCTTCTCGGATATTAATGAAAAAGCGGGATTAAATGATTTTTTCCATTATCCTAATGTCATTAAAACAGCGCCCATTGCCTGCTGATAGATTAACGGAAGTTTTTTTTTTTTGTTCAGGCGCCGTGTGTAGGTACCCTTTAGTTTATCCTCAGTACACCTGCGTCATGAAAAACATGATTAATTAAACATAAGTGTCATTTATCGAAAACGTGAGCTTACTACAGGATTTCGCTGATATCCATCAAAAAAAACCGAAAACAAGAGAAGATAATATAAAAATTAGGTCATTGTACACTCACAAGCAAAGTCATCCAACTGATCACCTCCGATTAAGGAGGTCTACATGCCTGCAACCTTCACATGCATGTATAAAGCAGTGAAAAACAGTTAACCCGTATTTCTTTTTAGTTTTAGTTGATAATATTCGCTTCTAGGGGAGGTACAGGCCCCTAAAGTTAAAAGAGGTTAAAATAAGAACAAATCTCAATCCCCCCCTCTTCCCTCCTACCATACAAATTAGAGATTCATATTTTTCTGTTTTCTAATCCATAAACTACAAAAAAATTTACGTATTTTTGGATTTTTTCCCCAAAATATCATATGGAGGGGCTACAATCAACCCAAAAGATCCCTTTATCTCAAGAACTAAATATTCGAGAGCATTCATATTTCATACTTGCATCAGGTATCTTTTGAAGACGGGACAGCAAAGTTCTGATCACCCAACTGGTCGACTTTGCTTGTCAGAAAAGTTACTCTGTTGAATTAACAAAATGTTTTGTTGATTTTTTTCTGGTTATTATATTGATGTTTTACCAGTTCATATAGAAATTATCATTTCTAAGATACACTTTAAATCTCTTATATACTGTTAGAGTAGAAACATTGAAAACACTTTGTGGAAACCAATTTTTCAATGACACTAGTATATATTCACAAACAAGATTGTTGGCATCATTTCTTGCCATTGAAAGGGCACTCCAAATGTTTTTACCAATGAAGGCTTCGTTTCTATTTCAAGTAGTGATGGGTTGCTACAGAGCAAACTGCTATTTTGTAGCAGCTAACAACTATTAGCAGTTTGCAGCATGTTTATTTTGTGGCACTATCTATGTATCATAGATGTTTTTTGCCATAAAAAAAATGTAAAAATAAATTAACAAGCATAATAAAGAAGGTATTTCTAAAAATAGTTATATTTTAGTGATGTTTTAAATAAATGACAAGCGTACGCGGTAAAAAAAAAACATCCTAGAAATATATATACGAACATCGCATTCGCTTAAGTATTATTTTTAAAGCAATTATTACAATGATTGAAAATCAAACTGCGTCTATATTTGATGTTATTGTTTCAATGGAAGCTCTGATAGGTTCAATATTAAGCAAAATACGGCAACTTTGTTCCAATAAATCTAACAAAAAATTCCAAAAAAACTCGGAAGAGAATGGAGATATACGAAATTATTAAATTGAATTTCATTCTATCAAACATATATGAAGACTTGGACAAAACAAAAGATTTTAGCAAGTGAAAATATACAGCTGGATCATATTAAATGAAATCCAGGTGGAATTGAAACAAAGGGCGTATTACCTCACAAATTCTTTAATAGTATGCTAGTATGTTACCGATTAACTACTATTAAGGAAATAAACCTCCACAGTACACTGGATACACAGAGTGGGCTTCGATTATCTATATAAATGATCTTCCTTCTTGGAGTCAAGGTGAAACAGCATTTTTGTTACCTAATAACATTTTATTAGGTAACAAAAATTATTATTATACCAAATCATAAAATATTGGAAACAATATATCACGGAAGAAAAAATATTGGAATGGTCAAAAGATAAGACGTGCCCAGTTCAAAGGTGAATAGGAACAACTGCATACTTTAATAAGAACCAAATTTCCTGTTTAAATGTATTATAATTGCCCATTTTTTTCTTTTATCTTCCTGATGGCACTAATGCTACAATTGAGCAAGTATTTAGCATTACGAGAAATTTTTGGATGAGTGATGACACAGCTTAAAAGTGAACACTTTGAAATGCATTTTGAATTGAAAATAAATATTGCGTATTCACCTATTTTGACTTATTGATCTTCATACCACCTCCACCAGAATAACAATAGATAATAATAAAATAATTTATTTGAAGAAAAATATATTTGAAAAATTAACATTCTATTCTCATTATGTTCTATTCTTATGAATTAAATGAATATGTGCCTAGAAGTTGTCTTTCCAAATTCATGACAAATCTAATAATAATTCAAAACTAAATTTGTAGAAAAAATTTAATTTTTTCCCAATTACTTCTACACATCGCTGTGTTTCACAAACATAAGTTAATTTAAACTTCCTTAGATTGCATCGACCGTAATTTCATTAATTATCAATGTTTTTGTACTTGTCATATCACAAATCCTCAATAACTACATCGTTCTTTTTTTATTCATTTTAATATTGGGCATAATATCTCAGAGGTTCAATTAGAAAACGTTAATATAAAAGCAGATAATTTAAATTCCTTTTTTATCGCCTAATATTCAATTGATCTTGAAGTGCCAATTTCTCCTGTTACAATTTCAAATTACCTTTCTTATTATTAACAGCAACGAATATAATTTGATCTCTACCTTTCTTTTTCCTTTTGAGTTTCAATCTTCTTCACAATTATACTTTTTCCCCCTGTTTTGTAGCTCGAAAATGTTACAAAGAGCATACCAATTAAAACATGAAAAAATACAGAAGAAGAAGCGTTTAAAAGACAATTTTAAAACTGTGTTTTATTTACCGGCGAAACTAAGTACGTTAACCGAGTAAATTATTCAAGCAACTAACTTCCTCTTCCTTGAAGGAAGACTAAATTATAACTGAAAGCTTTAATTTATTTTTCAAAATGTGAAAATAATGAGCAAAAATTCAAATAAATTACATTAGATTAATAATGCATTTTCATCAAAGTTTTAATATTTTATTTTGTTTATCAAAAAAATTATTATATATCAATTACGAAGCAATAAAATATAAACAGATGTATCATTTATTTTAATAAATATGAAATAATAACGAATTAGGTTTGCCAGCGACATCTGTATTGCAATAGCTAAACTTTCATAATACATCTTAGCAGTTACCTAATTAATTGATATACACAATTGCAGTAAAGTAGAAGTTGTTAAATAGCACTGATTAAATAATTAATATGTTGTAATTTTTAATTAATTTGCATCACTAAGAATTTATAATTAAATGGATCCACTTGAAATTCATTCTTTCTTGACATTTACAGCCGCGCGCCATCTGTAGATTATCTGACGTTGCATACGTTTTAGTTAGTAGTACCATAATTTGTGTAAGATGGCGCTGGTTGATATTTTCAAACAATTTATAATTGAATAATAAATTTTAAAATGCTATACCCTTTTTATAACCGACGTTAGCTTCAGTTTTACAATATAAATTTATTTTTGGGTTAAATCGAATTTACGCCATAAAGTGGGACTCCCCTCTAATCGAATCTATTGAGGCTTTTAACGCCTTTTAGTTCAGCGTCCTTGTTAACCCAATTTTTTTATTTTTTGCAGGATAAAAAGGGTTTCTGATCAAAGACTGGCCGAATTAGAGACCCAACGGGGCATAGAAAAGATGAAAGGTCAACTCGTAACGATACCATTGGCTTTCGGGAAGTTTAATCCACTCATAATGTAAGTGTAACATTTTTCCCCGCCAATGTAGTCAACTTTTCTGAAATGTTGTTACGTATTTTCAGAAATATGCCCGAGTTAAGCGTGAGGGATGTTATCTAGATTAGACAAAAGATATTTTTATATAATTTAGTTTAGTTTTATATTTTTTTTATACAATATTTTATTTTAATAAACCATTATTTTTATAATATTTAATTTAATTTTATAAAACATTCCTCATTCAATATTAACTACGTTTGGGGCTATTTCATTACCGTATTTGGAACCATTTTAATTTTTTTGTCATCTTTAAATTGCAGAGGAAGAAAAAGACGTTCGGAAAGTCGTCTACTAGATTTGCTCCTTAATCGCTCTTCAGAAGATGACGTGGGGGATCCACTGGAGCTCAACTATGAGGACCTCTATCGACAAAAGCGATAGACTAAGAGAAGTGCATTTTCCTAAATGTCACTGATGAAAAAGATTGTACTTAAATTCTGTCAGTATTATTAAAACCTATTTTATTTTTATTTTTACACGTATTATATACCTTAATTTATTATTTATTTATGTATTAATTTATTGTGTCGAATCTCGTTGTTGATTTTTATCGTTTATTTTTTTACCGGTATGAATTTGTTAAAAACAATAATAACGATTATGATGATAATAGTAATAATAAAAGTCTTGTATATTTATCTGCACAATATGTCCATAAAATGGCGAACAAATTTAATAATACCACAAAACATGTATTAGTATTGCATTATTTACTGAATTCCTATTTGTTCTATGGACAAATTGTGATATGTTGTTATTATATTATTGCTTAATATTAAAGAAAATACCATTATTAAGTAATTCGTGATCAGAATGAGAAATATTAAATAAAAAAAAGCATCAATACATTATCAGCGTGTTTTTATGTTTGAAATTCCCCCCAAAAAAAGCGATTGTTCAGACACGTTCAGATATCTTTGAACAAGAGTGTATAACTAACAACAAAAATGACAAGAAGTGAACGAATCTATAGGAGCAACTTTTCGGATGTTATAAATACGATTTGCAATCGCTAAATATAATAGTGTGGCTTCGAAAATAAAGTGTAATTAGTGAATCATATCTTAATTATACTTTTTAACACGACAGCGACGATTTTATTATAATTATTATCGTGTATAACTGACTCAGTAGTACGGCAAATCAAGCTATCGATCGGGTCAAGTGCGCACAATCGTCCCGTTTTACGCACTACAGACGAGGATGGGATTATGCGCATTGTAGATGTAGCAGAGAAAGAAGGGAGGTCGCCGAGTGAGTGCGCGTCTACCTTCAAGCGCGCCAGAGAAAGGAATTCCGAACGCCGTCCGCGTGCGTGCGACAGAGATAGAAACGATCGACCTAACCGGTCGAATAAGCAATATGGCGCCTGTCAACTGATGATATTTTATATCAAGAAAAACGAGATTACCGCAACTACCCAAAGCTTTTTCGCAGCGCAGATATGAGAATTGCGAACGGAGAGTGTAATGTGACGTGAGTTATAGTGTGCGTGTTTTTCTGTGGTGCGTTAATGCGGTTTCTCCCGTACGCGTTTCGTTGTTATACGGTGCGTGTTGTGTGCATTACATGCAGCATAATAGAAAGGATACAATAATGGCCGTTACTCCTGGTGTTTTGGGTGAGATTGACGTGCAAGAGTCGGGCTGAAAGGGGCCGCGTTGCTGGACGAGGAAATATGAATACTGTAAATGCAGCCGATAACATATACGACTTTGAATCGGAAGAGAATTCGGCTAAATGGAAGGGAGTACTGATAGCCGCTCTAAAAAGGGTTAGTATCAATTATTTCGCATGCGAAAAGTACGCGGAACTACACCTACGGAATGTTTATTAGGGCGATTATCGATTGAGCGTGCAGAAACCGACAAAAACTGGTCCCTTTTTTTAAAATTCCTCCATACCACACCGTTATGTTTTGATTATCGCCCGTCGGAATGCTCGTAATCAATCGCCCGCTTGTATACGTACCGCTGCTAGAATAATCTAAAAATTCTCCGCCGAAAGATAAATTTGAGGTTTTAAAATAGGGAAAATGAGGATTTTAAATGTCAGTGAATGCACAATATGTGTATGTTTAGTCATGCTTTTAATGTCACGAGATATAAAGAGGTTGATTCATTATTATTTAATTAAAATGTTTGGTTTCTTCTTTTATCTAATCTAAATTTATTAAAACGTGTGTTTATTCGGCGGGTAAAGAAAACATTTTTCTTCTCGATTTTTTTTTTTTTCCTATATAAACGAATTAAATACCGATCGTTTGTCTTGGCTTTATCCATCCCTACAACACGTTTAGTCATACATTTCAATGTCGTAATATTAACAAAAATTATAGCTGGGTATAGTTGAAAAATAATGCTTTACCTTCCCACTAGTTGTAACGTTTTGATTGTCTCGCAATTAAAGACAAATAAAATAATACGCTTGAAAGTACCAGATAATTAAATTAGAATCGAAATATAATTTTGTCAATTATGTTTAGTACTGCGTTTAAAAAACAAACCCAATTAATTATAGAAGTTCGAGCTGACATATATGTATATATGCACATTTTGTTCGATCATTATAACATAACCTCGATTTTGACGTAGACATTGACAGTTGGAACAAATTGACAATAAATAATAAAAACGTGCTATCTCCTAGATATTTATATAATAAAATAAATGCCTTAAATTGCATGGAAGTTATATTTAAATGGATATAAAAAATAAAAGCAATTCCGAATAACTATAAATATTCCAAACAATTTAATATTTGCATTTAAATATGCACATTTTTTTACATAAACATAACCTCAAATTCGATGTTGACATTAACATATCAAACAAATTGGCAATAGTAAAAACTTTTCTGTATGTTTATATAATAAAATACTGCTCGTAAACTAGCTGATAATTATATTGAAGTGGATAAAATCAAAGAGAAAAACAAAGCTAGTTAATTATAGGTGTTCCAAAAAAACATTATTCACAATTAAAAAAGCGCTTTTTCACAGCCTAGAATTTGACGTTGACAGTTTGAACAAACTGCCAATAGCAGAAGCGTTTGCCACACATATGTTTCTCTAAAAAATCTGATAACTATATAGAAGTAAATAGATATAAAATAAAAATAAACACCATTAATTATATTTATTCCAAACAAACTAACATTTTTATTTAAATATGCATTTTGCATAAGCGGCATTTGCATTACTTCTAGATCGGCAAAAATGTCACTTAAGGTTGGCAGTTGGTACACTACATTCAATATGACAGATGTGTAATGCTGTGCAACCTTACTATGAACTAGTGCCTCTATTGCACTTATTATTGATAAATAGGTTTAAACTACAAAGAACATTACAGAAAAAAGACTTATTCTCGGAAACGTCAAAATACTATGTTATAACTATGTAACATGTGTGCCAACCTGTATTATGAACTCCCTAGCGTTAAAATTTCTTTTTATTTTCAATCTAAAATTAAGATTTGTTGGCTCAAAAAACTATGTGTATGCCACGGTTAGAAACTCTTGCGAGTATTGTAATAGTTTCTTACCGAATGACGCAAATAACTAGTTTTCTGTATAAACATAACACCGAATTTGACATGAATTGTCAGTTCAGTACAGTGCCAATAGTAAAAAAACTGTTCCCCCATATAATTCCATTATGAAACTATATGCTTAGATTACATAGTTAAACATATTACCCAAGCATTATATCGAAGTGAATATAAAAACAGAGCCGCAAATAAAAACATAACCTCCATTTTGACTTTGACATTGACAGTTTAAACAAACTGCAAAAAGTAAAAAAAAAAACTTTCCTCATATATTTGTATAATAAAATAATGCGCTTAAAGTACACGACAATTGCATATATATTGCAATTGATATAAAAGATGAAGTCAAAGTTAAACACGAACCCGTTTAATTAACTTGAATTTACATAACCTCAAACTTATCATTGACAGTTCAAAGAAAAACAGTTTAGTAAGAACTTTTACTTTCAAATTAATTATAGTATGTAGCGATAATTGACTTTTTACTAATTTTAAGGTGTTGGAACAAGTTCACCCTTCTCTAGGGGCAAAAGATGACGCTTTGGATTACGTAGAAAGTTTGTGCCTGCGCCTCTTAGCAATGCTATGCGCAAAACCAAGCCCCCACACAGTACAAGTAAGTATAGCCGTTCAATACGAATCGGTATACAAAGATTTTACACGCGAGATATTATTTTGCTCTCACCAGGATGTGGAATATCGGGTGCAAAGTACTTTCCCGACGCCCATAGACAAATGGGCGCTGAAAGAGGCTCAGGAGGCTTTGGACAGGGGCAAGAAAAAATCGGTTCTTCCCGTCGACAAGATACACAACTTACTACAAAAGGTACCAGTTTAGTTGCGACGATCCACCGCTAGGTGGGGTTGTATCGATCTCACGCTCTATTCTTATCGTTGTCCGCTTTAAATCGCAGGAACTGCTATTGTACAAAGTCGATTCCGGAGTCTCCTTGTTCCTGGTTGCGGTGTTGGAGTACATTTCCGCCGATATACTAAAATTGGCCGGGAATTATGTCAAGCACATCAAGCATCTCGAGATCACCTACCAGGACGTCCAGGTATCCATGAACGCCGATAAGGTAGGCGATTGTTTTAACATTCTGGGGTAATTCAGATCGGATTTTTCATGGTATCTCTCAGTGTTCATTTGAAATTTAATTGTTTTTGATCGATGTTACAAGTATTTTCGTTTTATTTTTATTTATGCTCAAATATTACGTACGGTTCAACAAGAATTTCATTAATTTTTTTTTCATATAATCGTGTTATTTATTATTATATGTGGTTTCATTTTGTATGTTTCGAATCGATTATTCAAGAAAGCTTCTTGGCATTACGATTAATTGGCATTATGCTTTTTCACGCTCGCTCAAATCAGTCCACCGCCATGGTAGGTAGAAATTTTAATTTATTTTAAGGAGATTATAGCGCAACCCTCTCTCACCTGACACATTATTGCTGTGATAGTTGCACTTAGTAAAAAAAAAAAAATAAAGCATGCAGTACTTCAAAAAGGACCTGCAGAAGTTGAAGACTCTCCCGAACACTATTACTAGAACATAGTCTTCTCACTATGGTAAAATGCAATTATTTAATTTAGTTGTTACTTTTTGTATAATATTTCGTAAGCAGCAGTTATTATTATCCTGGTATTTTTTTTTTTCCCTGCTATTTATCATTTGAATTATACAAGGGCGACCTAAAACTCATCCAGAAGATTTCTAGGGTTACAGAAAGTCATGAAATGTCTCCTTACATTTTTAGGCAAGCATTTAAGTACTAATTTTAAGAATTAACAAAGAGAGGCTGCAAGATATAAGCTCAATTTTGGTCTTGGCTTGGTCAGATAGTAGTAAGGACATCACAACTTTCACTACACTGGATGCATGTTTCGTAATCATAGCTATCATCATCAGCAGCAAAATAAGTGTGGTGGTTCTGAGATATTGCCAAACAATTGATGCTCATCCCGAAACATGTTATTTACATATATCAGTGCGTACATTAATAAAATCAACTGTACAAAATATAAATGTTATATTATTGATATAATTAAGGAATTGCATTTAATTGGCAGATACTATTTACAAATATTTACTTTCACACAGAGTTGGGCATTATTCAAATAAAATTGTTGAAGATCATCATTTAAATAACGAAAATATCTAGATAATTTATTCGAGGTTAATAAAGTATTTAGTCAGCATATCGCCGATCGAGCTGAAAAAAAATTGAGTGATTTTTGAAGCTAAAAAGACGGTTACAGGTACGCGAGCTTCTGAGTGGTTATTAAAAAATAAAAACGATATTTTTTTTGTTATTTTTTGTTAATTAGTTATTTACATCCTTATATTGATAAAAAAAAGTAAAACGAGCAACACTTAAATGAAATAAGCTGAAAAAAATTCCTGATAAACTCCATTTATACTCCCATGGCTGCACTCATAACATAACATCAGTTAAATGATAATGCCCAACAGATGGGCCAGTTGGTCTAGTGGATGGCGCGCTCGATTTCTAAAAGCAAAATCTGGAGTTCGAGTTGCTGTCATGTTAATTTTTTTTTTTTTTTAATGACACCTAATTAAATACAAATTTTATTTTTGTATTTAAATTTAAATTGTTGCGACACGTAAATCACCCATTTCGTTCATACACGAGTTGACAGGCTCTGGTAAGCGGGGAGTTTTTAAAAACACTTTAAAAACTTGTTAACAAATTTATTTGTAGGTTCTAAACGGCACTAAGAACGGTATTACAATTTGGAGCTTAAACTAACTATGAAGTTCACAGTTTCATGTCAATATTTAGACTCTCCTTCTTATTCTATTTGGTACCTTTTTATATCGTTAAATTTACTTAGCTTGCATTTCCCATCCGTATCTATTATTCCAGAATACTATTATGCGGTAAACATCTTATCTCTGTACATATGATACTTTATTACGCCGCGCGTAACTCACGTAAAGAAGGACATGTGTTAATCTAACAAAAAACACGGCATTTAACTACGAAATTTGGGTTAAATACAGTCAAACAAAAATCATTCTTAAAGTAACAAAATGCAAATGTTAAAATAATTGTGTAGATTTGATAATATTCTTAGCATTGTTTTAACAATCAAGATAATTTTATTTTAAACATTCAATATTGTTAAGGCAATAAGTATTCGGGTAAAATAAACAACTATTTCATGTTAAATTAACCAAAAGAATTCATTAAAATAAAAAGCAGAAGTTGATAGGTTAAATACACATTTTAAGTTAAATTGAATAAATATGTTATCTGTTATGTCAAAATAACAATTTTTGCTGTGTTAAACAAGAAAATTATGTCGAGCCAAAACAGAATTGCTCTTTAGTTAACAATATTTTATTGCTACAGCAACCTATCGGGCATTTTTTGATTCGCTTTACAAGGGGAAATGTTCAAGTATCTTGGGTATTGTACATTTATCATCTCATCCACAACATAAAGTGTAAAATATCTGTAAGGCGGGATATATTTAAAACCCTTAAAAAATAGCAGTTTTACTGACATCACCGCCATTGCACACCACCAATCGCTGCTTTAATGGTCGCAACTCCTATTGACTGTTTGACTGTGGTAAATGCGCTAGATTAATATTGTATGAACTCTGACTGTTGTGCTTTATGACCCTTATGTGTCATTTACTGGTGTGAAATGCAAGGAACGCCATCTTTATTGCGATTTCTGAAAATACTATACCTAGATAACTAAAATTTTGATTAACGCAACAAACATTACAGAACATCTAATATAGTTTAATATCAATAGAACGAGTTTTTTCAAAATATACTACTGTGTTTCAAAATATACTACTGTGAAGTGTTCTTCTAACAATTTCGATGTAGCTAAAATAACAAAATATTTTTAGTTCGTTCAAACAAAATATATTGTTGATGATACCCCCAACAAACAAACAACTGTTGAACTAACAAAATATTGTCAACATTTTTTTTCAGTTATTTTAACCTTATATTTTGTTCAATTTGATTAAAAATTTGGTTAATGCAATAATATCTTTCCAACAAAAGGGTGTTGGTTCACGGAATGCATTTTCTTCTCTAGGTGTAGACTCTTTGTTCATGAAGGCGTGCGGGTTACTATTCGATATGATGTAAAATAGTGATTTCATCGGTACGTCCATGTATTTCCGCTACAAGTGATTTTCGATCGAAAAAGTTCGCTCCAGTCGGCCAATTCAATTTTTGCACGCTTGTTCGCTATGAAATATCGATTATTTCTATGGACTATAAAGATAGACATACGCAATATATACAAAGAGCAAACGAAACTGCGCCTGAATGACGCTCTCCACTAGTTGTAACATAATAATAACTTTTACAATTAGATATTTTAAACACTAACTATTTGAGAAAGTTATTATAAAATATAACGAAACGATCGCAGCAGAAGTTATTTTTTTTTTTTTCTGGATCTACCCGACCTTAAACCCAAAAGAATAATAAAACAAGAAACTACAGACAAATATTGAAAGGTTAATTTGAAGATAAATCAAGGAAACACTAGTAATAATGTTTACAAATAAGTGGCTGGCTATCTGTACTAATTTTTACAGAAGCATTTCAAGAGGTCGCTACTACAATCTGACAAAGCCAGAACACAGCTATCCCGCGGCTTCTTATAAGCCACCCACATCAATAATGTTGAAATTTGTAAATTTTATCAATGCATTTTATTTCCTGTTGGTTTAACCGTATTCGAGCTCATAATGTAAAAACATTCTTATAAAAAAAAAATATTGTCAGGGAATTATACGCGTTTCCACTGAAAAAATCAGTGATGATTTTTTGGTACGCTCTGTATAATAGTAATAATACAATAATAATACTTCATTTGAAAAAGAATATACTAAGGATTTAAAACTACTTTTTGGTTCAAGAAACTGCTTGTTGCTATTGCATGAATTTCACTCATATTATTTGCCGGCTAGCACTGTTTTTAGTTTGAATTAATTGTCGTTTTTTGTTTATTAGTAGTAAATTAGAGTTAGCGCTGACTTAACAGGTTCGTAGTTTTTTATTTAAAATTTAATAGTTCATTTCAGTTAGGATGAACATCAGTAGTTCATCATCTAACTAACACTAACACAAACTAATTAACAAATTCATTCAAATAAAATATTAACTTAGAGATATAAACCATAACGTTTCTTGCAACATAATGGTATGGAACTTGTAGGGAGATATTTACAGTTGGAAATTCGTCCAGTGTAGCAAATTAGACTTCTGTTTAATTAATTTTTAAACAAATGAATGTCATCTTGAATGTTGTATGAAATAATTTGTACTTAACATTAGGTAGCCTTTCACGGCCGATTTAACTATTACTAAAAAGTTCTTCCGGGTTTCGCCGTCTGTCAAAACTGTTGCTCGACGTTTCGCCTTTCATACTGACAGATTCTTCAGGATAACTAGTTACCTAATTTACCGGCACGGAAAGCGACGGTACAATACCGTGACAAATCGCGAGACAAGAATTCAAAATAAACACAGAAAAGGTGACTTCCGCTTTACAAATCTTCGAATAAGTGGGATGATAATCGGCAATCATGCAGGGTGCCAGCCGGCCCGTGGGCGAGGAAGTGGGTTGATAGTGACACAAACCCAAGATGGATAAAAATTTCGACACCACCTGCTTAGGATTACTTACCCTGTCATGCCCCCAAGATAAGCAGGAATCCATGGTGTTAAATGAAAATCGAGGGGTAAAGCAGTTTGCAAAAACACATAAAAAAAAAATAAAAGGATGGATTTACTGACAAACAGTTAAAATTTTATTAATAGATTTAACAAAAAGATAAAGGAGGAACCTATTGTTAACCTTGACATAAAATTCAGAAAATAAATATGTGATACTCTACTGTATTATTAAACGTTATTATCGAGTATGAATATAAATTAAAATATTGTAAAAATAACAGATAGTCCTATGGTAGGACTCGAACACCGAACGCTTTGGCCAACGCAATCAGTTATACAAAGAAAATTCTTACGCTAAGAGTTAATTTAAATTCAAGAAAACGTTACTGTTACAAAAAAAAAAACTAAAACAAAGCTAAATATTTGACTCGATTACATTAGTGGTGAATAAATCATCCTGTATATGACAGGCCGATATGTTTTAAATAATTATTTTGACTTTGTCAAATAAATGAAAAGATAAGTGAATACTAAAGTTGTACTATTTTAGTGAATTAGCAACATGTAGCACCCTCCGATCCTTGATATAACATATATAATTTACTGTATCGTGTAAGAAAACATAAAAAAACTAAATGATCAGGGGTGGTTATCTACTATTGAAAATTTTATACACGAAAAAATATATATAAAAATAATAATAAAAAGGAAACGTGCAACTTAGCTTTGCCCCCCATCAGCTGTTAGTGGGACGTAGAGATCCTCTCCTTTTCGAACAGACAGATCGTAGCCTCTGGGGCGACTCGGTAATAACCGAAACCAGGTGGTCCGTGTAATTCCAAAGGAAGGTAGGTTCTCCGAAGGACTTAAAAGTCGCAGAAGTCCTCAGCCGACGTGGGTGTTCAAAATTTCACACAAAACGAGGGGAAGATTCCAAAGTTAAAAATGAGGGAGGGGGGGGGGTCAACAGATCTCTAAAAACAACAAATACCCCAACATTAGTGAAATAAAAGGAGTTAAATAACGAGGTTTTTCAACGAAGAGAAGAAGCAAGTAACAGAAATGGCGTTGGGACGAGTGGTTCTCAAACTATATCCCAAAATATCAGGCTCATCCGCCGTAATAATCACGAAATTTCCACTTCAAACCCAAACGAAGATACGGCCAATGATTATTTCAAGCAACCTTCCAATAAAATCCACAGATGTATGTAAATATCCAAAATTCCCAAAGATAGGAAGAGTTACTCATAAGAGCGCGTCTAAGCAACAACCAACAACGAACAGGAAACCGGAAGGAAGAATACGTCACGCAACCAATCAGAAGACAGAGATAAATAAAACAAGAAAAAAGACATGAAGGTGCCCTCTAACTTCGAAGAGGTGTAAACACAGAATAGGTGATCGGGCGCATCGATGCACTGGACCTATAATGCCGGTGTGAAGAAAAATCGTAACAAACTGAACTGATTCTCCATGGGGTGACGGTTTTTCGTATTAGGTTCTTCCACGTGTTCCTGAGGTGGTACCCGTCTTCTCTGTTGACGGTTTTATTCTTCTCTATTTCTATGGCTTCCCTGATGAGTGTTTTCCCTTAGTCTTTGGTGAATGCTATCACTTTTACGTTGTTGAAGTTCATTTTGTACCCGGCGTTCCGCATGTGTTCTGCCACCGCTGATTGTTTGGTCTTTCTTAATCTTGCGTCCCTCTCGTGTTCTTTTAAGAAGACCATGGAGAATCAGTTCAGTTATCCTGAAGAAGCTGTCAGTATGAACAACCGAAACGTTGAGCAAAAGTTTTGAGACACGGCGAAGCCAGGAAGAAGGTTTTAGTAATAGTAATCTGTACTTGCTAGTGTGTTATACATAAAAATAGTTTCAAAGTCTGATTGAATTCGCATAAATAGAATGTACGTTATGTGAGCGCTGACTGTAATCTAAACCTCTTATAGAAATGCATACCTTTTCATCATCAGATGGATAGAAACCCATTGTTGTACAGAAAAAAAAGATTTCAAAGTTATTATTAATGTTTACTATATGCAAACATATGTACAATATAATGATCAGTATAAGCTATAATTACATTTACTATGTAATTGAAATAGTAATGTAAAGTCAAGTAACTTTCAATTACTATATTATAAGGTTCAATTTATTAATTTTTTATTTATTTTGTAATTGTAATTGTAGCTATTAACTTTGATTACAAGTGCTATTAACTAATTTCCCATATACATTTAATTATACTTAAATTTCCTTCCGTAATTGTAAACAGATTAATTGTAGATCTATTTACGTCTGTGTGAAGTCTATTTCTTAATTTATTATATATGGCATTTATTTATATATGTTTGAATTTGATTGTGTATTCTTTTGTATATACATATATAGCTGTCCCGCAGTCAAGTGACCGAACTAAATAGTAGAGGTGCTTTAACAAATAAACTGTAGCTAAATTATTTGCGAATTATGGTGAGATTTTACCAGTAATACCTCAGTGTACTCGAGTACCTGTACCCCATAGATTTTTTAATGTACACTTCTCACAGGAAAAATCGGGACACCAGCAATTCAGAATTTTAAAATTTCTTGATTGTAAATGCAACTTTCGGAGGACGTATTCACTTATCATAGCCATAAATCACTTAATTATGTATATTACTGCGATCAAAGGTAACGACTAGAAATTTAAACAGAAAAATAAATATACAGAGAGAAAAAGGTTTATGTATAGAATAAACAAACCGGAGTTTCGGTGCCGGCGTTTTCTTTAGAAATACCAATAAAATAAAATACCTAACAACAAAAAGAACTCTTGAATAGACAGCTTCATTTAGAAATATATGTGTATTTAACTTGTTTGATGTTATGTAGAGATAATTCTTTTTTAAGAAAACATGTGGTGATGAGATTTTATTATTTAATATTATGTTAGGTGTTAGTGCTGCTTTGATATTAGTTACTTCGATTTATGCTCGCGAGTATTAGTTTAGCAATAGACAATATGTCAGTCAGCCTCCTCAGTTTTGGGATGTGATTTTCACAGATTTATTGACTACAGTATTATTGATGTATTAATTACTGTTATTGTTTAATATTCTTAAATATTGTATTGCTATAAAGTTTTCTTCTATCTATAAAAAATTACCAAAACCAGGTTTAAGATTATTTATAAAATACTTAAATAAAGCAATTAAATTCGCAAAGAAATTATTTATTTTATGATCCCTCCGTTTATTGTATTTCAGGAAATATATCTTAGCTATCGCCTGTGTAATCTGACGTCGTTGATCTATTTTCTTGAAATATGCCCAACACTGGGTCTCTTTACAAACTGTCTTTATGTAGCACAGGTTTATTAACAATTATTTAAAATATTATTGGATTTATAATACATAACAAACATTGTAAGAAAGCATATTGTTCGTCAATCTCAGTTAGTGCTAAAATATTTATTTTTGAATTTGATACATTTAATACTTTTTCGTTGCTACTGCCTGAAGCTGTGTTACAGACCAAAAGTGTTAGCTATATTTCAATAAAATAGAACGACATTGGATAAGATATATTTCTTGAAAATACAATAAACCGAGGGTTAATAAAATAAATAATTTCTTTGCGAAATTAATTGCTTTAAAAATTTTGTAAATAATCTTAAACTGTTTTCGGTAATTTTTTAATACATAGAAAAACATTTTATAGTAATATAATATTTAAGAATACTAAACAACAATAATAATGAATACCTCAATAGTAGTGTAATTAATCAATGTAAAAATCACATTGTTCAAAAACTCAGGAGGCTGATTGAAATATTGTCTGTTGCTAAAGCATTACTTGCGAGCATAAATCAAACTAAGTAATTAATATCATAGTAATAGATAATATAATTTTAAAGTCCCATCGCCAAATGTTTTCTTAAAAAGAGAATTATCTCCACATAACATCAAACAAGTTAAATACATATGTGTATTTCTAAATGGTGCCGTCTACTCAAAAGGCCTTTTAGTTGTTATGTATTTTTTTTGCATTAACATTTCTGTATTCGGTATTTCTAAGAAAACACCGCCACTGAAATTCCAATGTGTTTATTTAATATATAAATCTATTTCTGTTTAAATTTTTAGTCTTTAGCTTTGATCACAATAATACACACAAAAAAGTGATTTATGGCTTTGACAAGTGCATATATCTTCTGAAAGCTGCATTTACACCCAAGAAATTTTAAAATTCCGGATTTGCTTGTCGTCCTCAATTTGTCCTGTGAGTAATCTGTACTCGATGTATATCAAGATTGTATTCATATTACACTGCTGGAAATAATTGACGAGCACATCCTGTATAATGTGAACGTGTGGTTCTAGCGCAATAAAATTTGGTATAGAAGTAGTACCGTAGAGTGGGGCAAATTCGATCACATGGGGTAAAATCGATCAAGATTTTATCTGATCAATTATCTGATACTTTATATTTTAAAAATGCAAACTTTTTATATTTTTTTTTAGTTTTACATTGATTATACTACTTGTTAAATTAAACAAATTAAGTTCCGACATAACATAGCTGTGTAAATTGCCGTAACAAAAGTTTGTTAGTTAGAAAGCAGATTTTATTATCCTAATTACCAACTTATATTACGTACAAGAACGATTATATAGATTCTAGAATAAATAAAACTTTCCTACCTAAATTAAATTGACAAATAAAATATAAATTATGAAAAAGGGAAGAATCACAAAAATTTCAAATTATAATTAAAATAAATTGAAATAACTATTATTTTACATATATTTTGAATTCAAATTCAAAAATGAATTCTTGAGTAGTCATCAGCAAAATATACAAAAAATGCTTCTACATTTCAAAGCCAAACATACTTCGATTTATTTATTAAATGAAATATTTAATCTACAATGGTTCTATTGGTTCACTATCTCTATTAGCAATACAGAGATTGAAATAATGGTCCACTCTCTCACAATTTCTTTTTTAATTAAAGCAACCGATTTCGTACAAATGACGACATCATCAGGCAAGAATTGAAAGCAGATTAAGAATAATCAAGTTTTAAAATATAAAATTGAACTGTATTGGGGGTGATTACTGGGAAACGCATGTTTTTGACTTGGATAGTACTTGAAAAATATTAAGTGGTGGGAGTTGCACATTGTGGAGGAGAGAGTATGCAATTTCAGTTGCATACCCGTGATGTGGACACTTATTTTTTTGAGGACAACGGTGATAATGCATTTACGGTCAATGCAGAACGGTATGTGAAAACGTTGGCAAATTATTTCTTGCCTGAACTGCGTCGTCGCCGCATACGTAAGGTATGGTTTCAGCAAAATGGGACAACAGCCCATACTGCTCGCATTTCTATTAATATTCTTCGACGAACATTTCCTGGAAGAGTAATGTCTCGTTTTGGAGATATCAGTTGGCCCTCTTGTTCACAATTCAGACCTTACAATTCGCTAAGAAATCAACGGCATTCCTACAGAAATGTTAGAAAATTCATTTGGAAGCTTCAAAGTATTCGATGTTATGTTCGAGTAAAAGAGGCTATCTTGTAGATAAGTAGTAATTTTTAGAAATTAAAGTTTTGTGTGTTCAAATTGCATACCTTATGCAAGCTATTGGTTAGAGTGGACAACTTTCACCTGCACGCAAGTTTCATGTATGTGACATTAACAAGTATACAATACAGTGTCGGGAAAAAGCAAAATTATTTATTTAGCTATAAATATTGTAACGTTTTTCTAGTTTTTAAAACGTTGTCGGGGTTTAGAAAAACACAGGCGATATATTTAAATTCACTTTTTCTATTAACACAATTACGGTATTTAAAATCTATTAAAAATGCTTATTAATTAAATCACTTAACCACTAATGTCTTTATTTATGTAAACGATTTATTTGAACCGATATTTATATTACACGTACTAATTCACTCTCGATCCGCACTATCCAACTCGTATCGACTGACTGCCTCCTGGCCAATCCCACGCGTTATTTATACCTGGCGCGAAACTTCCAGATGGTTCGGGACCCTTCTAGAACGTCCTTCTAGATTCCAGGAGAATATTCACAAATCTTCGACCCGGTGCTGCCTTCTGTCATTTCTCGTAGGTAGTTCTTTCTTCCGCTATGCTAGCGCCATCTAGGGACGCCTATTGGAACCGCCAGTTTAAAAAGTTGGCGCTCGTTACAATATTATATATACCTTACCTTATTTAAGTAGCAGAAATGGTATAGAATTGCTGAAAAGTTTGTGTTTCAAGATTTTTCTCATTAAACCGCTTTCATCGCGATGATAAAACATGCTTATATTTTGAAAAAGACCGTTCAACATCTACGGATGTAATACACGCATAATTAAAATAATCTTTATAAGTAGATAACGGATCAGATGCACTACCACCACTGTGTAGTCCGATTTGTGCCAGCACAATAACTGTTTATCGTACACTGTCGTATGAACTATTTTGGCACCACCATAATGTAAATCCTGGAATTCATCCATATACTTTTCTGCATTATGAAACAATGGTTGGTTTCTGGGATTTTCTACGCCCGACATTGTATTACATTTACAACGGCTAAAACGTTAACGGAGAATTGTACTATCTTGCGTAAAGACTCAACTAACACTGATACTAGATACTAGACAGACGAAGCGGAGGGAGTGATTGTACTGCCTTGAAGATATACTATGGCTAAACGTTCTGCATAGCGCGAGACGAGTGCGGCCCGTGTAAGCAGACACGTCTGACCACTCTAGTAATAATAAATAATAATTCATAATTGCCGGAGTACTCATTATTTAAAAAAACATGCGTTTCCCGGTGATCAGGCTGTATAATAAATGAAATTTTTGTACAGAACTTGTAAGACACAAACATTGAAACATTAACGAACTACACATTAAAATCTATTAAAATAAACGATTTAGCTTTATTAGCAAATAAAATGATTCTGGAATTGATTCTACTTGAAAATTACGGGTACTTTTGAACTTAAGTACTAACCTGTACAAAATGTGCTCGAGATATTTTGCCTATGCACTTGTACCCTCTTTTGATAATTCCCTTTTAAGTACTTTTTCCTCTGTACTGGGCCCAGATTTGCGCATCCCCCCCTAACAATCTGTATTCCACACCAACGTTTTTCAATGAATTGTCGCAGGCGTTGATGGATATGTTCTACCAAGACGACGAGAGCAACGCCAACTCTCTAAACGACGTCTCTTTGTCAACGACGGCTCCCAGGACGAGTCTTACCTACGAGGAAGTAGTCCGGGAACTGATGACGTCAGAAAGACAGTATTTGCGCGACCTCCACATGATAATCAAGGTCTTTCGCGAGGAGATCATCAAGCTGAAAGCTGACTCCAAGGAATTGGACACGATATTCTCCAATATCTTGGACATCTACGAACTGACGGTGACGTTACTGGGCAGTTTGGAGGACGTGATGGAGATGGCGCAGGAACAGATGCCTTATATCGGAAGCTGCTTCGAGGGTATCCAAGATAAACACGCGTTTATATCGGTTTTTTTTTATTAACTATTTTGGTTTATATTTTAATTCTAGAATTAGCAGAAGCCGCCGAATTCGATGTTTATAGTAAATACGCTCAAGATGTGACGGCGCCATCTTGTAGGGAAACGCTGAACGCTTTACTTTCGAAATCCGACGTGACCTTGATGACGGCCGGGCAAGGGATGAAGCTGTCGTTGAAATACTACTTGCCCGCGCTGCTCCTTAGTCCTATACGACATTGTTTCTCGTATTTAGATTATATTAGGCTGTTAAGTAATTTATCTGGTGCTCCTGAAGATAGGGAAACGTTAACGCAAGTCGAAGGGCTGTTAAAACCGCTTCAGTTAGAATTAGGTAAGATTTATTTTATTATTTTAAAGTAGTTTCGATGTATTTTCTCTTTGGTTGCATTTCAGGACAATACGCCTTGTCACAATCTGTTACCAGAAACACCTTACCCCCACCACAGGCGCGAGCAAGAAGACAAGCGGCTCTGGATAGAGTGCACGAATTGGAGAAGATCGTGGATAATTGGGATAGTAAGGATCTGGGACAGTGTTGCAATGAATTTATTAGGGGTGAGTTGATCTTTTTGATGCGCGAAAATTTCGATAGAAAAAAAAATGGATGCTCCGCTTCTAAATTTCAGATTTTCATTTAGCTACAGGTAAAAATTAAATCACAATTCTACAACGTGTTAAAAACAATTGTTTCCGCGTACGAAACAATTTTAAGCAAAACTTATTCAATAGCTATGATTCATCAGTTTGCTTATTGCTTCTTTATTCAATTTGATAAGTAGATTAGTTGATCTTATTCAATATTCAGTTTATGAACAATATAATTACACTTTTTATTTTATTTATTATTAGTAGAATAGCTAGAAGAGTTCTTGTTCAGAATCTCTGCATAGAGGCTCTAAATTTGCGTTACTTTCGATTTTTCCGGATATCAATCACTGTTCTAGAAACTGTTTAAAGTTCTAGGAGCTATTTAGACTATTCGAGAAGCTATTTGAGCTGTTCCAGGAGCTATTTAAACTATTCCAGGAACTGTTAAAGCTAATCTGTTCCATAGAGTTGTTTAAACTACTTCAGGAACTGTTTAAAGCTGTTCTAGGTGCTGGTTAAGCAATTCCAGAAGCTATTTGATCTGTTCCACTAGCTATTTAAACTGTTCAGAAGCTGTTTAAGCCACCAGCTGTTTAAAGTTGTTCTGGGAGCTGTTTAAGCTGTTCCACAAGTAATTAAAGCTGTTCCGGGTAGCGGTAAGCTGTTCCGGGGGTTGTTTAAGCTACTCCAGGAACTGTTTAAGCTGGGCCAGGAGGTGTTTAAAGCTGTTCTAGTAGCTGTTTAAGCTATTCGGGAAGCTATATTTCAGCTGTTCCAGGAGCTATTTAAACTGTTCAGGAGCTGTTTAAGCTAAGCTGTTCCAAGAGCTGTTTAAAGTTGTTCTGGGAGCTGTTTAAGCTGTTCTAGAAGTAATTAAAGCTGTTCCAGAAGTAGTTAAAACTGTTCCAGGGTTTGTTTAAGCTACTCCAAAAACTGCTTAAGCTGGTCCAGGAGATGTTTGAAGCTGTTCTAGTAACTGTTTAAGCTATTTGAGAAACTATTTGAGCTGTTCCAGGGGCTATTTAAACTGCTCAGGAGCTGTTTAAGCTAAGCTGCTCCAAGAGCTGCTTAAAGTTGTTCTGGGAGCTGTTTAAGCTGTTCTAGAAGTAATTAAAGCTGTTCCAGAAGTAGTTAAAGCTGTTCCAGAGTTTGTTTAAGCTACTCCAAAAACTGTTTAAGCTGGTCCTGGAAGTGTTTAAAGCTGTTCTAGTAGCTGTTTAAGCTATTTGAGCTGTTTAAGCTAAGCTGTTTCAAGAGCTGTTTAAAGTTGTTCTGGGAGCTGTTTAAGCTGTTCTAGAAGTAATTAAAGCTGTTCCAGAAGTAGTTAAAGCTGTTCCAGGGTTTGTTTAAGCTACTCCAAAAACTGTTTAAGCTGGTCTTGGAAGTGTTTAAAGCTGTTCTAGTAGCTGTTTAAGCTATTTGAGCTGTTCCAGGAGCTGTTTAAGCTAAGCTGTTTCAAGAGCTGTTTAAAGTTGTTCTGGGAGCTGTTTAAGCTGTTCTAGAAGTAATTAAAGCTGTTCCAGAAGTAGTTAAAGCTGTTTCAGGGTTTGTTTAAGCTACTCCAAAAACTGTTTAAGCTGGTCCTGGAAGTGTTTAAAGCTGTTCTAGTAGCTGTTTAAGCTATTTGAGCTGTTCCAGGAGCTGTTTAAGCTAAGCTGTTTCAAGAGCTGTTTAAAGTTGTTCTGGGAGCTGTTTAAGCTGTTCTAGAAGTAATTAAAGCTGTTCCAGAAGTAGTTAAAGCTGTTCCAGGGTTTGTTTAAGCTACTCCAAAAACTGTTTAAGCTGGTCCTGGAAGTGTTTAAAGCTGTTCTAGTAGCTGTTTAAGCTATTTGAGCTGTTCCAGGAGCTGTTTAAGCTAAGCTGTTTCAAGAGCTGTTTAAAGTTGTTCTGGGAGCTGTTTAAGCTGTTCTAGAAGTAATTAAAGCTGTTCCAGAAGTAGTTAAAGCTGTTCCAGGGTTTGTTTAAGCTACTCCAAAAACTGTTTAAGCTGGTCCTGGAAGTGTTTAAAGCTGTTCTAGTAGCTGTTTAAGCTATTTGAGCTGTTCCAGGAGCTGTTTAAGCTAAGCTGTTTCAAGAGCTGTTTAAAGTTGTTCTGGGAGCTGTTTAAGCTGTTCTAGAAGTAATTAAAGCTGTTCCAGAAGTAGTTAAAGCTGTTCCAGAGTTTGTTTAAGCTACTCCAAAAACTGTTTAAGCTGGTCCTGGAAGTGTTTAAAGCTGTTCTAGTAGCTGTTTAAGCTATTTGAGCTGTTCCAGGAGCTGTTTAAGCTAAGCTGCTCCAAGAGCTGCTTAAAGTTGTTCTGGGAGCTGTTTAAGCTGTTCTAGAAGTAATTAAAGCTGTTCCAGAAGTAGTTAAAGCTGTTCCAGAGTTTGTTTAAGCTACTCCAAAAACTGTTTAAGCTGGTCCTGGAAGTGTTTAAAGCTGTTCTAGTAGCTGTTTAAGCTATTTGAGCTGTTCCAGGAGCTGTTTAAGCTAAGCTGTTTCAAGAGCTGTTTAAAGTTGTTCTGGGAGCTGTTTAAGCTGTTCTAGAAGTAATTAAAGCTGTTCCAGAAGTAGTTAATGCTGTTCCAGGGTTTGTTTACTTTGGCTACTCCAAAAACTGTTTAAGCGGGTCCTGGAGGTGTTTAAAGCTGTTCTAGTAGCTGTTTAAGCTATTCGAGAAGCTATTTGAGCTGTTCCAAGAGCTGTTTAAGCTGTTCTAGAAGTAATTAAAGCTGCTCCAGGAGCTATTTAAACTGTTCAGGAGCTGTTTAAGCTAAGCTGCTCCAAGAGCTGTTTAAAGTTGTTCTGGGAACTGTTTAAGCTGTTCGATAAGCTATTTACGCTGTTTCAGAGGCAGTTAAAGCTGTTCCAGGGGGCTGCTTAAAATATTCCAAGAACTGTTTAAGTGATTCCAGGAGTTGTTTAAGCTACTCCAGGAACTATTTAAGCTGGTCCAAGAGGTGTTTAAAGTTGTTGTAGTAGCTGTTTAAGCCGTTGGAGAAACTCGCTATTTAAGCTGTTCCAGGAGTTGTTTAAAGTTGTTCTGTTAAAGTGTTCGAGAAGCTATTTTAGCTGTCCCAGGAACAGTTAAAACTGTTCCAGGAGTTGTTGTTTAAGCTCTTCCAGGAACTGTTTAAGCTGTTTTAGGAGCTGTTTAAACTGTCCGAGAAGCTAGGTATTTAAACTATTCCATGAGCTGTTTAAGCTACCGTGGGAACTGCTTAAGCTGTTCCAGCAACTGTTTAGTCTTCTCCAGAAGTTGTTTAAGCTCTTCCAGGAAAGGTTTAAGCTGTTCTAGGAGTTGTTTAAAGTTGTTGTAGGAGCTATTTAAACTGTTTAAGCTGTTCCAGGAGTTGTTTAAGCTACTCCAGGAACTGTTTAAGCTGTTCCTAGTTATCTAGAACCAATTGCGTATCTGGGGAGGAGCTAGGAGGTACATCTGTCTGCAAGCGCAGTTGTAGAATGAATGTTTTTCAATGCATTTTGGCAAACACTGTATGGAACAGCTTAATCAGCTTCTGGAATAAATAGATATCCGAAAAAAAAACAAGTAAAAAGTAACATTGAACCAAATATGGGACGCTAAAAAAATACATGTCAAATATTTTTTGATGTTCCACACTCCTACCAAATTTTTATCGAAATTGGAGATACCGACTTGTGTGCATTTCCTTGTTAGTATTAAATAAAGAATTTATTATTAATTATTCATTCAAAGTTAATTCAGTTCTACTCGATTCTGATGTAATTACTTCTACTGAATCAGTATCTAGTATCATTTATGACAGTCTGTAGAGTTGTATGCGTTATCGGCATCTTATTGTTTGGGCCAATAATTGTTTTTTTACATGAATTGACATCGCATAGAGAAAAAAATGGAAAATCTGAAATTAATACACCACGTAACGCATATTTCTCCTCTATTTAATTTTTTTTTATTCATGTGAATTTTTTTCTTTCTCCGCTAGAGGACATCCTTATGAAAGTAAGTTCTGGTAAACGCCTGACAGAAAGGCGAGTGTTCCTCTTCGACGGTCTGATGATACTCTGCAAGCCGAACCAGCGGCGACAAAGTTCCGTACACACCAATCACCCCGAGTGCCGCCTAAAGGAGAAGGAACGTTTCTTCGTGCGTAAAGTCGAAATAATCGACCATGTGGACACCGAGGAGCTGAAACACGCCTTCGAGATCTGCCCCAGGATCCATCCGTCGATCACGCTGTGTTGCAAGGGCGTGGACGACAAGAACTCGTGGATGGCGGATCTGGTGATGTTGAACAACAGGGCCATGCTGGAACGGATATTGGACAGCATCCTGTCGGACATCGAGAGGAAACATCCGCTGAAATTGCCCTCGCCCGAGATATACAAGTTTGCCGAACCGGATTCTTCGGATAACATAATTCTGGAGCAGAGGGAGAACGGTGGAGTTCCATTGATTAAGGTAAGGTTTTAAAAATGATCATGACGTTTCAATAAATGGTGTAGTGTGGAGTGGGGTACTCCCCACGTCCCAAAGTCTGTATAATATTTGAATTTATTATGTATTTTATTTAATGTGCAGCGTATATAATTTTCAGTTGACACTCTGTGACTTTTTGCACGTACGATCAACTACGTCAGACTGGGTATCTATAGAATAATATATTAAACATTTCGTAGAAATGATATCAAGATTTATTAGATCTGTAATTAAACATAAACCATCGAAGTCAGGTAGACATTTGGATATATGTGTATATAAAAGACACTCGTTTCAAATAATGTTCCAAGTGTAGTGTAGTTACATACACTCGCAAGAAACTGCCCATATTATTTTCCTATACGGTGTCTGATGTCCCTCTAGATAGATGCAATAGTATAAAGGATTTAGGTATCGTTTTTGATAGTGAGCTGTCTTTCACCTTTCCTGGCGGCCGCATGTGGAACACATATCCGGCAGACTTTGCAGTGCATCTTACGTGTTGAGAGTGATTTCTAGAAGTATCAGCGTCCATGCAGCTCTACATTGTTATTATACTCATGTATTTTCTCAACTGGAATACCGCATCATCTTCTGAGGGAATTCCGTCGAAGCAGTGAGAATCTTTATTCTACAAAAGGCCTCCATTCGTTCCATATTTAGTGCTGCTCGCCGTGATACGTGCAGTTTTTTTTAAAAATTTAAGTTACTTTCCCTGCGATATATATCTTTGAGTGTGCTAAATTTACAAAAGTAAACTATAACAACCTGTTTCTAAAATACGAACTCCTGCATAGTTATAACACCAAAGGCGTTGAGCATAACCATTTACTTCCCCCAGCAACCCACCTTTCAAAAATACAAAAAACTGCTTTATTTCAGTGCATTAGAATATATAATCACTTACCAGATTCATTAAAAGCCTTACCGCCTCTTAAATTTAATGACAAACTCAAAGAGTTTTTACAAAAAAACACTTTGCTATGTTGTTGCGCTTGCGCTAGAAGTAAGTACCTATAACTTGTAAGTGAACAGTTTCCTCGTCCGCAGACTCCACAGCGGGCTGATCCCATCCTCGTGATCCCAATGATGTTCACAGTACGTAAAATACTGTTATTTCAATGAAAGAAAAGTACCCAGTCTTCCGAATAAAGTACATAGTTTAGCACAGTGTCTAGTTTCTCTCTATAATACATTACACACTTTTTATGAAATTAGTGAATTATTTCACATAAAGCTTCATTGTGAGCATTTCAATATGTTGTAAATGTTAATTTATACACAGTTTTAAGTTTTAACTGTTAATATTGACGTGTTATACACCTTTGTAGGTATTATGTAACTAATATATATAATTATTATTATTTGTTTCGCGTCGTGGCCAATTTAGCCCCTTAGTTAATGCCCTAACTTCCGTACGAGACCGCCACTCATCAGTAAGTGGACATTCAAACATGTCTATATCTACCCCACCGCATTCAAAATGCGAATCATTAACCCTCCCAATTCTACATAAATATGATTGAACTACAGATACGCATAAAATCCCACTGTTATCCTGTGACTTAACATTAAATTATCAGACTTTTTTTTTCTGATACCCTGTACTAATTAATCTTACTACAGATTTTTCCATTTTTATTTCTATTTCAGGGTGCTACACTCTATAAACTAGTAGAAAGACTGACCTACCACATCTACGCCGATCCGAAATTCGTACGGATATTCCTCACGACTTACAGGAGCTTCTGCGCCCCCAGCGAACTCCTACAACTGCTGATCGAACGATTTCACATACCCGATCCCTCCTTGGTGTACGAACAAGACAATTCCGACGCCGATAAGATGCAGAAGAACTCGCAACGCGAAGACTGGAAACGCTACAGGAAGGAATACTGTCAACCGGTGCAATTTCGCGTACTGAACGTCCTCAGGCACTGGGTCGATCACCATTTTACGATTTCGAACGGGACGCGGTGCTGCTCTGCGACCTGGAGAAGTTCCTAGAGTCGGTGACGGGAAAGAGCATGCGCAAATGGGTCGACAGCGTGTTGAAAATCGTCCAGAGGAAGGTAAGTTCGATGAGGTGTGTGTGTGTCGGACGATTTTATGTTATCGCCGTACGGATTTGTAGACAGAACCGGACCCGCAGAGACCCATTCAGTTCGCGTTCGACGAGAAGCCGCCAGAGATCGAGTGGCACCTGACCAAGGTGGAGAAGGAGTTTAATATATTGACGTTACATCCGGTCGAGTTGGCTAGGCAATTGACGATACTCGAATTCGATCTGTACAAGACGATAAAGCCATCGGAACTCGTCGGATCCGTTTGGACGAAGAAAGAGAAGGAGAAGACTAGTCCGAATCTCCTGAAGATGATCAAGCATACTACGAACGTAAGTTACTTAATGCTTACTACTCTATCATACTATATAAATATAAAGTGGCATCAAATATGAGACAAACATAATCAGTTTTGTAACATTTGAATTTTCATCTTTTTATCCTATTTTTATTTATTGTTAGTAACAATATTAACTCAACAACAGATGTAGTCGTAACTCTCTTACTAGTGTCTGTTACCTTTGTTATTGTCCAGCTGAGGGGCAATTGGCATTGTCCTACTTTAGATAATTGATGTTAAAAACCTATTCTATTTTGTCAGCCTTTAATATTAAATTCTTTCAAGCCTGTCACAACATCAAAAAAGGCTTGTATCGTAACTTAATATTTTTTCATAAAACTTACACTAAAAATAACATTTGCAACAATTTCATCTTCACCCTAGTTGATGAAACACAAATCGTGACAGTGACGCAGCAGTTCGCATTGCCCTACTTCAGATAATATATCTTAATCTATGAAACCGATTCTATTTTGTCAGCCTTTATTATTAAATTTTTTCAAGCCTGTCACAACATCAAAAAAGGTTTGTATCGTAACTTAATAATTTTGCATAAAACTTACACTAAAAATAACATTTGCAACAATTTCATCTTCACCCTAGTTGATGAAGCACATATTGTGAGGGTGACACAGCAGTTCGCATTGCCCTACTTCAGATAATTGATCTTAATCTATGAAACCGATTCTATTTTCTCAGCCTTTAATATTAAATTCTCTCAAGCTCGTCTCTAAACTATTTTCAGATCACTAGATGGTACGAGAAGAACATAGTCGAAGCGGAGAATTTCGAAGAACGCTGCGCCATCGTCAACCGCATAATCGAGATCATGACCCACATGGACGAGCTGAACAACTTCAACGGCGTCCTGGCCATCGTGTCGGCCACGGGCTCCGCCTCCGTTCACCGGCTGAAGCTCACCTTCCAGGCGATCTCGCAGCAGAACAAGAAGGCGCTGGAGGAGTGCAGGGGCGCCGACAACCACTTCAAGAAGTACCAGGAGAAGTTGCGCTCGATCAATCCGCCCTGCGTGCCCTTCCTGGGCATGTACCTCACCAATATCCTGCACATCGAGGAGGGCAATCCCGACTACCTGCCCAATACGCAGCTGATCAATTTCTTCAAGAGGCGGAAAGTCGCGGAGATCACCGGTGAGATCCAACAGTACCAGAACCAACCGTATTGTTTCAAGGTGGAGTCGAAAATTAGGGTGAGTTACCGGTAGATGGGGTTATATTTTCGTATATATAGAAATTTGCGCGCGAAATGTTAACAAAATTTATTTACCGCTAGAGCTCGTATATGCTTAAATAAAGTAGTGGACATTTTGAACAATTATTGCAATTATTATTTTTTATAAATATATTACTATCTTTGTTTTATATTATTTTTTATTAATTCGTTGAATTTTTATTTCCCTAATCACAATTTCTTATACTTTGATAGTGTAGATATCGTTGTTATAGGGTTTAAACAAAAAGTGATATTCTCTTCATAAATATTCCAAAAACCTATTCTATATGAAACTAATTTTTTCTGCAGCTTACAGCTACATATCACAACTAGCTTTAGCATTAGCCTGGTTTAGCTTACATTTTTCATCTGCTGCGGATCAGAAATTTGCCTCGACTTAGCCTTCCTTTACCGTTTATTACAAATCAGAGCCGGTCTAAGGGGTTGGCTCGACGTGTCCTCCGTTTGCCCTTTGCGGCAAATTAGAGCCTGCCTAAGGTCTGGTTCAACTTATCCTTCACTTGCTACAGATCAGAGTCGCCTTAAGATTTGACTCGACTCATGTTTGGCTTGCTGCAGATTATAGCCGCCCTAAGGATTGGCTTGACTTAGTCTACGTTTTGTTTGCTACAGATAAGGATCGCCGATATTCTATTCATAAATAAGTCAATTAATTTCCTATGAAATTTTAGAATAAATCAAACTTTTCTGCAGTTTTCTGCTACAGATCACTACCAGCTCTGCCGTTGGCCTGGTTTCGCTTGTTTTTCATCTGCTGCTGATCGGGGAGGGGGGGGTGGAGCGTGGCTGGCCCGACTTAGCCTTCCTTTACAGTTTTTTTACAAATCAGAGCCGGCCTAAGGGGTTGGCTCGACGTGGCCTCCGTTTGCTCTTTGCTGCAAATTAGAGCCACCTAAGGTTTGGTTTCACTTGCTACAAATCAGAGTCAGCTTAAGGATTGACTTAGCCTACGTTTTCTGTTTGCTGCAGATCAGAGTCGCCCTAAGGTTTGGTTCGACTTAGTCTACGTTTTCTGTTTGCTACAAATCAGAGTCGCTCTAAAGTTTAGTTAGACTCATGTTTCGCTTGCTGTAGATTAGAGCCGACCTAAGGATTGGCTCGTATTAGTTTAAGTTTTGTGTATGCTATTGATAAGGATCGCCTATATTCTATGCCTAAATAAGTCAAATAATTTCCAATAAAATTTTAAATCAAACCGAACTTTTCTGCAGTTTTCTGGTAGAGATCGCAGTCGGCTTTAGTCTTGGTCTGGTTTAGCTTATGTTTTCCGTCTGCTGCTAGATCAAAGTCCGCCCAAGGATTGGCTCGACTTAGCCTTCGTTTTCCGTTTATTACAGATCAGAGCCGGCCTATGGGATTGGCTCGATATGGCCTCCGTTTGCTATTTACTACAAATTAGAGCCAACCTAAGGATTGGCTCTACTCTTGCTACTGTCGTCCCTAAAGTTTAGTTCGATTTATCTTTCCCTTGCTACAGATTAGAGCCGGGCTAAGGATTGACTCGAAAGCAAAAAGAAAGCTATTAAACATTCCTTCGCAAAACGCATTTTTTTTTAAACAATAGCTCAAAAATAGTTGAAAATAGGTATAAGATAAGACTTAATAAGGGTATCGTAGAATCGATAGTAAAATCCAAAAATGCAATAATATACAGAATGGTGGGCATCAAAAGACATCATTCGATTATAACAGTTTGAATTATGAATAATCGGTCGATTATGTAGTAAATATTAGTTGATGAAGATGTGAAGTATCATAGACAACCTAAAAGAAC
Organism: Protaetia brevitarsis; assembly: GCA_004143645.1. Classification (NCBI taxonomy): domain Eukaryota; kingdom Metazoa; phylum Arthropoda; class Insecta; order Coleoptera; family Scarabaeidae; genus Protaetia; species Protaetia brevitarsis. The sequence goes on along the minus strand of RXPK01000282.1, from coordinate 757,228 downwards.
GGTCATTACATTAGCAATACAAAGGAATAATGTATGAAACGAAATTACCTAAAAAAGAAGGTCTTTACTACTATACTGCCATACTGAATGAATAATGAATGGTTATTCGATTATGGAAATCCATTCGATTATGCCTGTCACTAGTGTTTTATTTAAATTAAGAAAATTGATAGCAATTACCGATTCTTCCGCAAGTTGTACAACATCCAAAATATTTTAGAACAAAAGAAGGCTATGAATTATTCTTAACATGAAAGTTTCAAATGCATAAATAGTAAGGAACGCTGAAAACTTCTAACGAACACATTCCGTGGTAAACTCTGTATACAAAAAAAAAACATGCGGAGAATCTCGGTATCAGGCGGTTTAACCAACGAACAGATAAGGGAAGAAGTGTCACTTGTCGTCGGCACCTTTGACGTTTTGTCGCTGGAGATATGACTTCTAGTGCTACTTTATTATTTTACCATCAGGAATGTCAATTGTCTTCCTGTCCTTTAACACCAAACATAAACAGAGGGAAGTACAATCTCGACTCATAATGGCCTCTACTTGTCATTTCCTGCGTTAACGTATATAAGTACATCTTCTGCGGAATTTGATTAGTATTAAAGACCATTATTTAACAATACAGCAGGAAACAAACAAAATAGAAAAAACTAAACGGTAGAATTATTCCAAGGACAACATATAATTATTCTTAATTACTCCCAACGACAGACAAGATTAACGTCAGAATAATGACTATAATAGCGCCTTTTACATAAATTGACAGTGCTGTCTGAACGCCAAAGTCGTGCACTCGGACCTGTCAAAAATGACAAGTACCACTTCTTATCTCTTCGTTAGTTCAACTACATACCAATATTTAATAAGAAAATATAAATGTAACTTAATCTTACAGCATTTCCTAGAAACCCTGAATCCTTTCGCCGACATGACCGACAACGACATCAGCAACTATCTCTTCAACAAAATCCATCGAGATCGAACCGCGCGGCTGCAAGCAGATCCCGAAGTTCCCCCGCAAGTGGCCGACGTTATCGCTGAAGAGTCCCAGCGCTAAAGCGAAATCGTCCCGTCAGAGCGTCAGTTCGACGGGAAGCGACCGGGCCTCCTCCACGGCCAGCCTGACGAGCCTGCTGCCGCAGAAGAGCACGCCCGCCAATAACAACGCCGCCGAGGAGGCGAGCAAGAGCGGAGACGACTCGTCGCAGAAATCGGACAGCGATTTTAGCATCTTCGCCTCGGTACAGATCCCCACCACGGGACAGAACAGTCCCACGCTGAGCCCGGCGTCGCCCGCGCCCACCTCGTTCACGTCGTGGGCGCAGGTGCCGCAGCCCGCACCTCCGGTTCCGCATCACAGCAGGAGTCAGAGCGTCTCGTCGTTGAGCGCCGCGCAGTTCCGGATGTTCAGTAATTGTCCGTCGATACCGCCGCCACCTATACCCGATCACGTGTAAGTAATTGCTCATCATTAATTTTCCAGAAGAAAAGTAATTTACGTGTTAAATGAATGAGCGTCACCTACAAAATAGAAATGCCAACTACATACAGTACATGCACAACATACAACGTGACACTGATTCCCGCCCAATCATGACTGCTCAGTAAACACATTTGGCAGTAGGTGTTGAGTTTAAGTCAACGAAGAGATAGCGTCTGTTTGCCGAAAGAAACGGACAAAATCAAAGAACTTCATAGCAACACTCAGTTTAAATTCGTGCGGAATTATACAAATGATTACGCAGAGTACTATTAAGAAAGATGATGAAAACAAAAAAACATCAAAAAAAAACAAAACAAAACGAAAACATGAAATATTTTGTGCGAAACGGTATGAAAAAGACGCTAAGTAAAATGTAATTGTCAGATCGCGTAACACTGATTCGCGCCGTAACATAATTGCTCGGTTAAAAGAAAAAAAAAAAAAAACGTAGCGATGTGTGTTAAATCAAAGACAACAGAGATAGCGTCTTTTGCTGAACAAACCGGCGAAATCAACGAATTTTAAAAGTGTTTCATAGCCACATTGGTTTAAATTCATTCGCAATTATACAATTAATTACGCAGAGTACTATGAAGAAGGATATGAACGAAGAGATAGCGTCTGTTTGCCGAAACCAAGCGGACAAAATCAAAGAACTTCATAGCAACACTCAGTTTAAATTCGTGCGGAATTATACAAATGATTACGCAGAGTACTATTAAGAAAGATGATGAAAACAAAAAAACATCAAAAAAAAACAAAACAAAACGAAAACATGAAATATTTTGTGCGAACCGGTATGAAAAAGACGCTAAGTAAAATGTAATTGTCAGATCGCGTAACACTGATTCGCGCCGTAACATAATTGCTCGGTTAAAAGAAAAAAAAAAAAAAACGTAGCGATGTGTGTTAAATCAAAGACAACAAAGAGATAGCGTCGTTTTGCTGAAACAAACCGGCGAAATCAACGAATTTTAAAAGTGTTTCATAGCCACATTGGTTTAAATTCATTCGCAATTCTACAATTAATTACGCAGAGTACTATGAAGAAGGATATGAACGAAGAGATAGCGTCTGTTTGCCGAAACCAAGCGGACAAAATCAAAGAACTTCATAGCAACACTCAGTTTAAATTCATGCGCAATTATACAAATGATTGCGCAGAGTACTATTAAGAAAGTTGATGAAAACAAAAAAACATAAAAAAAAATCAAAACGAAAACATGAAATATTTTGTGCGAAACGGTATGAAAAAGACGCTAAGTGAAATGTAATTGTCAGATCGCGTGACACTGATTCGCAGCGTACTTAATTGCTCGATAAAAAAAAAAAACTTAGCAATGGGTGTTAAGTCAAAGACAAGAAAGAGATAGCGTCGCTTTGCTGAAACAGACGGGCGAAATCAACGAACTTTAAAAGGGTTTTATAGCAACGTTCAGTTTAAATTCATACATAATTATACAAATGATTACGAGTGCTATTAAGAAAGAGATATGATTAAAAGAGAAACATCAAAAAGATGAGGTCGAAAACATGGGAATTTGTGCGAAACTGTGTGAAAAAGACGGTAAGAGAAATGTATGTGTCGGACCACGTGACTCTGATTCGTACCGAAACATGATTGCTCGGTAAATAAACTTGGCAATAGGTGTTAAATCAAAGACAACGAAGAGATAGCGTCGTTTTGCTGAAACAAACTTGCGAAATCAACGAATTTTAAAAGTGTTTCATAGCAACATTCGGTTTAAATTCATTTGCAATTATACCATTCATTAGGCATAGTACTACTAAGAAGGTTGATTAAGAAAGAAACATCAAAAAGACGAAATCAACAACATGAAATACGCAGTTTGAGCGGAATCGTATGAAAAAGACGCTAAGTGGAATGTAATAGTCGGGTCGCGTGACTGATTCGCGTCGAAACATAATTGCTCGGTAAATAAACTTGCCAATAGGTGTTAGTCAATGATAACGATGAGATAGCGTCGTTTTGCTGAAACAAACGGACGAAATCAACGAACTTTAAAAGGGTTTTATAACAACATTCAGTTTTTAAATTTATGCACAATTATACAAATGATTACGAGTACTATTAAGAAATATGATTAAAAGAAAAACATAAAAAAAATGAGATCGAAAACATGGAAATTTGTGCGAAACCGTGTGAAAGAGACGGTAAGAAAAATGTAATTGTCGGACCACGTGACTCTGATTCGTACCGAAACATGGGTTGCTCGGTAAATAAACTTGGCAATAGGTGTTAAGTCAAAAACAACGAAGAGATAGCGTCGCTTTGCTGAAACAAACAGGCGAAATCAACGAATTTTAAAAGTGTTTCATAGCAACATTCAGTTTAAATTCATTCGCAATTATACATTTGAAGATACGAGTGGATGAAGGTGCTATGTCGCATTTTAAAAACTGTCCATTTCCAATTCCAGAAATTCAAGAACACTAGAGTCTTGTGAATGTATGAAGGGGTTATGTTACAATACTTTTGAGAAAAATTACATAAAAAAACTTAATTTCTAAAAAAGTTTGATTTTGTAACATAACACCTTCATTCACTCGTGTCTTCAACTCATTACGCAAGGTATTATTAAAAAGGATGATGATCCAAAACATGAAATGCGGAGTTTGTGCGAAATCGTATGAAAAAGACGCTAAGTGGAATGTAATAGTGGGATCGCCTGACATGGATTCGTACCCAAATATAATTCCTCGGTAAACAAACTTAGCAATAGGTGTTAGGCCAAAGACAACGAAGAGATAGCGTCGCTTTGCTGAAACACACGCCGAAATCAACGAACTTTAAAAGAGTCTCACGCAACATTCAGTTTAAATTCGTGGGCAATTATACAAATGATTATGCAGAAAACAATTAAGAAAGATGATTAAAAAAGAAACATCATAAAGATGAAATCCAAAACATGAAATACGCAGTTTGTGGGGAATCGTATAAAAACGACGCTAAATTGAATGTAATAGTAGGATCGCATGACATTTATTCGCGCCGAAACATAATTGCTGGGTAAGCAAACTTGAGAATAGGTGTTAAGTCAAAGACAACGAAGAGATAGCGTCATTTTGCTTAAACAAACTGGCGAATTCACCGAACTTTAAAAGGATCTCATAGCAACATTCAGTTTAAATTCATATATATATAATCGTAATCCCAAGATACCTCTCGGTGTAGGGAGTTTAAATTCATACTGCTGTGAACTGATGGTCCAAGCATATAAGTAAAGAGAAATTAAAAATGACAAAATTAATTTAGCTAGCCCAGCAAAAATGAATCCAAAAGGGCGCCAGAGACTCCTAAATCTCAAAGAAAATTTATTAAAAATTAATAGTGGGCGGTTGCAAAAATGACTTTCATTAAAATTCCCAAAAATTGAAATGGCAGATTCAAAAATAAAAGAACTAGTGATTTTAAAATGATATACAATCATTAAGTTTATTTTTTAAAAAAAAAAGAAAAAAAAACATTTGATACAATTTACAGGGGAAATTAAAACCATAAATATAAGATTCTGGCATAAAACAAACCTGCATATGACTCTACAATTTAAAAAGGACAATGCAAATCCTTTAGCAAACAAAATGGTGAATTCGTTCTAGAAGGACTTTCTAGTACCACAAAAAATATCCACGTGGTTTTAAAAATTCAAGGCAAACTAAAATTTAATTCAAATGACGTAAAGAAACAAGCAAAATTAACAATGAAATAAAAAAACAAGCTCTCAGCTTCACTTCACCTGCCCCGAGGTGATGAAATTAAATTAATTTGAAAATTACTAATAAAAAACGGAAAATTTAAACTCTAAACGCGCTTACTTCTAAAACGAATAATATTAAAAAGCCTTACATGTAATGTGCACACCTATATAATACTAATTAAACTAAAGAATTACAAGATAGACCATTTTACAAACAAAAACGAGCTACATCTTAACTGAAACGGATTACCATTACGGTAACCGAAAACAACACATTTAAACGCGGGCTCGTCTATCTGATAACTCTCCCGGGCCTCAAGGTAACATGGCATATATTTGAAATATACAATCTCGTGCGGTGAACGCACAGCGCAACTCTAAGAAAAAACTAGCAAATAAACTATACAATACAGGAGTACGCAAAATGTACAAATAAATGAGATTAAATATACACAATTGTCCAAAAAGAATTATACTAATAATTAAATAAAAATTCTTAACAAAACTTGCGGAAACTCTAACATTGTTTTGACAAGGCTGATTAGGAATAAATAAAAATACACATTTAAATTTCCGAAACCCGGGGTGCCAGACCATAGCAATACGTAATTATATTATTTGATTACGCACAGATCTATTAAGAAAAATAATTTAAAAATGCATCAAACACGTGAAATACGCATTACGTTAAATGGAATGTAATTGCCGGGCCGCATGACATTCATACCTTGCGTCATACAGCTACATTTTGCGTCATAACGCCGAATGCCTAAACGAACAAACTTTTAGTATGTACCGTGAATCGAACAGCAGCAACCGTGGTTGCGGTAACCTCCGTTTTTGCGTTCCGTATATCACCTGTTCCTAAAAAATTGTAATTCGTGGAAGTCGGTTACTGAAAATGGTGAGTTTCGGTTGCAACCGCAGTTACCAGAATTAGAAGTTGTATCGTTATTACAGGTACCTAATCTGTGTAGCTAATGGTGGTCAGTTGTGGTTATGTTGTGTTGTTTATTGTGTTCCGTGAATAACCGTATCTTTCAGGGAACCTGTAACTACCAGATATTAAACCGAAACCACGGTAGCGGTTACTTCAAATCATTCGCGGTACATACTATTTGTTATTACTGTGGCGTACTAACATGTGGATATACAGGCTGTCTCTGGATCGACGCTTTAATAGGCTAAAAAGTTTTTGAGTTGAAATTTAATCTTCTGCGATTTAGCCCTGCTTGGATAGAAAGTAATTTCTGTCATACTTCTAGTTTTGAAAATTGAAGGATGCCCTAAAAAAAAAAAAAAATCACCTTTTTGTAAATTTCCAAGGCATATTTGATTTTTCAAAACTAAAAGTATGGCACAAATTACTTTCTATCTCAGCAGGGCTAAACTCCAGAAGATGAAATTTCGACTCAAAAATTTTCAGACCCTTTTACCCATTCGTGCGTCGATCCGGGGACACACTGTATAGTATTGAGAAAGCAATTTCTTTTGTGCCGTGGGGCATGCGCCGTGTATGTCTTGTAGTCTTGTATTCTATTATAGGACTATGCGATAGGAAGCAATACGCAATGTAGTTGTTCTTCATGCCGTTGTTTGTGTAAAAAATCTTAAATCTATGATGGAGTTTTACATTTTTACTTTTAACTACATCGTTTTTACATCACGCGTAATTGTATTTTATAAAACGTCGCTGCACAAGAACAACAAAGCCGGTATTAAAGCAAAATTAATAGGGAAATTCCATCTATGTTTGTTCGTGAACTAGCTCGCAAATTCGGAACAACGACATTCAGCTTCAGTTATTAGGATATTTTTAATATTTACAGTCCAAGCAGGCATAGTACGCAATTCATCGGCGGACCACCAGCGCCTGGAAGTCCCGGACCGCACAGTCCCGCCTCTCCCGGTCCGCACGTCCTCCCACCAATAGAAATGATAAGTCCCCACCTTCCATCGACTCCGCCCCCCTTACCGCCTAGAGGGAGAAGGCGGGACAGTCCCGAAGTCAGCTCACCGCAACAGGTAAACTTTTACATTCTCGAAGCGAAATTAGAATGGTACAAATACATATATATGAGGTATGCTCGAAGCGATAACGTTATTCTGCTATTATTCCCAAATCGCGTCGTAGGAGCTATCAACTGTCAAAGTTTTTAATGGAGTACATTAGCAAAATTTGATAGTTGATAGCTTCTATGACGCGTCTGGAACAGCGTTTCGAGCATACCTAATATATTGGGTACCATCAATGTTAGTTTAATAGAATACAATAATTGACACTCTTTTTTTTAAATTTAATAGAGCAAACAAGCACCGGACGCTCCTATCTTGCCACCTAGGGATAGTTCGCCGCCCCCACTACCGCCTAGACGAGAAACGGGCACCCTGCCAAGACTGAACCCCACGCACATGTCTCAGCTGCACAAACGGAGACATTCGACGCTGCATCACCCGCACCTGCCTTCGCGTTCTTTGGTACACATAAACGGAGGAACAACCACGACGTAAGTCACCGAATCAGTTAATTATCCATGTTGTGATTATCGGAACATTTTGCACTATGAATTGATAAACACAACATCAAAAGATGATACTATTTAGAAACCACTTGATTGTATAAATAAACGTCACATGAAAATTTATTTAGAAAATGAGAGCAAGTAATATAATTTCAAAAAAAGAAGTGCCATTTTCAACAAAAAATACAAAAAAAAATTGTAAACACAAATAAATCCACTTTTCAAATGGACGCCATCTTTCGGTACAAAAGGAAACCATATACGATATAGTAAAAATTAATGTACCAAATTTCAAATCTAAAATGATTAATTTTGATATCAAATGACTTCAAAAACGTAAAAAAAAGATTATCTAATACCATTGACTTGTAATAGTTTCGTTTCATCAAAAACAAAACTATTACTGCTTGTACATAATTGTAGAGTGTGAGTTTACATATATTTGCATATTTATCGATCCTAAAACAAGTACTTTTTTATAACGATTTGAACAATATTTGGAAACAACAGTTAGAGAAGTCGCTTATCCGGCAGAAAGATAAGAACAAAAAGGGAGACTCTCTATCGACACTTTTGATGTGTCACCAAAAAAATAACTGCCGCCGCTACTTCATTATTTTGGCAGAATTACTTCAGAAATATAATGTTCAATTATTCTGTTATGATCAATGACCGTCAAAAACAACGTTAGAGCAATGATTGTAGTAGCGCTCTCTATGTAAATTGACAGCTGCCAGGACACCAAAGTCATGTACATGTGACTGTTCTGGTCTTATTTCATTGCTGGTTCATCCATCTTTTTAGTATAGATAATAGTACAAAGTATTTTAGGGTATTTTATACTAAATTTTAAGCGAAAATACTGGCCCACAATACTACGGTGAGGTCGTAAATTGTGCCCCCCCTCCCTTCATAACTTTTGAAAGGAGTGTGATAGAGCAATGAAACAAAAACGAAGTGAAATTAGAGACAGTTTGATGACTTTTTGCCTATAGAGATACGCACATGCCTTCTGATGTAAAATAGAGGGCGTAGCTATCTTTAAAATTTTAAATGGGAATTAATTTCATTTAGAAGCTCATTTGGAAGATATTTCTATTACTTTTATGGCAATGCAAACAGTTTTACGATTTTCAATTTTTTTACCAACTTATCCAAGGTTAATTATTGGGGTACCCACGTTACTTTTTTCGATAACCCTCGTATTCGCTTTTTGGATATAGTGCACAGAAACCTGTAATTACAGTAATCTGTAACATAGACACCCAGACACATGACACACACACTGATAAATAAGACACTTTTGCTAAATTTTGCAAAAACGTCATACTGTAAAATATGTCATATTTTACAGCAATCGCTTCCTAATTCACATAAACCACAATATGAATACGAGGGCTATCGAAAAAGTAACGTATGTACTCCAATAATCAATCTTGGATAAGTTGGTGAAAAATTTGAAAATCGTAAAACCGTTTGCATTGCTATAAAAGTAATAGAAATATCTTCCAAAGTTGCTTAGGATGTCACTCGTTTATTACGTGGATACCCTAACTAACCTCTATGGTCGTGAGATTCTGAGGTTTACTCCGGGAAAAATATTGAATGCGTAAAACTAAAATCCACAGCACAATCTAACGGAAGGGAAAAAAACGCGTTGCATTACTCGAATAATAAATTCTATTTTACACAAAACGGTTAAAAAACGTGACGAAAACAGGATTAACAAACAGAAAAAGGACAAAACACAGCATTAAAGCAGTATGTCTTTCCTTCTAAATACAAAGAAATTAAAATCTAAACTTGATAATATTCAAATTCAAACTCATTCTTTTATTCTTTCTCTTTCATTTTACGCCAAAAAAATATATTTTTATTCTCTGCTAAAGGCGCTTTAATTTTTTTTTTTTTTAGGATTCTACCACAACCGCCTAGCATATCCCCGCGATTAATTAGCGAAACAAACTCCTCACCAAGTTCGCAAATGACGCCTAGATTACCCCCTAAACCCGTAGTCAAATCGGCCGGTCTTGCAACAGGCACCATGTTCCCTTATCCGCCTTCCTCCTATCCCGGCACGATGACACCCAATTGTTTCCGAACAGAATCGAAAGAATGAGATCGGAGGAACGGTGGAGGCAGAAAGCGAGGAGGAGGGAGGTAAGCAGCAGTCCTTTCGATACAGCCTTCACCAGCGTCGTTTATCGGGCGAATGTTTGTGTGTATTATAATTCTCTGTATATAAATATTTTATTACTATTATTGATGATATAACGCATAATATACTTTATTAATATACAAGTGGCGTATACAGGGTGTGTCATTATTTATAAATCGTCTTAGATATAAGTAGGATTCCCCCTCGTCCAAAAATCACAAATGACATCACATATTTTTAGCACACCCTGTATATTTACTGTGTATGAGAAAGGGCATAAATAAAGGGCGCAGTTAATTAAAATAAAAAAGGAAAGCACAATGAGACATTTTTGTATAAGTACATATTGAATATATGTATAACGTTTTTGGGTACCTTAAGAGAGACAGAAAAAAAAAAATATCGGGCATTCCGTCAGGTGACGTCTCAAAATATACTTCTTCTTCCGCCGGATCCACATCACCCCCAGTTTGATTGGACGAATTTCCCCCTCGCGTAATTGCAGCTTTCGGTAAAATTTGTGATATAATAACGATATAATGGAGTAGCGGCTTTACCTCGCGGAATCCCCGTTAAAAAGGAATTGTTAAAGATATGAATATATTATAGTTGTTTTGATTCGTTTTTTTTTTAAACCATTTAGTTGAAGAGACTGGGGCTCTTTTGCATTGGTGCCGCAGCTTTTTTTAAGCTATATGATTTTAAATCTGTGATAGTAGATGGACCATATTTGTAAAAAGGAAAAAAATAAATAAAATATATATAATTATCAAAAAAAAAAAAAATAAAAGTACAATAAATGTATCAATGTAAAAAAAATTATGAATGTGTATTATTTTATTTCCTGCATTTTCACCTGTAATTTGATTATTAAGTAGCGAGATTACTACCGGATTTACAGATATATACTCGATTCACTCAAGTGTTTGTTAATTGTAATTGTAATTATATACCGAGTGATTATAAGACAGCTAATTTTTTTTTATATTTAATCAGCGAATTTATTCTTATTCTCCTAAAATGATATTTCAACTGTCAACGTCATTCTTTTCTACTACGGCGTTAAAATCAGGTTGGCCAAATTAATACTGGAATAGTTTTAGTCGTTACTAAATTTTTATTTTATTTTATATTCACTCGGTATTTTGCCTTAAAATAAAATTGTTATTTTATTGGATTTTCAAATAGGAAATATATCTATACCAAAATTTATTAGGAAATAGACTTTATTATAAAATTAAAAAAAAATATATACAAATAAAGAATATTTTTCAAAGTTTAACAAAAGTTTCTTTTTTTTTCATCATAATTTTAATAATCCAGGTTTTTTCTTACAAACATGTTCTGTGAATATTTCAAATATTAATATAAACTATTTCTCAAGTTTAATCGTTTTTTTCTTAAGTTGACCTTATTGTTGTATGAATTTAATTGTAAAACATTAATTTTGGGAATTTTAAGGTCTAATAGAAATAAAAATTGTCAATTAAGACAGTTTCAATTTTAAAATGCAACGTTTCGTTGTTCTTTAACAACATCTTCAATGGCATGTGTATACTATTTCTATTTATAATAAAAGAAAACAATAATTTTTAAAATATAAATTAATAGAACTTACTATTTTTTTTATATTATTGAGTTCTCACGTGTATTTTTTAGTATTCAAAATATATATTTTGAAACGTCAAACAATTTCTCGCCTAAATAAAATTACAAACGTAAAACAAAATAGACTTTATTATAAAATAAAAAAAAAGATATACAAATAAACAATATTTTTCAAAGTTTTACAAAAGTTCTTTTTTTTCATCATAATTTTAATAATCCAAGTTTTTTCTTATAAACACGTTCTCTGAATATTTCAAATATTAATACAACCTACTTCTTAGATTTGATCCTTTTTTTTTAAGTTGACCTTTTTGTAAGAATTTAATTGTAAAACATTAATTTTGGGAATTTTAAGGTCCAATAGAAATAAAAACTGTCAATTAAGACAGTTTTATAACTATAACTAACAGCTTCTTGCGGGTTTCGCCGTGTGTCAAAACTTTCGCGCGACGTTTCGCTGTTCATACTGACAGTTTCTTCAGGATAACTGAACAGTAGTTAGTTATAGTTACACCGGCCGTGAAAGCCTACGCAGTGTTAAGACAGTTTTAATTTTAAAATGCAACGTTTCGTTGTTCTTTAACAACATCTTCAATGGCATGTGTATAATATTTTTATTTATAATAAAGAAAAACAATAATTTTTAAAATATAAATTAATAGAACTTACTATTTTTTTATCTTATTGAGTTCTTACGTGTATTTTTTAGTATTCAAAATATATATTTTGAAACGTCAAACAATTTTTCGCCTAAATAAAATTACAAACGTAAAACAAAATAGATTTTATTATAAAATAAAAAAAAAGATATACAAATAAACAATATGTTTCAAAGTTTTACAAAAGTTCTTTTTTTTCATCATAATTTTAATAATCCAAGTTTTTTCTTATAAACACGTTCTCTGAATATTTCAAATATTAATACAACCTACTTCTTAGATTTAATCCTTTTTTTTTAAGTTGACCTTATTGTTGTAAGAATTTAATCGTAAAACATTAATTTTGGGAATTTTAAGGTCCAATAGAAATAAAAACTGTCAATTAAGACAGTTTTATAACTATAACTAACAGCTTCTTGCGGGTTTCGCCGTGTGTCAAAACTTTCACTCGACGTTTCGCTGTTCATACTGACAGCTTCTTCAGGATAACTGAACAGTAGTTAGTTATAGTTACACCGGCCGTGAAAGCCTACGCAGTGTTAAGACAGTTTTAATTTTAAAATGCAACGTTTCGTTGTTCTTTAACAACATCTTCAATGGCATGTGTATACTATTTTTATTTATAATAAAGAAAAACAATAATTTTTAAAATATAAATTAATAGAACTTACTATTTTTTTATCTTATTGAGTTCTTACGTGTATTTTTTAGTATTCAAAATATATATTTTGAAACGTCAAACAATTTCTCGCCTAAAAATTACAAACGTAAAACAAAATAGACTTTATTATAAAATAAAAAAAAAGATATACAAATAAACAATATGTTTCAAAGTTTTACAAAAGTTCTTTTTTTTCATCATAATTTTAATAATCAAGTTTTTCTTAATAACACGTTTCTCTGAATATTTCAAATATTAATACAACCTACTTCTTAGACTTGATCCTTTTTTTTTAAGTTGACCTTATTGTTGTAAGAATTTAATTGTAAAACATTAATTTTGGGAATTTTAAGGTCCAATAGAAATAAAAACTGTCAATTAAGACAGTTTTATAACTATAACTAACAGCTTCTTGCGGGTTTCGCCGTGTGTCAAAACTTTCACTCGACGTTTCGCTGTTCATACTGACAGCTTCTTCAGGATAACTGAACAGTAGTTAGTTATAGTTACACCGGCCGTGAAAGCCTACGCAGTGTTAAGACAGTTTTAATTTTAAAATGCAACGTTTCGTTGTTCTTTAACAACATCTTCAATGGCATGTGTATACTATTTTTATTTATAATAAAGAAAAACAATAATTTTTAAAATATAAATTAATAGAACTTACTATTTTTTTATCTTATTGAGTTCTCACGTGTATTTTTTAGTATTCAAAATATATATTTTGAAACGTCAAACAATTTCTCGCCTAAATAAAATTACAAACGTAAAACAAAATAGATTTTATTATAAAATAAAAAAAAAGATATACAAATAAACAATATTTTTCAAAGTTTTACAAAAGTTCTTTTTTTTTTCATCATAATTTTAACAATCCAGGTTTTTTCTCACAAACACGTTCTCTGAATATTTCAAATATTATTACAACCTACTTCTTAGGTTTGATCCTTTTTTCTTTAAGTTGACCTTATTGTATGAATTTAATTGTAAAACATTAATTTTGGGAATGTTAAGGTCCAATAGAATTAAAAATTGTCAATTAATACAGTTTTAATTTTAAAATGCAACGTTTCGTTGTTCTTTAACATCTTCAACGGCATGTGTATAATATTTTTATTTATAATAAAGAAAAACAATAATTTTTAAAATATAAATTAATAGAACTTACTATTTTTTTATATTATTGAGTTCTCACGTGTATTTTTTAGTATTCAATATATATATTTTGAAACGTAAAACAAAATAGACTTTATTATAAAATAAAAAAAAAATACAAATAAACTATATTTTTCAAAGTTTTACAAAAGTTCTTTTTTTTCATCATAATTTTAATAATCCAGGTTTTTTTCTCACAAACACGTTCTCTGAATATTTCAAATATTATTACAACCTACTTTAGGTTTGATCCTTTTTTTTTTAAGTTGACCTTATTGTTGTATGAATTTAATTGTAAAACATTAATTTTGGGAATTTTAAGGTCTAATAGAAATAAAAATTGCCAATTAAGATTTAATTTTAAAATACAATGTTTCGTTGTTCTTTAACATCTTCAATAGCATGTGTATAATATTTCTATTTATAATAAAGGAAAACAATAATTTTTAAAATATAAATTCATAGAACTTACTATTTTTTTACCTTATTGAGTTCCCACATGTATTTTTTAGAATTCAAAATATGAATATATTTTGAAACATCAAAAAATTTTTGACGTTTCCAAATGTTTTATATTTTATTTAGTATTTAACTAAAAAATACATGGGAGAATTCAATAAGGTAAAAAAATAATAATTTCTATTAATTTATATTTTAAAAATTATTGGTTTTATTTATTATAGATAGAAATATTATACTCGAAGATGTTGATGAACAACGAAATGTTTCATTTTAAATAAAAGATGTCTTATTGATTATTTTTATTTCTATTGGACCTTAAATTTCCTCAAGATTAATGTTTTACAATTAGATTAATATAAACTAGAAAAGCAACAAAAATATATCATTTTCCTTTTTTTCTCTTGATTGACAACTAAAAAAACAACAAAACAATCTAGATTTTAATTCCACACTGTATATATGTAACAAATATACTAAAAAAAAATAAAAATATATATCAATGTAACTGCAACAAAAAAAAATATGCTTTAACATAATTTTTATAACTACAAAAATTACATAATTTAAATGGCATGTTCATAAAGTAGCATCTTTCTCTTACGTTCCACCCCTGACGCATATTTATGTATATCCCCTGACTTACTTATAACCCTATGGCATGGAATGAGGTAAGCAATCCTATTTCTTGCGATTGCACTAGCGACTGCTCGTACAGCTTTCGGTTTTTTGACTAAATGTGCCACTGTCTCATAACTGACCGTAGTACCAACTTCAATCTTAGTTAGCTCCTTCCATACATCCACCTGTAAATCAGTGCCTTTCAATAACACGTCGATATTCCCATCTACCCCTTCGAATATCTTCTTAGTGAATTCTTTCACACCCTTAGGGTCGTGGATCAGATCAGCAGATGGCCAATCCGCTTTTAATTTATCGAAATTCGGCGTGTCATCGTCTTGGAAAGATATATGACAAACTTTGTCGTCTTGGACAGCAACTAAACTATAACCGAATTCTGTCTTTATGAAATCATAATAAATTTGAATATTTCTTGAGAACGTTTTATTCTTAGGTTGAGGCACAGTGTAAAATGTAATATTCATGTTTAAAAAAGTTGTAATATTGCGAAATCTTTCACTAAAATGTAATGGAATTAATTAAAATACATCCTTTGTGTACTGATAGAAATTGTGTAAATATCAAAAATATAAATAGCATAAACACTTACGGTAAGTAAAATAATGTATGTGCGGATGTAAATCTGTAGAAATCGTTTCAAATCAAACGTCTAGAATCTAATATTTTCAAAGTTAATATTGAATAAATTGTACGACTTTCAACGATATTTTGACAATGACAGCGTTTTAAGCGCTCAAACTCCTCAGGTTGTTAAACATACTATTGATAAAATCCCTTGTTATTTATTAATTATATATTTCGTTATTTTATTTTAATAGCAATATTAATTTAGGCCAGTTCAAATTTCTTTTAATTTAAGACAAAAACCATTTTATTACATTTTATATCAATTATAGCTTTTACTCAATTTTTCAAGAATTATAGACGAACAAAGTAGGAAACACATTCATGAGTGGCTGAGAATTCATGAAATGCGTCACATATTATGTTTTTACAATAATTTACAACCTTTGACAGTTTGTTTAGGAATATCTTAACCAAATTCAACAAGAAACCAAGAACTGATAAAAAGGGTCGGCACCTTTGGTCTAAGGGAGCAAAATTCATTACCTTCAGTTCGCTTATTAGCTGCTATTGGGTAAAAGGGTAGAAATGGGTAAAACTCAGTAGAACCGGTAGAACCAGATAGAACGAACTCAAAAAAGATGGCGATTGTGCGCGCATATTTAAATTTTGCTACCTGTCAAGTTGAATGAGTAGGTATTTTTGCAAATATAAATCGCTCCATAGGTACGATTATTGCGATTTATAATAACTTGCGATTTGATTTTTTAAACGTGATTACTTTCAAACGCAATTTAAATTCATACTTTTCCAACGATGTAAACAAACCGTTAGGTTATTTAATTGTCAAACACCAGCGAAAAAAGAATAACCGAGCCTTTCCGAATGATATTTACTATTACTACCAATGAGGATTTTCCTTGTAAAGCAGCATTTACTTCTTAAATGTCGCCAGAAATGTTAATGAATGTGGTTTTCTCAATAAGCACCAATTACCATTATAGTGCATAAAATTCTACTTTACCTAACTTTTCGCGGCCTTTTCAATGCATGAAGTTGCCCATGAGTCCTATGAGTATAAAAAAAGTTTTTCTATTTTGCATGAGCACATTTGCCGAAAAATAAACTGCTTTCCATTTACCGGTTGACTTACTTCACTTTAGTTTTGTGCATTAAGTTGCGAACTTCTCACGTCAAACTCATTTTGTCGCTAGTTTACGTCATTCGTAGTAAGTAACTCGTAGCTTTTAGCGTACAAAACTGAGCCAGACGGTAAATGGTTGTATGTGCTACGGTTTGTTGTGATATTTTTGGCTAGATTGGCATTGCAACTAGTAGTGTCATAACCATGAAAATATTGAAATTCCCTACACGAATAAACAATCCAAAAAACTATTGTGTAATACTTTTACATGAATTCATTCATATATTCATTAATTACTAATTCTTTTGGCCCACTTTTCTTCTAAGATTTAATTAATTTATGTGGGTATGTCGGTTTATTTGTTTTCAATTTAATATAAAAACATCTTACGTTTCGGAATCATATTTTTTCCTTAATAAATAATTTAAAGTATTTTACCAAAACAACAATAAGACTCTAATTTTTAAGGTAAGCTTTAAACATAAGGATTATAACGACCTCAATAATCACTTAAAATAAGAAAGGAGCTTGCTTTTCACAATACTTTTGAATTGAAAACAAAAATGGTAAATTGTTAAATTTAATAAATCCATTCCATTTTAATAAATGCAATTTAAGGGCACTCAAGATTTAAAAAAAAAAATGGCCGCCTTCAAAGTACGTAACGGCTACGTAGCTGCTCCCAAACGGTTTGGGAACTGTTGACAATTCGTCTCAAAAACGTACCACTATATTTGCGCTACATCAATAACATACAATGGACCGGTCGCCATTTTGTATAGCGAAAACCGCTACTGATATGTATCATGTTCGTACTCTGAACGCGGTCAATATTTCATTTTTACTAGTTACTAGTGTGTCAGGAAAACTATATAGCTTTTAAATACTGCAAAATGAGTATTTCTGGATGGAGGCGCAAAAAATCAATTATAGTATAGGTAGTTAGTGCCATCTAGCGTTTAGACTCTTCAAACACGAAAATCCGATGGAAACTATTGACAGTTGACAATAGTGATGGGCATAATCGAATGACGAAAAAGACATTATTCGGTTATTGACGATCATTTGATAATTCGATTATGACGTTTGATGAATTGGGAGGAATACTACACAGAAAATAAATCTTTTTCTGTAACTTTCTTTCCAGGTTAATATCTACTTATCAATAATAAGTGCAATGAAGACACCAGTTCATCTTAGCATGGTTGAACAGTAACTTAATGACAATTTATTACACGTCTGTCATGTGAATCTAGTGTGGCCAACCTTTACTGACATTTTTTGCCTGCCTAGGCAAGAAAAAGGTAGTTTTCCTGTCGCTTTGAAGTACTGCAAAATTAGTGTTTCTGCACGGAGGCCCAAAAATGTTTAGTTTTAATCATAAACGCACAAGCATATATAGTTAAAATAGTTTATATTGTAGTAAAAATATACAAATAAAATTCTAGGACTATGGATTTCATGAAAATGATCCGCGGAACTTTCGATTGACCGACGAACTAGCAGGGAACTCGACCAGTTCGATTCTAGCATCCGGATGATATTCCTCGATCACTTTCGTAATCTCTTGAATGTGTTCGAAGTCCCTGGTTTCTAAGACCAATTTAATTTCGCAACTGAAGACGTCCATCTTGACCCACGATCTCTCTTGAGAGATACTCTTAATTCCGGCGCCCGCCTTAGCTACTATACTGGTCAACTCGGCCAAACCGCCGGGTCTGTCGCTCACTTTCACGTAAAGCTTTAACAAACGACCGTCTGCCGCGAGCCCTCTCTCTAGACCCCTGTGAAGTACGGTGGTGTCGATGTTGCCACCGGTTAATACTAAAACAACGTTCTTCCCTATGAATTCGTCCATTTGCCCGGAAAGGACTGCGGCAGCGGGCACGGCGCCTGCTCCTTCGATGATGTGCTTTTCCAATTCGGCAAGACGAAGAATGGCAACCGCTATATCGGCTTCCTTTACTTGGATCTACGAAAGACGATGTTTGTATATAGGTTAGATTAATATGTTAATAGTTTTGGAATGACGGTACTCAACTAGCACATTTAGTGGCCATGACGAATTTGTTATCTTAAAGGTTTCCACAAAGTAAAAGTTACTATACAGGATCCCAGGAAACCATTCGTGATGCAGATGTACCGGCTACATCGATTTTATATATTGACGTACAGGAGATGTAAAATAGAGATGTAAATGCGATAATCTATTATTTATATGCCTGCGATGTACCTGATACAAAACACAAACTATATAACAATTCTATGTATCTGGTATATAACATATTAACATGGTGAGGATGTAAGACAGATATATGAATACGATATCTATTATTTATATGCCTGTTATGTAGCTGATATAAAACATCAGGGAACATAAACTATGTAACAATTCTGCGTATGGTACATATTTCTTTATCGAAATTTGACGTCACTAGAGAATTCATACACCCTAAAGCCCGCTCTGCACCTTCTTCAAATTCTTGTCTATGTCGTCTAGGTCTAGAAATGGTCTAGAATATGTGCAACAACGTGTATCAGCTTGTGTGCATCGAATATATCTAGTGATAACTTCCAAGGATATTGCCAAAATTTCAATTTTCTGCTGTTCATTGAAGGTAAGTGATCAACACAGTTAATTTTGTAGGTTAAGCTGTTTTTGTTCTTGTAAAAGTTTTAACTCATTATTATATCAGTTGCTAGGTTAGGTTAGTCACTTTTGCGGTCAAATTTTATTGGTATTTGCTAGGTATATGTAAATATACTACATATTCTTACTTTTCATATCATAAATTCCAGTACTTTATTGGTTAATACAATGGTCTAAAACAGGATGGGTATTGTGAAGAAGTAAAAATTTGAAATATTTTAGAAGAAAAATGCTACATACTATTTGGAACACCGATTGACAGTAAATCACAAACCCTACAATTATTCCTCAGTCCTAGTCATCAACAACTAATAGATACGGTATCTGAGTACATCTTCGCAAGACATCTCATAATGTGATCCTTCGCTCCTCGGCCATCAACGCTAATGCCGTCAGCGTGGGCAAATTTTTTTTATACCTTCGAACATGTCTCCATTTTATCCAAATATATTTTTAAATTATATTATTGGAATATCATATAATTAATAACCAAAATGGAATTTGAATGTGTAGCTGAGAGAAACGGTGTACAAAAAATTATGTATGTATGTATTTTTAACTTATATCATTAAAAACTAGTTTCATATAACTTGTGTTATTTTCTATACATTTTTTTTTTGTTTGGTTTTAGGTTGAAACTGTGTTCTGCAACTGCTTCTGGCCGACGTATCGTTCTCGCTCGTATGAGATATCTTTGAACCTGCTACTTATGTTGCGGTTGAACCACAGTTTCAGCTGTACAGCAACATTAGTAGCAATACCTAAAGATGTCTCATTCAAGTGAGGACGAAATATCGGTCACGGGTATTTGCAGGACACGGTTTCAACCCGGAAACCGAGTCATCGTGTCGATGTAACGTTGATATCGCCAGCATATACCTATTCAATATCGCCGGCATATACCTATTCAATATCGCCGGCATATACCTATTCAATATCGCCAGCATATACCTATTCAATATCGCTAGTATATCCTCAGAATGTGTACTTGTTGCGGACATAAGTCTCAACATGTAAAGCGCATGCACGTTACTGAGTACATTACCAGGCTTGCGATATGTACATATCTACATCGCAGCGATGTACCCGATACATAACTTGGTTTCTTGAGATGTTTTGAAACATCGTTTAAAGATTTTAAGAAGATGTTCAAAATGACGTCCTTCCATTTCGACACAGGATCTACATCTGCTTTCAATGAAAGCGCGCACTCTTTCAAAAAACAAGGGTGTTTCTCGTATTATCTAGCAACAGTGTTCCATTCGTTGGCGCAACTCTGGAAGATCGTTTACCGGTGTTGCGTACACTAAACTTTTCAAATAACCCCAGATACTAAAGTCCAACCGGTTTAGATCAGGAGACCTTGGAGGCCAAGCAATGGGACCAGCTCGCCTTATCCATCTCCCAGGAAATTCATTGTTAAGATGTTCCCTAACAGCACGCGTAAAGTGCGGTGGAGCTCCATCTTGCATAAACCAGAGGTTCAATCTTAGATTTTTAGGTAAATCTTCCAAAAGTTTAGGTAAAGTATTTTCCAAGAACTCGAGGTATGCAGGATCTGTTAAGCGTTGTGGCAAAACAATCGGTCCTAACAACCGTTCCCCTAACATCCCTAACCAGATGTTTAGAGAGAAACGTTGCTGGTGCCTGGCTTCAACGGTAGCATGAGGATTCTCGTCACACCAAACGTGATTGTTGTGGAAATTAAATATTCCACTTTTAGTAAAACCAGCTTCATCAGTGAAAAGAATGTTATCAGGGAAATCTGGTCGATCAGCAGCTGTTCGCAAAAATCACTCACAGAAAGCCCTTCTCGCTTAATAATCCGGAGCAGTAAGGGCTTGTACCTGTTGGATATGGTAGGGGTATAGGAGTTGCTCATGAAGAGTTCTCCAAACAAGATTGCTGCTTACACCCACTTGAGTCGAAATTCTCCTAACACTAGTTTCGGGATTACATCAATAATATTCAAAATTCGATCTTCTATCTGTGGAGTACATGCTATTCTCTTTCGTCCAGTATCACAAGACCGCAAACGAACCAGTTTCTCTTAATCGTTGGAAACACCATCTAAAACATCACATGCGAAGGCAGTTGGCGATCAGGAAACATTTCAGCATAGAAGCGACGTGCTTGTAAAGAAGTCCCATTAGCACGACCGTACATGAACACCATATCGCTCATTTCAGCATTGGAATACGCAACCATTGTAATTGCTACAAATTGCACAAAACGTCAAATTAAACTATCATAAAACAATAGCTGATAAGCACCTGTTTACTGGGATATGTTATATCCATGTACTACTAGAAACACTCGCTGTTATCTCGTAAACGGTTTATTTGTGAACATATGTTTATTATGACTTTTAACCTTATTTTCGATCGTACTGCATGCCCTTAAAATTTTTAAACGATGTTTCAAAACACCCTGTATAGTTACGTTCTAATTACGTGATATATCCGTAACTACTACGGAACTGGGGAACAAATCTTAGGTTCTAATTACGCGACGTAATCGTTACTTTTATAGGACGTAATAGTTACGTAGCCATAATGTACTACTTGGGTATGTAAGAACTTATTACCATCCTATCGACTAAATCCTTGGCCGTTTCTACCGAATTGTAACCGACTAAGGATACTGCCAAACCGTCGGCCATGGTCGGTTTAGAATCGAAAGGAACCGCTTTACCAGCTTTTAAGGAAGCTGCAAATCCCGCGGCGTTCTCTGGCTCCACTCCGATGACCTTCACGGAAGGTTTAAGGGTTTTTACCGCTACCGACAATCCAGCTATTAAACTGCCGCCTCCCACTGGCACTACGATTACGTCTACATCCGGGACTTGATCCAAAATTTCGATACCGAGTGTCCCTTGGCCGGCTATAATGTCGGGATTATCATAGCTGTGAAAGATTTAAAGCGCATATTCAGTATGTTGCCGCGAAAGGTAGGATAGAGTAATAAAATTAGAGCATCGGCTAGAGTCACGTTGGATTTAAACCAGGAAGTGGAAACCGCAAGTATAACGGTTACGGTAAGGACCGTTACCGAAATTCTTATTTCTATTACAGTCTTGACCGTATTATCATGGATAATACCCATCATGCCCGTAACCGTAATTGAAAATATATGAAAACCGCTCATGACCGTGACCGGAATTCCACATTAAATACGGTCACGGTACCTTTTTATGACCGTATTTGAATTACGGTCAATATATAAATACGGTCAAATACAGCCTACAAAATTTTAACTGGTCCCTGGCATTGCTCCCCATGTTGCGATACGGGAAACGCTGTCCCGGAACATATTCCACTCGCACGGGACTACTCGTCCCGTTTGAATTACCTTACAATATATTTCTCAAAGGTTGAAACCAGTAACCGTTATTGAGATCGTATTTATATACGTATCTCTATCTATCTATTATACGTACAATTTCCCTATATGTAACGTTATAAAACAAATTGTCAATGCATTGGTAGCTGGCGAGTAGGCAACCAGATATACCTCCATCTAAACCAGTTGTTTTGATTGAATTGACGTATGACATGTTCTGAAATTTTACCATTGTTTAGTATTTTTTATTATTTATTTCATTATTAATTATGGTAGTTCAAATCCCGTAATAAACGTTATTAGCTCAATAACTAAAATAATTGACTTTTCAGTAATCACAAAAAATTATACACGTATTAAACCAGTTTATTCTCCTAAAATGTAATTGAATGGTTGACGCAGCCAGCAACCTCTAGCACCGTATGTAAATACGGTGAAATACGGTCTCAATAACGATTACCGGTTTCAACCTTTGAGGAATATATTGTAATTATGCCTGCTAATTCGAAATCGTATTTGATCATATTTTTTATATAAGGTCAAATATGCTCTCAATACGGTCAATAACCGGTCATCGAAAGTCTGACCGTATTTCAAATACAGTTAGGAATAGCGGTCATAGAAATACGGTTAGAGAATACTCGGTTAGAATTATACCGGATAAATACGGTCCGATTTAAGGTACCTTTAGAATTAGGGTACTCGAATGAAAATCGAAATAATGACCGCTTACATTGCGGTTCTTAAAACGGTTTCGACTACCTGTTTTGAACGTTACGCGGCAGATTCTATTTACGATATAGAACCGGTAATGTTGTACGCGGGAGCGATATAAGCGGACGGTTGTAAAATTAAAGGAACAAACAAAAAATAAACAGGATTGTTAATGTTTAGGGCCGCGAACGCGTATTCATCTATTTCGGCAGATACGGCGTGCGTTACTTCGGGTAAATTATCGGTAGGTTTACGTTTTAGGGAAGTTAAAATCGTGGGGACGCGAATAAGATAGGGCTTAAAGGTTTAATTACGGCAACGGAAATTAGAGCCGGGCAATTTAGAAAGGCGAGTAGATATAGGGGCCCGAATTCATCCCACGGAATTAAAAAGTATTATTTATAACAAATTTATGGGCACTTTTGGAGAGGGTTTAGAAATCTTTACGGATGGGTTGAAGGATGAGAGTGGTACAGGGGCGGCTTTTGTTGTTTATAATAGGGGTATTGAAATACATATCAACAGTTTAAATTAGGGATCATTGCAATATTTTTCAGCCAGAATTAGTTGTAAAAAATCAGGCAGTACGTTATATTAGGCGCGAATGGGAATTAATGCGGACGTGAGAATTATAACAGATAGCTTATCTCTAGTAGACGTGTTAGGGAATTTAAAAAATCCGACTGATTTGTTATTAGATACTTCGGATATATTGTGTGAAAGGGATGTAAAATTTTTTTTTGGGTTAGGGCTTACGTAGGTACAATCGGTAATGAAAGGGCGGATGAATTAACGAAAGAGGCGGTGTCTAGGGGAGATAGACGCGATAATTAGGTGTGGGGTCATTTCGGCTAGTGTAGTTAAAAAGGCGTTTAGGGATAAACTTCATAATGATTGGCAGCGTAGGTGGGATATTACTTTAATTGGGAAGTGAACTACGAAATTTATTGGTAACGTTACGCGGTTTAGGGAAATGAGGGCTAGTTTGTCGTATCAGGCGGTAGAGTTAATAAATAATAATAATTTTAAATCGTTCTTATCTAGAATTGGGAGGGATAATGATTCGCTTTGTGAGTGTGGTGGGTAGATACAGCGGGGCATGTCTTATTGAATGTCCCACTTACTGATGAGTGGCGGTCATATACGGATGTTAAGGCACTATCTAAGAGGTTAAATTGGCCACGACGCGAAACAGATATTAGAGATAATGACTCGATCGAATGGAGGGAATTATTTTAATAACACTGCCAAAGCATTAGATGGGTTACGGCCATACTATTTATAGTTAAGGGGACTATTTTATCCTCTCTAGTAAGATATGTACAGTGAAATCTCCCTTGAACGGACACCAACGGGACCAACTGAAGATGTCCGTTTAGGAGGGGTGTCCGCAGAAAAGAAATATGTAGTAGATACAACAAAAATCGTGTTTTAACGAAAAATGAATATATTAAAGAAACTGGACATTTAAATCGTATATGTATATAAATGTTTTTAAAATAAATAAACTTTAAACTTAAGAAAAAAAAGTTTATTTCTTTTAGATATATACAAATTAAATATAATATGTACATAGATACATAGATGTAGTATGTAATACAAAACAGTGAGATGAATAGTCACTTTAAGGACGCAAAAATTCATATATAGTTGTTTGTCTTCTCTTTTTCTTTAAAATGGCGTCTTAAAATCGTATTTATAATTTAGAAAGAAGCTCCAAAGACTCTGTATCTCCGTGATTTTCGACAAAACTTTTGAGCTGCTTGGTCAGGGTAATAGCTTATCATAATTTGGGATAGCTTCTGTTGGCACTGGAACCTCATCGACATCAGAATCTTCCGAAAGTTCTTGTATTTCAACTCGATTTGTAATTTCTTGTTCTGAATCTGGATCTTCAACATACAAATCTTCATCTACGTTCAAAAATCATTACGGTTTTCATTATCCGTCAATTCAATAAATTCTTATTTTTGAGGATATCTGAAAGTACACTAAGAGGCAAATCATCTTCTAGGCCAGATATATCAGCCTCAGTTAACTGGTCTTCACTTTGCATATTTGCATGATTAAATCCTGCTTTGCGGAAGCAATTTCGAACTGCCTCTTTGGTTACTTGGTCCCAAGCGGTTTTTCCCAAATAAACTGCATCCAGTGGTGTAATTTTCTTTATTAACTCAAAAAGCTGTACAGCAGTTCAATGTTACTAGCAGATGTTTGAGTATTAGACTTCGGTAATAAGTTTTAAAATTCTTTATATTCCCCTGGTGACGTGGTTGACAAGCTGATGTACAATTAGGGGGTAAAAATAATATTTTTATATTATTTAAGCGAACGTCTTTCGGATAAGATCCCGCATTGTCTAAAAATAACAAAATGTTTCTTTCTTCTTTAGCCATTTTCCTATCTAGGTCTCGCAACCACTTTGTCCTTTGTCCTGTCATCCAAGCTTTCTTATTGTATTTCCAAGTTACAGGCAGGTTATTTATGTTAATGTTTTTAAAAGCTCTGGGTTTTAGCTGCCTTACCAATATTAGAGTTTTTCTTGTTCACCCGCATTTTTTGCACAATGCAAAATTGTAAACCTCTTCTTTGGATACTTACCCCCAATACATTTTTCCTTCTTTAATGTGAGCTTTTTGTCGGGTAGAGCTCTAAAATACAGGCTGTCTCGTCGCATTATAGATGTCTCTCGGTGAATATCCCTTAATCAAAGAAGGACATTGTTTTAAAAACGATGAAACATCTTCAGCATTAACCGAACTCCTTCTCCCGAAATCGCTTTAAAACTTATATTGTGACGGATCTAAATTTATTGAGCCAACCGAAGAAGCACTGAATGTAGAATGTCCCAAAGAAGCGGTATTTCTCTTGCTTTACATCGTATTAGCGGACCTAAAAAAAATAATTTTTTGCGTTTTTGTCACGACAAACCTATTGGTAATCTCACTCTTTTTATCTACATACATATTTTAGAATTTATATGAAAAGAAAATCAACGCATTAATACAAGAAAACTTATCTAAAAAAAATCATATGCATACCTGTTAAAGGAATCTCTTATGGCGAGCTGCTGAAACCATCATAACACAATTTGTCAATTTTAGTACCATCACCCGTCAAAAAGCTTCTTTTTTCATTCAAATTGCTGTTCGACATCCATTTGTTTAGAAGGATTCTTTTATGTTTAATTATATCTACAGCTTGTGGTTTTCCAATATTAAACCTTGGATAAGTTCCTTGCACTTAATTTCTCTTTATTGTAAACTTAACAATCTCGATTTTTGTCTAAACGTGAGAATTTTTCTATTTGGAGCCATTTCTACAATGAATGTGTCGCCCACTGTGTTTTTCCGCATAGACGTCAGACTAATATTGAATGCAGATTCAATCGAAAGCGTGCACCCAAAGAATAAGAACGGTAAATCCCCCAACTTGGGAAGTCCCTAATTCACCCCAGCAGAAATGCGCGACATAGGCTGCGTTTGTACCGAAAGATTAAAGTCGTAAATCTCCGGTTTACTCGGGGAAGTCCCAGCGAATTGGCGCGCGGGCGCGATTGAGAAATGCAATAAGCAATACTCTCGGTAAAAAAATAGATAAGGGTTTTTTTTTATTTTATTTTTTGTCCGGTTAAGAGAACATTTTTCTCGTGTCCGCGTCCGTTCAAGAGAATGTCCGTCCAAGAAAGAGTTAATACAATGGAAATTATATGAGAGCCGGTCGGGACCATGAGAAACTGTCGTTTTAAGGAGGTGTCCGTGTAGAGGGGTGTCCCGACGAAGGGGAATTTCACTTATATGTCATTTTATCATACGCGTACTGAGAAACCCGTTCTCGCGCTATTTCTCCAGCGCGCATACACTTATTGATATACACTGATGATAGAAGGTATAAAACGTTACTAACCCACTCACATAGTTGCGCGTTCATACGCTATTTTCATGGCGGCGTCCCTGGCATCCGTCACATTCGTTCCCTGAATGACAACTGTACCTTTCATATCCTTGCATTTTTGTATTTTCATCAGCGGCGCTATCACAGGCATGACTACGGTTATGGGAATACCCAGCTGTAAACCGTGCCAGCACATGGCCTGGGCGTGGTTACCGGCAGACGCGGACACACAGCCTCGTTTCCGTTTTTCTTCTGACATTTGTAACATCGTGAATCTGGCGCCGCGTTCCTTAAAACTGATAACAAATAACAGGTGAATTTGAATCACGATAAGATCACAAAACGGGGTATGTGCCAAACTTACATTTTAGAGATAATTAAGGGCGGGTTGTACCATAAGCAGTTCAACAGACTGTTCAACTGAACCACCGATCACCGGTGAACTCTGTTCAAACGAAAAAGCGTTGTAGTATGCGTAGAAGACTAATGTTCAATTGATCCTGGTAACTTTCTTGTTGTTGGTAATGAAATCTATGGTAATCTGTCATTAGTTGAACAGCTAATTGAACAGCCGTAGTTGGGGTAAGGAGGTCTGAAACCTTTTATACTAATATAATTTGTCTTTTCCTTCTATTTAACACATTTTGTACATTTCCAGAAAATCTTGTTCTTCTTTCACTAAAGTTATTCAAACAAGTCAATTTCTATTAACTTGGTTAAGACGTTCAAATATCAGATTTAAAACGAACGAGAAAGAAACGAAAGAAATGCAAAATGACACTTCTACAGCTTGAACTGGCTTGAACAGCCAAAATTTGCCGTTCAGCTTGAATCATAACGAAGCGCTTGAACGCAAACCAATTTTATTGGTACAACGAATAATTCTCTGTAGAACGAAGTTCACGGTTGAACCGCCCTTGAACTTGATTGGTACAACCGGCCCCAAGAAAACTCACTTAAAATAATATATGAACATACCAGAACTACTATCTTTTATCATGAAATATTAAATTTGCATGCAAATTGATGTATGTTTCCTTCTAAAGACGTACAACAAGGCACGTGTACAATGATTTTAATTCAAAACCTTAATCTGTTAGAAATAGTATATTTCAAACCAAGGGAGGAAAATGTTCTATTGCAGGCCTTGGGCAATTACAATAGCACTTTCGTCACGTAGTTTGAATACAATGTTTTTTCCAGGCAGTCCAATTTTAACTAAATGTCTAAAAATAATAAAGACAAAGACATCTGTGAGTGACATGATAGATAATCTGTCAAATATTTTTTGAGAACTGCCAAGTTCGCGTCGTTTTAAAAGTGTTTAATAGTTTAATTGAAATTTAATACCTAATAATTTAGCAATTATCTCATAAATGGGCTCAGACTGGGTCGTATGTACTAATGTCATCTATCAATAATGTCACATATTATAAGATAATATGTTTCTCATGATCAATGACACTTACTTTCGGCGTCCTAGGGAGGAAAAGTACAACTTTTCTTCCTCAAATGCTACACTGAGAAAAATCGGCTAAGTAAAGCGTAAAATTATTTACAATAGATAAAGTTTTACTTGGAACTATTCTCGTTAATTAATACCTGCAACTAACACCAGTTTCCTGAATGCAAGTTGTTACTTGTAAATAGTGCTTTTATTAACGGCTATTACACAGCGTACCTGACAAATTTGTGGTAAGTAACGTATTACTTATGACTACTGGTACTATATCGAACTACAGCACATGGTTAGTAGAAGTAACAACAATGCTGATCGCTATTAAACTCATGTATTTTCTTAAATAGGTAACAACTTGCCACAACTTTGATTATTTGAGCTTTGCTGCCACCCCGTGATTGTTTTACTATTCCTGATTGGTTAATGCGGCGGAGTAATAAAATATTCCCCGAGACTGCTACGCGCGCAAGCGCGGGCTAGCGTCAAGTAAGAGTTACGGACGTGGCAAAAGGTCGTCGAAAAAGAGTGGCCAAGGAGTACGGCCATTGTAGGCCATTTGGAACGCAAATTTATTAAAAATACCGGGTGGGTTAACTCAAGGCCCCATCCGTATAAAGAATCCCAGCGAAAGAAGAAGTACCAAACCTATAAGTAATCGGATGTTTCAAGATTGCAGTTTTAAACCACGTGCTGGGATACTTGAATTCCACATCATTGTGATGATATCTGCGCCCACTGGTGAAGTTAAAGTGTGGATGCCGTCGCTAGCTCAGTGACAGTCCACGTGCCACCTGCAGTTAGGGATACCCCGACGAAGTAGCCGTTTTCAAGGCGATCACCGGACATAACCGCCACGTACGTCGACAGAGGATCAACTCGCCGAGACAACGCCCAGTGCAAAGAATCAACAGAAGCCGCAAGTTTACCGCCTAGGTATATTATTTCTTTGTTTGTTATTAGTTGTAACTTCAAAACCATATTTCTCTTTGTCCTTTATTTATTTCTATAATTTCAATAACTAAATAACGTTTCAAAGGGGCCCCATTTACCTTATCTTTTATTATTGCTTTGTTCACTTTTTCCATTATTAAGGAATATATTTTATGAGCCATTTCGTTGTAAATTGTTTAAAAAAAAACTGTTGTTAAAGTGAAACCAATATCTTTCATTCATATCAGGTAGTCACTGTGTTTGTCCTATACAAAATAAAACTATTACTAATAATACTGCTTTTTTTTCTTAAGTAATAAGTATTATGTACCATCTTTAGCAAAATAAATGCGAATTTAATCTTCAATTATTAATGCAATCGAAGCTACAGCACACTGAATAGTAATTAAAAATTATTTGCAAACAATTTTAAATTACGCATTGCTCGGTATGCAGTACTTATATAGTTGCGGTTGCATAAATAATCGAAGATTTGCGGAACTTTTTTTTTGTACTTTATCAGTTATTCACACAGAGGACACAGTAAGCTACTTAATAAATATTCACTAAACTTCCTCGTTTCCTACCCTACCTATAGTTGAATAACAAATTTAAGGTATGTATATTGTATATTTATAGCAAACCATTAGCTTCTATATATCAGGTATTTAGTGAACGTGCATTAATGATACTCTTTCCCTTATCACAAGTAATCTAAATAGCTTGTATTAATTATGAAGGAGTGACAGCTGTTATAGAATAGTTCACTCACAGCAATACACCTACTACTTGACAAGGGCAAATCTTTGCTTACTGCAACTACATATATTCTTTGGTTTAACTATTTCATTTTAATTATCGTAAGTAACTTCATAAGTTACCGGTATGAAGAAGACCGTAAGTAACTTAGATTGCTTCTTGTTAATATCAGTGTTTAGGATCTCTTTTTCACTAGTGCTAAGTAATCTGTGCTTTTGTCCCCTATCCAGCTGAACTTTTTACTTACGATAATTGTATTTTTATTTATGATTATTAAATTTTTTTCTCAGTGTAGGAAAAAATGACATTACTCAATTTTCCACGTTCAAAGATGGCCGAAACCAGACCGTTTTTCAGTTAGCGCCGAAAGCGCATTCTAGTGTTTTACATAGTTCATTGTTTAATGCAGACACCAATTCTCCATCGAACGTGACAAAATAAAATTGACCTACCACGTTTGTTATCATCAGTCATTAAATTTAGCCTACTGGTGCCCTCACGAAGTTTGAATAAAACGATATGAGACACGTATACCGCAGGAGCCATCCAAACTCCAAACAGTTAGATACGTCTCTATATACAGGAAGCGCTCGTTTCTGTTCGTAATTGATGTGGCTTCTGCGGTATATATTAATTAATACATTAACATACCTTCCTGTAAATTGCATAAATTCGTTTTTGGTGTAAATATTCTTCCCAGTTATACGCGACAAGTGGGCTTTCTGAAAATAAACCCAACATCAAAAAACGTTTTTTTTCAAACGTAGACGAAGCGCCCACCTCACACGGTGTGGTTTTGACACCGCCTTTTATCAGGACACTAGCCAGAGCTATTTTCTCGAATGGAATCTTTCGCAGATTGTCAGGATCGCATTTGGGATCTTTAACCTCACCTCCTGGTCCTATATACAGGGAACTCGCTGCCCGAGTATTCTCTGGAGCATTTCTCGCTGGCGGAGTATTCTCTGGAGCATTATTTACTGCAGGGGTCTTGATTGGTGGGTTATCTCCTGCAGTATCCTCGCAATACTAAGAAATAGGTATATATATTTGATTTTTTTTTTGATTTAATACGTAATTTTTTTTTGATTTAGTAATTTATGAGCGAATGTGTAGATACTTACGCATGATTTTATACTTCCGGCCATGGTTAATTTTATAGGTAGATACTAAAAATTTTGAGAAAAAGTCTGGAGTGTTGGAAATGTTACTTTGACAGAGGAATGTCAAAATGTCTTCTGCATGTTTGTTGTGTTGATGATTATAAAGGAGTTTCCATGGAGCTTAAAAGTGCGATATAGTGTATGATTGGTTGTCCATTTTTTGCAGTTCTAATTATCCAGATTACGCAAAAAATTGATAACGATTTTTTTTAACGGAGCCCGTTGAAACGAATTATAGTATATCCGTAAAGAAACCTTATAATTCTATTGCGCTTACTTTTGGAATACAGCACATGTCACATGAAAACTAAAATAGGACGGTTTACAAAAACTGGTAATAGTGTTTTAAACAATTCTGATAAATAAAAACTAAAAATATGTAGCATAAATCTTTTTTACATTTTGTTTAGAAATGTGCATTAAATTACTGTTGTTCTTAAATTTTTGACAATTGTACATTTCTTTTCATGTATCACTGTTAGTATGTTTAAAAAATCAACCATACGGTTGGTAATGGTAAGTTGCGGTACATTGTGTAAAGTTAAAACCACAGTTCTATTTTAAAAGTTTAAACACTATTTATTAAGCATACTTAAACCTTCTCACACATGCTATTATTAATTCTCTCTCTATCCTCTAATTCAGACTATTCTACCGTTCCACATCTTCTACTGTTCTAACCAGGTCGGTGGAGGCGGAGTGGGACAAGTAAAACACATCTCGGTTAGCACGACCAGAGGATACCACAGGGCGGCGTCTACATCCCCACTTATGTTGGAGCTTAATTTAGTAGACGAACTCTTATGCGAACTGACGGATCTAGGCATACCTTGTCAAGGGTATGCTGATGATATTATCATATACGCAAGAGGCAAATTTGAGAATACCCTCTGTGATATAGTTCAAAGAGGATTGAACTTCACGAGAAGATGATGTCAATCGATGGGACTCAATGTCAACCCCCCTAAGACAATCCTAGTAGCATTTACTAGGCAAAGAAAATCCAAGCTTAAAACCATAAAACTGGATGGGCAAAATATAGACTGGAGAACGGAGGTTAAATATCTATCTAACTTTTATGGAACAAACATGAACTTGAAGTAACCAACAAAGCCAAAAGAGCTCTGATGGTGTGCAGAAACTTTGCAGGGAAAAACTGGGGATGCAACCCGAAAATACTGCTTTGGATGTATACAGCGATAGTGAGACCGATCATCACTTATACATCAGTAGCATGGAGCAAAAGAACTAATCTGGCCACCGCGAGAATTAACCTCTCGAAAGTGCAAACATTAGCATGTGTATGCATAACGGGCCTATGAGAACCTGCCCAACAGCAGCTATTGAAGTAGTATTGGATCTTACCCCCCTCCACATTGTAGTAGAGGGCGTGGCAAAAAGAACCACACTAAGAATGGTCAAGGGAGGAATGATTAAGCATAGCCCTCAATCTCTTGACGGTGATCAAACCTGGGATATACCTCGGGATGATATGTTAAAAAAAAATAGCTTTGTGAAGGAATTCATCATAAAGCTCAGTAACAGGAGCGAGTGGGATCATAACACCATCTTGAACTTGAATAGAAATGCCATCAAATGGTATTGATGGCTCCAAAACGGCAGAGGGAACTGGAATAGGAATATATGGGCCTAGAACCACATACTTCTAAAGCTTGAAAAAAGTATTTTTCAGGCAGAAATACACGCTGTTGAAAGATGTGTTCAGTTCAATATGGATAGAAACTATCGGAAGCAGGATATTATTATCATGTCTGATAGTCAAGCAGCCATCAAGGCGCTGAGCTCATATGAAATCAGTTTCAAGATGGTCTGGAAATGCCTATGGAAATTAAATGAGCTAGGCAAAAGGAATAAAGTAACCCTCCTGTGGGTTCCGGGTCACACAGGAGTGGAAGGAAACGAAATAACGGATAGCCTCGCAAAAAAGGGGTCTGGAATGCCTTTTGTAGGGCCTGAACCCTTTTGCGGGTTCAGTAGCAGTACAATACTGAAGAAACTAAAAATAGAAATGGGGCAGAGAAAATCCAGTTACTGGGAAAATCTCCAGGGAATGAGGCAAAGTAAAATTCTTCTGGGAACTTTTAACCAGAAAAGGTTTACAGAATGCATCATCCTGAGTAAGAATAATGTTTCGCATATTAACAGGAATACTTTCAGGCCATTGTAGACTGGAAGGACACCTGAGTCAGCTTGGATTGGAAAAGAATTCTGAATGTAGATTTTGTGGGGAACAGGATGAAACACCCATCCACCTCCTCTCAAAGTGCGTAGCACTGTGCAATTCGAGGGCGTTGCACCTGGGAGCATGTAAAATCGAAGAGGGAAACTTACCTAGACTAGGACCCTCTGACATCCTACACTTTCTGAAAAAAATAGGATTGCAAGGCCAGCTGTAAAGCAGCAAGAATAGGGGACAGAATAGTTCTTTTAGATCGCCAAATTATAGTTTTTCCTAAGAGATATTAATATTTTTCTCGGCAATAGTACAATGTTAGATATTTTTTTCTAAGGAACAGATTTTTTTCTGTAATATTCACGTAAAATACTTATATTATGTGAAAATTTGTAACATTTCGACATTTTCCTTGAGTTTTCGCACATTTACCTCTATTCGGTGCGGAATATATCAGAAAAAGTGATTTTCACCAAGAAAAATTACTTAATTTTTTTTGAGTCAATCAAATATCTTAACGATGATTGGCTAAGTCTGGCGTGCAGAATTGATTTGCGCGTTCGTGCTGATTGGTTCCCTAGATTCGGCGGATAATACAATTACGTTCAATTTACGCTAGGTTTACCAGATTATTTGCAAAATCCTACCGCTATAAACTTTGAGCAACGTGAGAATGAGACTCCTATTTTGTGTATTAGATTGCAAAAGATACAATCGTTTTATCTCCCTATTTTATCATATAAGTATATTAATAATCTCCGAAGAGATACTTATTGATACCGATTTATCTCCATATATAAAAAGACAACGTAAAGGAGAAGAGAAATGAGTTTTGTGAAACTTGTGTTAAATAGTTAGTTGGTGTAATTAAAGCAAAAAAAAGAAGAATTAATAATGGGCGAATTATTGCACCGGCCCTATTGGAGACCTTGTCACGCTAATCAGATGGAGATTCTGATAAAAGAAATCATAGTATTAAACCGTATAAAAAATAAAATAAGAGAAGCATATAATAATTCAAATGATAATGATATCCTAGAAAAAGTTACGGATGAGGCAGAAAAGATGTTTCATAGAAGAAAAAGATCGTTATTTTGAAAATCCACCATATAGATGTAACAATGGAATATGGAAGAAAGATGAACTTTTTAAACGCACTAGAGTTCGCCTCAACCATATTCTTGGTTGCATAAAGATTTGCTGAAGGACATTAGGGCAATCATTCAACCCCAGGATACCGGATACAGAATTACAGATGAACAAAAAACGATTGAAGGATATACCCATATGTTTTTACTTTCCAAGAATATTGAAAATAAGCTAAATGAATTTTTCGTTACATACAAAAAGCCATTAAAAGATAATGCCAACCCGGATTGGTCATACTTGCTGCCAACTTCTTCAGTACATTTCTTTATATACGTCCGTACAACAATGGCAATGGACGTATAGCGAGAATTTTACTATCGGTCTACTTGAAGAACTATACCATATCACCGTTGTCTCTGTTTTCTTGGAAAAAAAATTCGAATGATATTTACTTAGATTGTCTTGCACAAGTTCATAGAACTTGCAACCCCAATTCTGCCAAGGGAGACCCCGAAACATATCGTCTTCTCAGATGTTTCATTATTGAAAGCGTCCATTTCAATTTAAAAAACGGCGTTTCACGCTGGAAGGAGCTTAAAGCAAGAAAAGATCTTGTAATGGAGGCTGGGCTCATAGAAGAACCTACCAAACCCAGAAATAATTAAATTGCTATGTTTTGTAGTATGTTTATATAGTTCTATACAATAAATGGGCATTTTATATCTGGGAACTCGTTGTTGTTTATCAGTAGCTGCTTAATTGTAATACCTTAACAGATAGCCGATTACTTTTATCGTATTTAAATTTCGGTTTTAGTGTGAATTTGTCGAGACGTCATTTCGACATTAATAATCTGATTAAAAACCCGAGAGCTTTAGTCAAAATGACAAGTAAACAGGGGCCCAATAGGGGGAGCGAGCTGGCCACTCCAAATCCCTCCTTATTGA
Organism: Protaetia brevitarsis; assembly: GCA_004143645.1. Taxonomy (NCBI): domain Eukaryota; kingdom Metazoa; phylum Arthropoda; class Insecta; order Coleoptera; family Scarabaeidae; genus Protaetia; species Protaetia brevitarsis. The sequence continues at coordinate 721,304 of RXPK01000282.1, read as the reverse complement.
GATAAGGGGCTCCGGGAAACGTTCCCTCAAAAGGGGCACCTTTGAAGTATGACCCGTTCAGGAACCGATTATAACCAGTGCAATGTTTATTCACAACGACTTATTTTCTTATAACCCACAATGATGGATCACAAAACTGCGCGAAACTACACAAAACTTTTGAATTTCAACATTCCTTCGTTTTTTTTTCACGCTTCTCATCTACCACGGCCATCACTCCACTCGCGTGATACACGCGTGCTTGTCGCTTGTTTACGATACGATATAATGCACTAACTCACGTGACTCAAAACAGCAAGTAGGATTGGACAACCGCAGATGAAAATTTGTAAAGCCTAAAGCCAGTAGTTTAATAGTTCAAATTCAAATTAAAATAATAAGAGAAAGATATTAATTTTTGTTAAAATATTTTGTACATGCGTTACTCTACTTAAAAATATATTATTAATTCTTTCAATATTACTAACACGAATATATACACAATATGTTTTAATACATTTAATTACGCATTTTATTTTGTTAATTCAGGATAAAATTAACTTTTTTTTTATAACCACATTTAAGATATTCGATTAAAATGTTGTTTTTAGAAGCCATGAATTTACATTTTCAATAGATAACGGAAATTATGACCAACCCAATTTGTGCTTTGTTTTTACATGAATATCCTAAAGTGTAATAAAACACAACTTTTGTTGGATAAGTAAAACCTGATAATATTTCTCATGTATGTAGATATAGTAGTTGTTAAATATTAAATTCATGTTGTATAAATATTGTGTGCTATACATGGGAATATTTCCCATATATTTCGTAACCAATATATTTCCTTCAATACTAATTAATATTTGCGGTATATTCCGTTTTATACTAAAACAATATATTTGAAAACTTATATATGCTTAATATGAATAAAATATATATTTAATAAATATAGGTGTTAGACTCGTAAAATAATATTAAATAAATATTTTCGTAAAGCCAAATAAATATTGGAAAACGATTATAAAATAAATATTCAAAAAATATTTTGCAATCAATATTAAACTCGCAATATTTTATAAATATTGCTTATACGTTGAATGTTAATTTTGGGTTTTGAAATGTGTGATATAAATATTGTTTCTATATATAATAAATATGATTTTTAAATATATATGCACAGCTATAAACAAATATTACATAAATGTGTTGGAAATATTTCTCATAAATATTGTGTGCTACCTGAGTCCTCTTAATTATAACAGGTATTAGCAGAAATACATTAATTTATTAACTTCAAACTTCGTCTAAACGCAGCATATAAGACAAGAAAATTTTATTCAATTTACATAGACGGCTAAGGATTTAGTAAACAAGGATGCCATGTAGAAGTCTTTCGGGCATATCTACACACCCTGTATATATACTACATATATATTTTTTTATTTTATTCACACCCCAAAAACCGTATCTAAGATTCAAGACTAAGTAATAATCTTTTTTATTAGTGTTATCATTTTTATAAGAAAAACCAGTATGAAGCTTTATTACAAATCAACACTCTTTTCCCCTACATTTGAACATTTTTGGCTTGAGTTGAAGCTGGAAACTCGGCGTGTACCAGCCTTACTTCTGCGTAATGCTTCTTAAGCAGCTCCTCCAATGCCAAACCGTGTTCGTAGTCTTTATGAGTCTCGCACACCACCTTTATGGTCATGCTGAAGACGTCGGTCAACACCCAGGTCCTTTCCAGATGCACGGTCTTTATGGAGACACCTATAGAAGATATCAGCTTGCTCAACTCCGCCACGCTTCCAGGTCTATCGACGATGGTGATGTAGAACTTTAATAGCCGTCCGTCCGAAGCCAAACCTCTCTGAAGGGCTCTCCCAAGAACTGTCGTGTCTATGTTGCCTCCGGTTAGGAGGAGTACGACATTTTTCCCTTTGAAATCGTCAATGGCCGGAGAGTGCGGCCGCCAAAGCGGTAGCACCCGCCCCCTCCACTACAAATTTCTCATTTTCGATTAGGCGTAGAATCGCGACGCTTATGTCATCTTCAGACACTGTAATCTGAAATGAAAATAAAAGCCCCCGGAGTGAGTAGCAAAATGATATTCATTGATTATTCTAAGAATATCCTTTAAGAATATTGGAATACTCCTAGATGTGTCTTGGAATATTCGGAATAATTCTGAAATACTCATCAAATGAGAAAATGTCCGCACAGGGAATATCTTTAGATGAATCAGAAAAATATTCATACAATATGCTTAGAACATCCTTAAGAATATGCAAGGAATATTGCTAAGAACGTTCTCAGAACATCCTTAATAATATTGAAAGAATATTCTTAAAAGTGTTGGAATGCATACTTATTTTAAGTAGGAATATTCCATGTAGTGTGCCAGTAGGGTGAGAAAACAACTACAGAAGTAGGAATAACAATTTTAATTCCCAATTAACGTTAAAAATGTACATATTCGAGCACTTGCCCAAAGTATATTGATAAAGTTAAATTAAACAACCATAGGTCAGAGTTGTGATCCAGTAAACACACATGTGTCTGTTACATCTGTCCTAAGTATCATTTAAGGAACAGTGCTATGTATCTTAGATACGTAAATGCTTCATAAATGTATGTATCCTAAATGTTATCTGAACTGAACTGCGATACGTGGCGCTAGATACATTATAGTGATGTATCTGAGATGTACCTAATAATACGTCACATATCCTTGATCTGGTACTGTTCAAGAACTATTCGTGACATTTTTTTGTGTTTCCCGCAGTTTGAAATTCCTGAGCGGTTGTGCAAATGGCATGTGTTACGTTGGTGTCGGTTTGTGTCATAGACAAGGATAAATATATAGATAGAGCTTAGAGATGCGCAGTGTTCAGATCATATGGAGGCCGCCATTTTGATGTATGACAGGGGCGTGAAAAAACAATTTAAAGATAAAACAAGGACGTAATGGTAATATTTTAAAATAAAAAAAATAAATAAAATGCTCATACTTCCTTTTGACACTAGTATTATACTATATACATACAGGAAATTGTATTTTTTACTGCTAGAAAGACATTACATTGATATTTAATTCGTTTTTATTTATTCAAATGTATAAGCTAATACCATTCTAATACACTAATACTTGGAATTTGAAGTTTTTAGGTTATTTCATATTTCTGGGGTATAGTAAATACACATTGTCGTATGACATTTCTTTATTGGTGACTAAATAATATAAGTTTGTTTAATTTTTTTTCTTACTAATTCGACTTACAGTTCTTGCGTTAATTTCACTAAACTATGAAGCCGTATTTTACAATAACACTCAATGATCACTTTTGTTAATAAGATCGGATGTTCTTCAAGGAACTGTCTGCGATATGCTGAAATTACCAATACATATTCTTAATCTCTCGGGTCAGCTGACTATTAATCCATCTGAAATAGAATATGTCATGTCTATGTTTTGTGTCAACAGTGCAGAAATACCTTTATTCTTTCATTCCGACAGTGTATATTTATTTTCTCTCAGATTCTTTGCAGCAGACATTAACTGCAACAAGCACTCTTCACAAAGGAGAATGCAATAAACTTATACCACATACCCATAACAAGTAGATTATAGTTGGCTCTTACTGATGGAAACTGATATTGCCATCAGCGGATACCAATCTACGAATGCTTTTACATCCCGGTACGCAGCAAGACATTCTACAACATAAACGCTAATTCACATCTAATTATTCACAGTAATAATAACCACACACTTCACTAAATGTCATTGGTTCTCTTAACACTTAAACTCTCTTAAAATATTTTAAAAAATGGTCCAACGAAATAAATTATTTACTAACAACGTATTATTCAATAATTCAACTACACTTTAATAAACTACTAATTAGTAAACAACTTTAATCGAAATAATAGTATAAATATGAAATACTGAAATAATACTAAAATATAAACACGAATAACCTTAAAAACAATGCGTTTTATAAACCTCCCAAACAAAACTACTTCAACAACAGCTGATCTATACATCAAAATGGCGGTTTCTACACAATCTGAAAGTGCGCGAATGCGCAATGGTCTAAACTCTTTCTAATAGTTATATTCTTGTCTATGGTTTGTGTACTCGTTTAACTTTAACTATAATACATTTGAAGCACTGGAACCCATTTAACAACGGGGTGCCAACCGGTATTAAACGTAAGTATATTTTTACTTTACAAACTAACGTTTTTGAATCTGTGTTATTATTTATAAAGACGGACGATTTTTGTGAAAATATCTGTTCTAACCTCACATTTATTTGTTCAGGAATTATTCACCGCCTTTTATTTTTAGGTATAGTTTTTATTTCACTAAAACATCTCAAGATAGAAGAAGGATCAGCTGCGGACGACGATACCGAGGAAATAGAACAACTACTACCCCCTCAATTCTAAACAAAGTTTGAATAATTTCCAGTTCCTTTTAAGCAATGATTTTAATACTCCTGAAATCGTAAGTGAATTACGGACCGGTTTTCAAATTAAAAAATGTTAATTTCGTTTTAGCGGTCATTCACAAAAAGAATCGGAGGCCAGAATGGTGAAGATATTTAATACGACTCTTGGAACATTGCTCCACCAGCTTCACTAACGAACTTGCACAGCATCTATATAGTTGGTTCGGACAAAGAAAGTAACATAAAAGTTTGTGAACTGTGTAGAACCATTATATTTCCATTTTTAGGAGTTGTGACGTCATAATTCAAGGATTATAACGAACACACGGACGGAGCGGCAAGTGAATTATTTATATCTTGTAAATCCGATAATATTTATATGTATTTACTAATGGACAAATATATAACTTAATGTAGTTTCGAAAATGACCTATTACCTATTTATTGCGCAATTTATTGGCCAATTTAAAATTGTTAGCTGTGTAACACGATTTAATACGTATTATACACATAACAATTTTAAATTGGCCAATAAATTGCGCAATAAAATAGCTAGGGGTAAACGGCCTTAAAGAATGTTATGTATCATACAGAGAACATAATAACCGCTCTGAAATATAACAGTGTTCATATATCAGAATCGTATCTATGTGATGTCTCAGAGACATATCAAAGAGAGATGCTTGATGCGGACATTACGCACCCAATGAAGCTTACCTGTGCCTTACATGTTATGTGTCTGAGAAAATAGATAGATCAGAAGATACGTATTTGTTACGTGTCTGAGATATAAATGTGTTTACTGGGGACCTAAGTTGTGACAAAATCCAAAACCAACAATCGGAAATTAATAATTAACCGAATCCTGAAATTTATATAGCGTCACATTAAAATGAAAATAGCTAACTCTAACCATTCTATCGACGAGTGGCTTGGCAGTTGCGACAGCATTATAACCAGGAAGTGGAACAGCGAGTCCGTCAGCGATAGTGTTTAGAATTTCCGTAAAAACAGGTTTCCCCGCTTTTAAGCTCTTGTTGAACGATGCACAATTCTCAGATTCCACGCCCTGAAAATTCAAAATTATTATTATACAGGGGTGCGGAAAAGCAACTTGTAAAGAAAAACAAAATTTAAAAATGACAGAGCAAATCGAGATAGGTTTTTAAATCATACAATTACTAATCTCTACTAGAAATAGGCGTTTTTTTTTAATCTATGTAGATTTGTAGATCAGTGTTTAGTGAGATTTTCTATCAATAGATGGCACGGATTTTTTTTTTCAGCTGTTCTTAAACCTACCAACTAGAATATTTTAAATTTGAAAGAAAGAACATTAATTGTTTTGGAAATATATTTTAAAACTTAGTCAACCTTCTAGTAATTTATTGTTATTATTATAAATTTCTTTCTTGAGACGGCACTCATCTTATAGAGACCAAGTTTATATTAAAGTATGTAAAATTATTTAGGTACCCACTAGAGTTTAACGGACGAGATAGAGACCTATTACTTCCATTTACAAGATGCAGTAATAGAAAATAAGATCACGTCGTTGTAAGGAATAATAGGAAAATGTAGTTTTTTTTTAATTTAAAGAAGTGATAATCTTTTTTATAAGTTTTCATATTTGTGTCATAATTTTAATAAGCCAGCGATAAAATATATATGCATAATAAAAACAAAAAGATAAAACCCGCATATTGTGTTTTAACATTATTATTAGAAAGAATGGTTAATAGCTCTGTGCAGCGCGGTGGACCAGGTTTCAATACAGATCTCGGGAAATCGTACCTGTTATACGTAGTAACGTCTGTAGTAACCAGTACCCACTACACTAATATTGCACCTAGCAAAACCACTGCTCATCCTAATACCTTTAAACTCTATTACTTTATAGTTAAATTTCCTATAAAGTTATATATATTTGAAATGGTTAGTTTAAAGTGGTAGTTAAATGTAACTTTTTGATTAAAGGTACATATAGTGGCTCTACGAAGTAATGATTACGTAATTGTTACACAAAAAATGTCTATATCTTTGGTAGGTAATATCTACGTGCTGCTCACCACAATTCTACCGAATATATTACTAGCAGGTCATGATTACAATAAGGTGAGATTTTAGTAGCATATGTTAGTAACGCCGACTTTTAATCTGTAACTATGTGCACGAATTAACTTTAGAATGACTCAACAAGTAAAAATGACGTAACAATTACTATTTTATTAGCACGATAAAGTAATTTATGTAGTATTTACGACGTAATTGCAACTACAGATATTTCGTCTAAGTAAATATTCTTTCAAAGTTGGTAATTGTAGTAAAAATTACGTAACATTGACTATAATGAAGTAATTGTGTCTATAGCAGTGGTAATCACAACTAAAATGGATGCGCTGGGTATATGGTATTGGTAATTTTGTAATAAATAAATAATCTATACACACCGAAAAAAAATTGTTGTCAAAAAACCAACAATTGTAGTACAGTTAACTACAATTGTTGGTTTTTAACAATTTTTTTCCATGCAATGAATCCAAACTATTGCCAGCTTTAAATACCAGAGTTTCTACAGAAGAATGACATCTCATAGTTATTACTATTGGAAATAAGAAGTTCTACCGGCAGAATAAAGGTGCCGCAAGATGTTTGAAATGCGAAATATGGCGATTTAAATGAGAAGTACTAATTCGTAAAATAATTTATAATACCTATTTTAAATACTTATGGCTTAACCACTACAATAACAAGAAGTGTGTGCACTTGTGAGGTGTGGAAAAAAGACATTCTAAATACAAGAAATATTTCTTTTTTGATTTAAAGAATCTCTTTTTTTCTGTGTATATTACAATAGAATGTAGATACTCAGTGACACCAGAAGTGGACCTGGAAGGAATAATTTGTTCAACCTGATTTTTTTGGCAAACATCAAAAATAAAACGATAGCATTTGCAAGAAACTCGTAATATGAAAAAAAATAATGTGTATGTTTGCGTATCGACAAAATGAGATGGTCAATATCTATTTGTGGCACCTCGCTCCAAGCAACTTAAATTTCATAGATTAACTATGTCAGGAGGATGGTGCAAAGTGGACAATCTCCTCGCCATGATATGCCACACATGCTATTAATACCTGCTGGGGATGTGTGGACGACCATCTAGATAAGGTAGTAAAGTGGTTTGTGGGACATCATCAACGTAACGCGAAGTCCCTCATACTGCCTCGAATAAAGAGAAGTGGTGACCGGCTACCATAAGCAATAGCCCCCAAAATCATTACTCCAACAGTCCTGTGTACATGCCTCTCAACAGCAAACCCAATATCACGTTGCTCTCCACGCCGTCGTCGTACCCTTCTACGACCATCATGCATACCTAGAGAGAATCTCGATTCATCGCTGAAGACGACATCATGCCATTCTGCCCAATGCTAATGTTCTCTGCACCAGTTCAAGCGTTGACGACAGTGGTCTGCAGTCAAAAGAATCACTAACGATTAGTGATTCTTGAAAAAGTCCAAAGGCTCGAATGCGGTGAAATACTGTGCACATAGTAACAGGTCTACCTTCTTCTCCAAATCATTGATGAACGATTTGAGGCGTAGTAGCAAAACGGTCTCGTGGAGCTAGTTGTCTGAAGCGCCTATCTTCTACGCTCTGTAGTACGCCTCGGTGGACCAGTTGATCTTCTTCGTGAATCTCTACCTTCTTCTATCCACACAATCTACACGCACATTTACTGTCATTGCAGTACAATTAACACGACGGCTAATTTCGCGATAGGCAACAATTCCACCCCTGTCAAAGTCACTAACACGGTGATAATTTTGACTTTGAACTCTAGGCATTTTGTTACCCTTAGCACTCGTAGACGGGCGCACAATAACTAAACATTTCTGTACTAGTCAGCTCTCATAAACCGGATTCTTCACAAAAACAGAGATAAAATTTCTTTTTTCGCAAAAAATTATCGCAGATGAAAAGTTTACATTGTTACCATAGCTTACTGTATGTATAGTCATTCTGATGCCAAAAAATCAAATTGAACGAATTAGTCTTTCTGGATGTCAAACACTTCTAATGTCACTGAGTATACATAATATATAGTTTATGTATTAAATTGTCGATTGTGGAGTTGTCTTCTCTTTGAATTAATTAAATTGATTTTGAAATTATATACGTTTGACTGTAGCCGAACAATTCATACTTTTAATAATATCAATATAAAGATATTAAAAATTAAAGTTACCAGAAGCAATTGAGAAAAATTGGAATCTTAGTTAAGGGATCAACTTACTATAATTTTGCTGTTTCATTTTTAATTATCAATCACCTCGGTTGAGTGAGTGGAAGCATTGTTCTTGCTTTTAGTCTATTTTTTGTAATTTTCTAGTAATTATCCACGTTTAATTTATTTTAATTTGAAACCACGTGGATTAAAATTGAAATATTTAGGATAATCTTCCTGAACAAACAGATCTTTTGCTTTGCGTAGGAAATAGGATCAACTTACTATAATTTTAGTGCACGGTTTCAATGTTTTCACCGCAACAGCTAAGCCAGCTATCAATCCGCCACCACCCACTGGTACAACTATAGCGTTGGCGGTGGGTAATTGTTCTAATACTTCAATGCCGAGAGTACCAGCTCCAGCTAATATGTCAGGATGGTCATACCTAATAAAAATAATAAACATGCAGGGATATTAATTTTTTTTCTATCAAGATGGATACCGCAAGTTTACACAGCAAAGATAAGAGAAGAAGCTAGAAAAATGACCTCTATAATTAATTCATTATTTTAGCACCGGATGCCTCAGCTTTTCTCTTTAATTTACGCCTGTCATAAAAAGAAAAAGTGTGTCCAAGACGGAAGTGCAATGTCAACCCAAAACGGCGACTATTTATCAGTTGTGTTAAACCACAGAATAAACAGATTTGACAACAGGTGATCGCAAGATTTGTGTTACCGAGTTTTTAATTCATCTTATTACCTATTGTTATTTTGTTCGACTCTTAGTGTGTTGTTATTTAATAATAACAGTCAATGGCGGTTGGTGCATACGTCACAGACGGGGCCAATAGAATGATTGAAGTTCGTGTTAAGAGGAAAGTACAATCTCGACTCAAAATGCCGGCTATTTATCATCTCCTGTCATTTGCTGTGTTAAACGTACTGCTATGGTTAGTTTACCCACGTTTCCGCTGAGTGTATTTTAAGTTGCATAGTTTTGTTGTTATGATTTCTCCGTTCAGCCATTATTCAATGTACCGAACATTTTCACAATAATGTTTATTTTATTTAAAATTTTAGTTAAAGAGTTTATTGTATGATTTATTTGATTAAGTGTTGTTTTTTTTTTTAAATTAATTCCATTCATTTATTTGTTTAGTATTCGCTAGTTTAGTTAATGCGGATTCTTTTAGATTTTGTCGTTGAGTTGTTTACGACTGCGTTGTAAGTTTTTGAGAGAGGGATTTTTGTAAGAAAAACAGTTGTAGAGTTTTGTCAGGGAGTTCCTTGTTCGACTATTGACGTGAGTAGGCGTATTTTTCAATCGTTGTTGCCATTTTGTTATCCATTTTGATTTAGTAAAATTTACCCGTTGTTGAAGTTTATTTCTGTAAAAATTTAGTCCATCAAGGCATTCATTTTGTAATAGCTAATTCAATTTAATTTTTCTTTTCCGTTGTAAAATCAATTTTGCATTTTTCATTAAATCAATCAGTACACACCAGTACGTAGGTACATAGTAATACATTAGTAATAAAGACATTATTATTGTTATCAGCGGTGGCTGATATTTACGTTTTACAAGGGTCATTAAAATGATCTAATTTTCCTCTTGTGTTATCGTTCGAAATACGAACATGTAGTTCGTAACACAGCAAATGACAGCAGATGATAAATAGCGGGCATTTTGAGTCGAGATTGTACTTCCCTCTCTGAGACAACTGGGAGAGGCATCTGCAGCGAAAATAATGTATATGTATAATAAATACCGCTAAAAGTCATTTTTCTGGGACGAAACAACAAGGTGCATCAATCATCAATCTACTTGTTTTATCTCTCTGGTGGCAAGAAAAATCTAAACAAGAACGGACAACTAACTTTCCTGGGTTAATTCTAGCCTATAGCAAACCGAGCTCGGCTCTTGTCAAAACAGTTCTTGATACCTATTTGGCAGTTTTCGTGGTTTTTATAACCTACAAACACACATTCAAGCGAGTAACAGCTGTGATAAAGGAACATGTCAATCTGACAACTAGCAAATTTTGAATGTAGGTACAATCAAATTCAAAACTCGTGTCTGCCTAAGGTATTATTTCTTTGTATTTTTTAAGCATAATAAATCTCTGTGTTTGCTTAAAATGTGGTCCTTGTTTCATTTACGGCTATTTGCACCGGTTATACTTAAGCTTAACTTAAGACTTAAGTAGATCCTAAACTATGATTTCGTTTTGCACCACTGTTTAAGGACCAGTTAAGTGTTATTCAAAATAAGCCGAAGATTTGCCCGACTTAAGGTCCAGTTAACCTCACTTTTGGTTTCAAATGACAAGTATTGCGACAAGTGAAAGAAACCTTTTATTTGTGGTATACCTAGACAAATAAATTAAAGGGCAGAATATTTTCATACGTTTGACGAACTTACATTTTTTTTTTAAATTAAACAACAAATTTTCAGCAATAATAGTGTTGCTTTTATGAATCAGCTGTGAATATTCCTGAGACTGTGTGCAACAAGGTCTCACCTTTCATGTATTGGAGATTTTGCCGGTACCCGGTTTGTCTACAGTCACGAGGTATACTAGGAGAGTTGCTGGGGCTTTGGCTGGTCTAACAACGCAACAGAAAACTACACACAATGCAACAGTAATGAAAACTCGAAAACTCGTATCAAGAATTAAAAGTCAACATTCTCCTTCTTTCTGTGTGTTTTGTTAGAATATGTTCAAATACGCTAAAACTGTGTTGAACCTTTTTTAGCGTAGCAGTTGGCAACGCAATAGAATATAAGTAGATGTTCAAGAGAGTCAGATATATGTAAGATGTCCCGCATGTTCGTTATCTAGAATTCACGTATTTATTTTTCACATACAAAATATATATTAAAATTATAAGAAGAAGAAAGTGTGTTTTTTTTCATCGATGCTATAACAGAAAATAAACATGTTTCTGTCAAAAACTGTACGTTACCTTGGTTACAAGTCACTTTCACACTGTCTGACACTTTTGCCATTCGTTTTCAATACTTAGCTAAGCTTTATTCCTAGTTTCGACGGTACAAAACATATTCACTGTAATATGAGTTGGTACTACTGGTACCTAGAGTCAGTGAAGTTAGTAAGTAACACGTAACGTAATAGAGCTGTTGTAACTACTATATAAAAACCTACTATAATAAAGTTATTACTAAAACGTAATAAGTTTTATTAATATATGTCAGTAAGACATATAACATTCACCTTAAGGTTTACCTTAAGCTGGAGCCTCTAATTAACTAAGTTTGTTATTAGGGAAAACTGGTGCAAATAGCTGCAAGTGCTCGTAGAGTGCTGACTCAAATATGTTTACATTTAAATTAAATGTATCATTCGCTCACAAAGAAATTTTAGTGAGACATGAATTTTGTCTTTCAGTGTACTTACGCACGTTATTGCTATATTTTTTTAAATTACTTCCAGCCAATAGCCGTTAAAAAGTGGATTAAGGCTGGGTTTATGCATTGCGTTTGTGAACGTCCGTTAAAAACGGACGTTTGTGTAGACCTGCGTCGGTCATAAATACAGTTGGGCAATTGGCTGGCGGAGCAGATACGTATTGCGACGCGGGCCTCAAATAACGTAATATAAATAAAGCACATCAACGATGTATCGCAAACTTTACAGCATATCTTAGCCACAGTATAGAAAGATAACAGTAGAGACAGATTGGCTTCCCGCTCTCGTCCGTTTTTCGAATCGTAGTAAAATGAGCGTGGCCGGTCATAAATAAATCGTATTGCGCAGCACGTGAATCGTGTACGATCGTGCATTTCATTCAAGAAAATTTTGGCGAGGTGCTAGTGTTTATAGCAGCACGTATGTATGTGTATGTATCAATCACGATAAATTAAATACCACGTTTAGGCGCTTATGTTATGTCGCTATGATGTTCACCCCCATTTTATTTTTAAATTTCGTTTGTTCTCTTGATCTCTTATTTGTGATTCTTGGTTTACGTGTACGGTGTATTAGCCACACATTTTATAATTATTTTTTTTTCATAGACAGTTTTAACATACGTTTTTGTGTTTCAGTTTTAAGTGATCATTCATAAGTATATTAATATAATCAATTGTACACTTAAATGTCAAAAATACTTACAACTATGGGACTAATAACACCACATACTATGAAAAGGTGCTTTAAAGTACGAAGTGGCATTCATGTTTTTACCGTAAAAAGTACCCGAGAGATCAACATAATTTTATATATACTTCCGCAATGCAAGAATAGTGGCGAGAGAAATAATTACAATTTAAGTTTTTTCGCAAAATTTGTTACGATACATTTGTGGATATTTGATATGGAAATGTTTAAATGTTTACAATTGTGATGTTTGTGAAGGGTTTTTCCCAGCAACACGATCAGTTAGACGATTCAACGTTATTTTGCCATTTAAAGGTATGTAAACATGCGAATAAGCAGAAATTTGGGAAATTAAAAACACCTTTCTTTTTATGTTATAATATTAGAGAAATATTTTTATACTTTTGAATTAGTGTCACCAACAACTGAAGTGTTTTGGAAAATTCATAGCACAGTTCAGTTCTATTAATTTTGAACATCCATGTCAAGAATGCGATTATTTTACACATTGAAGTTTCTGATTTTCAAAGATGTTGGGTTTCAGGGTACACATTAAATAGAAGCACGTGTGAAATTGGCAGAAAAAGCTTGACAAAATGGAGTGACAAAGCCATATAACTTCATAAAGTTGTCAATTATATCAATATGTAAAAAACTTTCGACTTGCTACCTTTCGTTGCTAGAATAAATTGTTGACCAGTACATTTGTATGTAATCTCTAATGAAAACTTTCTGTTTGTAATATTTTTCATTGTCTATATTGTAGGCATAGCAAATATAAACTATTCACTACTTATGTCTTTCAATATTAACCTGTTTACTCTTACCTGGAAATTAACTGGCAAAAGCCCAATCAAAAATGTCCAGTATATCGTGTATGCATTGCTGTTATAATGAAAGCTTTCTAATCCAGACAATGCATATTTTTTCTGAGAAGCCCAGACTTAATAAATTCACATTATTTTGTAAAAATATTGGAGAACGACGTTTCCATATGATAGGTAATTGCTTTTAGTTAATTATATAATTAAATTACAGCAATAGAAAATTTAACAGATCGGCATTTTTCAATAGATTAAGTGCTATCAACTAGGTATATCACTAAATTTCAAATCAAAAATGCCACTAAATAAAGTGGTTATTTTATGCAATTTTATAATTTTGAATATATAGGAAATTTTGCGATCAGGTAAATAAATTCACTTCTACACTTTTATAATGTTTACTTACAGTTTGCGTTATTATTATAGGTTATAGTATCATAAACAACGAAATGTCAATTTATTAAAACATTTCTACAAAAAAATTGGTTATAATGCACATTGCATGTTTATAATTCACAGCTAAATTCTTACAGCGACTCTTTTCTCTTGCATCTACTAAATTTCGACCAATTCAATATAAATATATGATATAACTTGACATAACCTCCGCTATAAAGCATAGAGATCAATTTTTAAATGTTCCTACCTTTTTCCGGTAAGACGCATAGGATGCGCGTGGCCGTGCACTCCGTAGCATCATGTGTGATCAAGGTCATTAAAATAGGACGAAGAATTTCATTCATAAAAAGGGGTTCTGTCATTACTGATATATTTCTATACTGTGTCTTAGCACCATCGTAATATAAATAGGGAAATGCACGTCCGTCAGATTTGATAATTGTACGTTCACCCTATATAAAAGTCTGCTGGATACTACGTTTCTGGCAAACGTCCGTTTGTGCATAAAACGTCACCTTCAATTTAATAGAAGTAGAAACGTCCGTTTTCGCGCAGTGCATAAAACTAGCCTAAAGGTCACAATTATCCCTGTGAGATAAAAGGTGCCGACACTTCTTCGTCCGTTCTTGTTTGAGATATTCCTCTCCGCTGAATTATACCCATTTATGTAGGTGGAATCCATTTCCTGGGCCAACTTCATAGCGATCTTCTTGGATTCGAAAATGGTCGCGCCTTCAGTGATAACTTTAGCGCCTAAACTGATGCAATTTTGCACTTTCATGATCGGCGCGGAGACGGGCATCACAACGGTCGCTGGTATCCGCAAATCGCGCGCGTGGTGACATAAAGCCAAGGCGTGATTACCGCTAGAAGCGGCTACCACACCGTGACTCTTCTTATTTTCCGGCAGACACATTATGGCGTATCTGGCGCCGCGTTCCTTGTAACTTAAAGAGTGATAATTTTGAGTGAAGTTTTTCGATTTTTTTTTTTCAAGAAATCTTTTACCACAATATAAACCTTATCCACTAGTTTCACTAAGTGTCGGCGCCTTTGATGTTTTGTCTATCAATTTAAGGAAATTCGCGATGGCGTTTGGCGGCTATATTTGCAACTAATAATTGCAAAGTGGGTACGAAAATAACCTATATACTCAAACTGACTGACAATTGACAGAAAATCGCACAACATCAATGTCATTCCTATAACAAAATGCTAGAATGGAACGGCTTTGCAGGTTAGATTTTTGCTTGTAAACAAATTCAAATAGTTTTAGTTACAATTTCACCCACCTATGCGACACCGCGAATTTCCTTGGGCGCCATGTTTGAAACCCATGTTACCGGCGATGTGAAACTACTGGATATACATATATACTGTGCTTTTACCTTCCGGTGTGTTGTAGAAAGTCGCACTTGAGATAGATATTAATACCTATGAGATCGGAAAGTTTAGACCTCTGAAAAAGAAAACATGAGAACAAAATTCTAATTAGTATTTTTGATGCAATCGTTGGCCGTGTTCAGCAGTTGTCAGCTGTTGACTTACATCACTCAACAAGTTGAGTATGCTTTTTGTTAGCGCTTCGGGATTGTCTGAATATAGATAAATATAACCTCAAAATGACTAAAGACTTCAAACTCGAAACTGCAATAATTTTAGAAGAATGAATGGATGATGTAATAAGTTTAGGAAATACTAATGTAAAATGTTATTTATGTTGAAAATTTTTATTAAACGAAATAAAGATATACATAATTCTACAGAGCTTTTAAAATAAAACAGAAAATATAGTACAAAATATTCATCTTTTTATTGATTGCATCATTTCTCTAAGTAATTCCATTTTTTCCCTTTGAATTTTATTATTATCTTCAACAGATTCTCTCATTTTTTTTCAATTCAACCAGTTTCTCCTCTTCAATTTCAATTTCACGTTTTCAAAACTTATCTAATCGATCAGCTGTAAGTTTTTTGAAGTTGTGGGTGGTGTCACAGACTCACATAAATCACGGCCTGATGATGGACTAAGTGCCTTGAATTCTATCAAATCGCGTGGGGTTGTGACAACTGTTTTGTCATCTTGGAAAATTTCTTGAAAAATGCTATATATAGAACTCCCACTGGAGCCTTCCTCTTCCAGTTGATTTTTTTTATTATTGTTATCTAAGATTGTTCTATAGGTATTTTTCATATTTCTCATTTTTCTATCTAATAAATCTGCACCAACTGCATACCCTTGGGTCTTCATTATATCAGTAATTTCTAACCAGAGATTTTTTTTTAATTTTTGGGTCTCAAAATTTTGAAATTCTATTTTTATATTCTTCAAGAAATAGTAGTGTGCTTTTATGCTGCCATACAAATTTTTCATCTAAAAATTATACACAGAGATTCAAAATGATTGTCAAATCCGCTCCTATAGATAGTAACAGGGTGTAGGTATATGCCGCGTGTTTGTAATGAAGGTTTGAACTAAGTCAGTGTTGGAACATAAGAAAGTAAACGGATCTGTCATAAATAAGGAAAACGTAACCTATATTTGAACTCGCATTATATAAACGACTATGGATTGGTATTTCTGCTTGTAAAATGAAATGTAATTAATTTAACTTTACTAAATTATGATTTTACAATTCAGTACTAACTGGTGTTTAACTAAATTATTTATTACTTAAATTATAACATACAATTAGTATAATTATTAAGTGACAAAACTGCATCTCTCAGTTCTTCTATGGTATGCATGCGGTTTCTATAGATCCTATTTTTTAGATAGCCGAACATGAAGTAATCTAATGGGGTTAGATCAGGCGATCTTGGTGGCCATCTTTGTGCTCTAACGAACCTGGCAGCAAAAAACTGTTGAAGATATTGGCAGGTTTGTCGAGCAGTATGTGCTGGAGCATTATCGTGCTGAAAATACCTGCTTCAAGCTCATTTTTTGTAACTCTGCAATAAACAATTCCAACATCTGTTGGTAACGTTGGCTGTTACAGTTTCCTCGGAGAAAATTGGCCCTATTATTCGTTGCCTGGACATAGCTAACCAAACTCCAACTTTTATGGGATGCAATTGCGTTTCTCGAAATTCGTGTGGATTTTCTGCAGACCAGATACAATAGTTTGTAAATTGATATAGTCTGTTAGATAAAACCAGGCTTCATCCGAGAAAAATGATTTGTTTAGCAATCATCGTCCTTAAATTGTTATTAAACCATGTCAATATTCCAATCGCCTATCGTGATCTAATGGTAATAATTCCTGTACCGTAGAAACTTTATAGGGATGAAAATGTAACTTTCTTTTGACAGCTCATTGCGCTGAAGTGTATGGTAAGCCTATAAAATTATAAATGTAATAAACTATTTCACTTAATGTTAATATTGATTTTTTACCTGTTTGTTGAGCTATTACCACAGATAAATTCCTTATTTTCTTACAGTATTCAGAAATACTATTGTTGGTGATATTAGATGTAAATATAAACGATTTGAAAAAAATTATAAGATAAATAATCTAAAGATACTACAACACGCACGCCAATGTCGCTAAATGTCAAGAAAATTCAGTTAATGTATGAAATTTGTATGTAGCTAACTTCGCTCATTAAATTGGTAATAAGTATAGATAATTTTTTCCGGAAAACAGTTTTTTCTTACGACAATCATTTTGAATCACATGGTATTGTAAAACCTTCAATGACATATACGTGAAACTCACCAACAAACCTCGATTCTTTTCAATTGCAACAATTGTGTTTTCTTCTTATTCTAGACCAAATTGTTTCCGGACGCTTTCAGTTAGCTCTTCACATACATATAACTATGATCTACAATTCATTTACCGAAATATTGTAATATATCATAAAAAGTTTGATTAACTTATTTTCTTATCTTGCAATAAAACTTTATTGCCTTCTGTCACTGCTAAACCATCCTCATTAATATCACATAATATAATTCCGCCTTGAAATTCATGTTTATATCTGAATCTTAACCTATAATTTACAACCGTTGACTAACAAAGCGGAACTATTTACGCTGAGGTGATTGCCAACTGTTCGCTTTTCAGCGCATACCCAACTTATCGTTCAGACGTTATTGCTAACTCAATAACTCAACTGTTGATGTCGGCTGAACACGGCTATAAAAAGAAATTAAATAATTGTAAAAACAAACGATATACTATTCATTTTAACGTAGATATGTATCATATTCTCGAAATTCATTTCAGTTAGGTCTTGTCAGGCACCGAATTCTATCAAAGCCCGTCCTGACTTCTCGCCCGCACAGTGAAGTTTATTTAGCTGATTTCTCGCTAGTTCTAGCTTAATACGCCTGAATTCTGGTGACGTCAAAATCAAGGCAGCTCAAGGTCCACGATCCAAACAACCGCCATATTGGATTTTTTCCTGTGCATTTTATATGGCTGTTTTATTAGTGAATGTTTAAATGTGATTTGTATTGATATTGAGATTAAATAAGGACTATTTTTGTGTTAGGTATATTACTTGAAATGATTTATATAGCGGTATATAACAATAACGGAAGTTTTCTTTTTATTTTCAGAATTACAAACGGTTTAATCGTAAGGAGCCACAATACCTGTATTAAGCATTACTGTTTTTCATATTTTTCTAAGTTAAAGTTGTAATTTTTAATTAAATTCTCAATATCAATACAAATCACTTCCAAATATTCACTAATAAAACACCTATTTAAAATACACAATGTAACGAACCATTTTAAATTCTAAAACATTCGCGCCTAAGTGGGGGCGTGGCTATCACAGCGTTTTCTGCGCATGAGGATATTTCAGTCAGTTGAAATAATAGTTTTGATGTGAATATTCGAAAATATATATTACTCTCTATAAAACAAGAACAACCTACGAATGTATTTGTTTAATTATATTTCGTGTGTTAAATAAACGCTAAAACAGGACAAAATCCAATATGGCGGTTGTTTGGATCGCAGACCGTGATCTGCCTCAAATTTGACGTGAGAGAATTCACGCGTATGCATTTGGTGGCAGAATTGCACGTTTAGCTGCTGGCGAAATTTTTAACGGAAAACTATCAAAACCAGCTTAATTTCTAGTGGATTTTTGTAAGAATATATATTATACTAAAATTTGGATATGTACTGTGACGTTTAACAATTGTTATTTTATGTTATGATTTGATACACTGCTAAATTCATTGCAGTGACTAATAACAAACCAAATGTTGTTGAATCACGACTACTATTACAATACAATTTACGTATAATCACTGGCACGAACGAAAGTAGCTTTTGTATACATAAATCACCAACCCCAGAGGGTATTTGGAACTACAGACATTGTATTCACTCTAAGAACAGCAAAAATTAAGTGTTTGTGTTTTCCAAACAATCTTCTTCCAGCCATCATGAGAAAGCGGCAATGTACACAAAAGTTTAGGAAAGAATTTCTTTGCAAAATTCAAACTGACGATCTTTTTTTTCAAATCTGGCGGAATTTCAACCGCCATCTAACGGATTAAGTTTTCATCCACTGGCAACATTGGTCACGAAATTTTACGCAATGAGATCAAAAGAGCCGACAAAGAGACGATATTCTGATTGTTAGATATTCTGTTCCGCCACTGTTGAAATGGTTCCTGAACAAATACGAAGCATGAGGCGACATTTTAACATTAAGATTTTCGATTCAGAACCCGAAAAAAAAGCATGACGCTGCGTAACTTTTAGGTTATATGTACATACGTAACATGTAAGCTCTTACAATTAAATTCGTCTTCACCAAACCACCCTCGTCTAGGACCTTCTTGGCGGTTTTAATTTCTTCATATGTAGTTATTCGAGGATTGTTCGGCTGACAAACTGGATCTTCCAATTCGTCTGGTTCTTCCTAAGGGAGTTGGATCAATCGCTATTACTACTCATTTTTAATTTTAATTAATATTAGTAATTTAACTTACGGGTGCGGCGGTTCTTGTAATGTCTTTGTTGGAACTTTCCTCACACCTGCAAGTGAAACTCATTTTTGAATTTTTGAATAACATGAGTGTATCTGAAGAAGAAACCACAAATTTGATAAACACTAGAATTTGGAATATGAGAGCAAAAAAAAAGGTTGCTAAAGGTATTACAAGCTAGGTTTGGAAATGAAATGTCAAGTATTCTGACGTTTTTATTTATTATGTCGTTTTGGTTACTTTGTCATTGTAAAAAGAAGTAAATGCATAAATACATTATAAAACTGATTTACAGGACATTCAGTCCGAAGGAAGAAGTATCTACAGAAGTACAGAGCTTATGAGAGTTGTGTATAATATTTCCAAATATCTCATAGTACAAGAAATCTATATTTAAAGTGGGTATACATTTTTAAATCTTCGGAATTTTTAAAACCAGTTTTCCTGCAGATACTGATGTTGACTTTAAGCATTGAAATAGTTTTATTTATTTAATGCTATAAGTAGTGTCAGTTCTCTTCTCTCAAAGTTGCACAAAACAGTTGCATTATTTTAACATATACGTACAATTATCTCAAAAAATTATGACCGCAGTTAGTAAAACGAATTCGTAGCTGTAATTCTAACATATCCACTTTAAACGCAATGCCATCGTTATCCGCGACGCAATGAACTATCATCTCGAAAGATAAAACCCTTTACGGTGCCCGACAAAGACACCGCTACCTTTTCGGCGATTTACATTCTCAGAATTAAAATCTTTGTAGTATTCGCCAAAGAATTTTATATAATAATTCTGATTTTCAATTCTCTTGCTCACGTGGAGAAGAAAGAATAACGGGACAATTTCTTTAAATAATGTTGTATAATTATTAGAAGAATTAGAACTTTCTAAAGCCGTTACTTCTATTCCAAAAGATTATTTTAAGTTTAGTTTTGTAAAAATTTCTGTAAAAATATGGATGTATAAAATATTTTCGGCAATTTCGAGCCAATCGAAATGAAAAATTGTAAGTAAGTAAATAAATTTATTGATTTATAACATCAAAACCAGCCAACATACACAACAACACACATCTATGGCAAATATATGGTAAAAAAGAGTAAAATGTTAAAATCTCAATTTATTCACAACTGTTGATTAATGTTTTAATTCAAGTGTAGCTTTGCCACAGTATAGAAAGATAACAGTAGAGACAGATTGGCTTCCCGCTCTCGTCCGTTTTTCGAATCGTAGTAAAATGAGCGTGGCCGGTCATAAATAATCGTATTGCACAGCACGTGAATCGTGTACGATCGTGCATTTCATTCAAGAAAATTTTGGCGGGGTGCTAGTGTTTATAGCAGCACGTATGTATGTGTATGTATCAATCACGATAAATTAAATACCACGTTTAGGCACTTAGGTTATGTCGCTGTGATGTTCACCCCCATTTTATTTTTAAATTTCGTTTGTTCACTTGATCTCTTATTTGTGAATCTTGGTTTACGTGTACGGTGTATTAGCCACACATTTTATTATTATTTTTTTCATAGACAGTTTTACATACGTTTTTTGTGTTCAGTTTTAAGTGATCATTCATAAGTATTTTAATATAATCAATTGTACACTTAAATGTCAAAAACACTCACAACTATGGGACTAATAACACCACATACTATGAAAAGGTGTTTTAAAGTATGAAGTGCAGTTCAATGTTTACAGTAAAAAGTACCCGAGAGATCAACATTTAATTTTTTGTTTTTATTAAAGGTTGTAATGTAAGCAATACATCATAGCAATCATTGGTGATGCTTGATGATGGAACCAGAGGAATTTGGATCAACTACCTGCATTGGTTACAATCGTTGGCATACTCCCAACTGCAAGAATAGTGCGAGAAATAATTACAATTTAAGTTTTTTCGCAAAATTCGTTGCGATACGTTTGGGGATATTTAATATGGAAATGTTTCAATGTTCACAATTGTGATGTTTGCGAAGCATTTTCCCAGCAACAGGATCAGTTAGACAATTCAACGTTATTTTACCATTTAAAGGCATATGAGCATGCGAATAAGCAGAAATTTGGAAAATTAAAAACCTTTCTTTTATGTCATAATATTAGAGAAAATATTTTTGAATAATTTTGAATTAGTATCACCACCACTGAAGTGTTTGGAAAAATTCATAGCACAGTTCAGTTCTATTAATTTTGAACATCCAGGTCAAGAACGCGATTATTTACACATTGAAGTTTGTAATTTCAAGATGTTGGGTTTCAGGGTACACATAAACACATTAAATAGAAGCACATGTGAAATCGGCAGAAAAAGCTTGACAAAATGAAGTGACAAAGCCATATAACTTTATAAAGTTGTCAATTATATCAATATGTAAACTTTCGACTTGCTAGCTTTCGTTGCTAGAATAAATTGTTGACCAGTACATTTGTATGTAATCTCTAATGAAAACTTTCTGTTTGTAATATTTTTCATTGTCTATATTGTAGGCATAGCAAATATAAACTATTCACTACTTATGTCTTTCAATATTAACCTGTTTACTCTTACCTGGAATTAACTGGCAAAAAGCCCATCACAATGTCCAGTATATCGTGTATGCATTGGTGTTATAATAAAAGCTTTCTAATCCAGACAATGCATATTTTTTCTGAGAAGCTAGACTTAATAAAATTCACATTATTTTGTAACAATATTGGAGAACGACGTTTCCATATTATAGGTAATTTCTTTTAGTTAATAATATAATTAAATTACGGCAATAGAAAATTTAACAGATCGGTATTTTTCAATAGATTAAGTGCTATCGACTAGGTATATTACTAAATTTCAAATCAAAAATGCCACTATAAATAAAGTGGCTTATTTTATGCAATTTTATAATTTTGAATATATAGGAAATTTTGCGTTCAGGTAAATAAATTCACTTCTACACTTTTATAATATTTACTTACAGTTGCGTTATTATTATAGGTTATAGTATCAATAATAACGAAATGTCAATTTATTAAAACATTTCTACAAAAAAAATTGGTGATATGCACATTGCATGTTTATAATTCACAGCTAATATTCTTACACCGACTTTTTCTCTTGCATCTACTAAATTTCGACCCATTCAATAATAAATATGTTATAACTCTGACATAACCTCCGCTATAAAGCATAGAGATCAAATTTTTAAATGTTCCTACATTTTTCTGGTAGACGCATAGGATGCGCGTGGCCGTGCACTCCGTAGCATCAATGTGATCAAGGTCATTAAAATAGGACGAAGAATTTCATTCATAAAAAGGGGTTCTGTCAGTACTCATATATTTCTATACTGTGGCTTTGCTTTAGAAAGCTTGTTTAGATTGAGGTTTACTTTATTTATCTTGTCGCCATCTAGTAGCGTTGGCGTATATTTCTACAATTTAAGGGCATTTCGTGTGTGTTTACAAAGTATTTTCGTGGCTTTTCTAGAAAATCGAATTGTAAAAATACCTTAACCCTACCCTAATACATTTTGTGGAAACTTGTAAATGGAAAGTAGGAAATAAAATACTAAAAACCAGTGTAGTGTAAAGATCGATTGAAAATATAACCATTTTGTAGTACACTAGTTTATTATTTATTCACATTTATAACATTTTCTTAATTCAATAACTGAAATAACTAAATTAAAACAAGCTACTTCTTCTAATGTTTTTTTTTTCATGTTTACAAGAAACCACTAAATTTACTATGGAGCAACTATTATTACTCATAATATTGTATTATTAAAATCTTTATGTTTAAATTGCTGATGTAAAGTATAGGCAACTAAAAATACATCCTACAAAATTAACGTGTATTTTGGGTTGCATATACAAAATAGGTTAAAGCGTCTACTTTCAATGATAAGAAAATAAATGTTAAAACTTATTAATATCTTTTATTGCGTTGTATTATCATACTTATTATATACTACATTAACTAATAAAAAATATAACTAACGATTCATCCTAAAAGACGCAATAAACAAATAATTAATAACTATGAATTTTCCTTCGGCTGTTTCCGTCAAAAAACGTGGGCTGACGCATTCGATTCGAATTCAAATCCACGAAATTGTCATTTTCGTTTTAATTCACGTGTCCGTTCTATTTTTGGTCGATCGAAGCCGTTCGTATTGAAAATTATTTATGTAAAAAATATCGAGGATCGTCTCAAGAACAACGCGGCGACTGAAAAAAGACAACAAATGTCGTTAACATATGTATATATATTCAAATATTACTCATCACGTGCACGAGATGTGTAATACGAATTTCTAAGCGGAAATTCCGTTTAGAAGGGCTTACAATTCGTCGCATTATTTCTATGTATTTTAATAAATATCACGGGACGGATAAATTATATACATGTTTAAGTATTTCATGTATGTTGTATTAGCGTAGTTTATTATAAGGTGAAGGTATTTTTAGACGCAGGTGACGTCAAAAAATTATAAATAAATTGAAAATTAGAGCAGACAAACGCACATTGCATGAGAGATATTTTAATATTTGTATTTTTTTTATTTTATTTTTTTCTTAGTTGTGTTATATAGTCAGATAGTGCAGCGCATATTTACCGCACGCTAACTAAATAAGCGGGTGCTGTTTGGCTTTCTTTTTATTCCTCTTTCGGTTCTTTTCTTTTTTTTTTTTGACGTGCATTTATCTACTGCATACGCCGTATGGAACAGAAAGAGAAGTATATTCTCTCCCCCTACGTTTTTATATAGTTTTATGTTAATATTCTACTAAGGACAGGGCCGTTACAATACCTCCCTTTTAAAGGTTTTGTTTACATCGGGTACCCGTCGGAAAGTACAGTCTTATCCAACAAATTCGCTTTTGTTATATATACGTATATTCCTTTTGCGTCTATCGTGGTCCCTTATATATTCGCCTTACAAATATTAAAACATAACGCAGCGTCAGTGCAAATCGATTAGTTTTCTGCAAGAGTAGTATTCAAGGCAGAATCTCGTGACGTAAAGAACAGGAGAAGACCGGCTACTCGCATAGGATCTCGGGATTCATATTTTATTGCATTTAAATAAGATATACACACACACTCGCACGTGCAGAGACACAAAGAAATCCTTAACCGGCATTTTGCAAATGGCGCTCGTCACCTCACTATATATATAAATATTATATTTAGATGTGTGGTTTTGTGTTCCTCTTTTTCTTACGGTGTGTAACCTGGGAGTGCGCGGGATTTTTCCGCGAAACTGTCACCGGAAAAGCGCCGGGGGTACACGAGAAAACAGGAGCGAAAAGGTGAGATGTGTGTGTATGTGTTCCTTAAAGTGAAAATCGCACGACACGACACAACAAAGCCGTCTCCGGTCGCCTACCGGACGTTAAACGTAAACAAGAGAGGAAGGAAAAACATCCCCTGCCTGCCATGATTCGGGTGATATTGGCCGTGCGCGCGCCTCAATCCGCGACGTACGTCCGCGTTCTTACATGCGTCCCGCGCACGTTCTTAAACCGCACTTACCTCCTACACTTACGTCTTAGATAAGTGCCGCGAAGCAATATAATTATTTAACCAACATTTTGCATTAAAAACTTTAGTATTGATTTTTTCGCTTAATTTTAAGTAGTGTACGCCGTGTTCGTGTACGTCTGAAGTGGACGGCAGGTAAATTCAAGCGGACATATTAATATAAGCGGTTTATCGTGCATGTGAACATATAAATATTGTATTTTTTCAACATTTTTCCAATGGTAATATTTTAAGGGGGTTAAGCAATATGGCGAGGCGTCCTTTTTATTAATAATTCCCCTGCGGAGGATTCGCTACGCCTTTACACCCGAATCTTGGTAGTTTTAATTCATAACAACGCTTTTATTAATCCCGAATATCGGTGGATTCGTATTAATTTCTCGAGATACTCGTTTCTTAAGATTTGACGCTTATAATTATTATTAGTGTTGCTCAGCATCTTCGCGTTTATTTTCGTGTCAGTGCTACGTATTTTCCTTGTCGATTCTTCACGGAAAAAATAAAAAGTGCAAAACGTGCGTATTATCACGACGGAAGTTTTGTTAGGTTATGTTTTGAAACACCTTTTTTGACTTTTAACCGGTACACATTTGATATACCTTAACACGGAGATTATTTCACTCTTTCTAACGTGTTTTGAATCTAATTTAAAAACAAAGACGGTTTTACCATCCTTTTATTTTTTATTTATTCAAGACAAATGTATTCCATTGTATTCTATTGTTCTATATTATGTTTGTTTCTCTTTCAGATTTTTATATGAATATTCTTCAATAAAGAGAGAGAAATCATCTATTTTATAGGAACCATTTTAATAAAAAAAAAGCAAAGAGAAATAAAATCAATCGTAACTACTTAGGACAATATATTAGTATATATAAATTTACCTGCGCAGTACATAGATGATTATATGTACATGTTTGCGATAATAACAATAATAGCTGTAGTAGATATAGTAGTAACGTAATAATAATAATAGCATTATCGAGGAAAGCAGAAAGCTACGTATTATTACATATTTAGATATATATCCATTATATTTCAAAAGCTGCACAGTGGAACGGAATCAAAATAGATCATACATAAAGAAAAAATGGTGACGACACCGCCTCAGCAGTTTTGCGTCCGATGGAACAGTTACCAGTCCAATCTGCAGAATGCCTTCCCGAAACTGTTGATATCTGAGCATTTCGTCGATGTGACCTTAGCCTGCGAGAGCGAGATGCTCAAGTGTCATAAGGTCGTTCTCAGCGCTTGTTCTACTTATTTCGAGAAATTACTTCTTGACAACCCCTGCCAGCACCCGATTATATTTATGAAAGATATGAGGTATGTAAAGAAATTATAATTTATTTATTATTTCTTCAATTATTAATGGATACTCTCCTTAGATAACAATTAAAAGTATGTAATATGTACTATGTTGCTACTAAATTTCCTTTTTCTGATTTCCAATGCTTACTACAGAAAAACTGACAGTTAAAACAATTTTTGACAGTTAAGAAATAGCAGTGAATAGGTACCTTGAAAATCTGCTTTAATGGCAAACTTTTTCTCGTATTGAATGCCATAATTAAAATATAATACTATATTTTAATTAAAAAAAGTTATTTTTTAAAGATTAAACAAAGCTGATTTAGAGACCACCTGTATAAAATTGAGTTGTGTTGACATATAGATATATAATATGCGAAAATGTCAAAAATAATTGGATATGGAGATTAAAAAAACTGTGATACTTAACTGTCTTTAAATTCCAATTCCCAACTCATTATAATTAAGAAAAAGTAATACCATTATATTTAACCTTTACAGGATTAAATTCTTCATGTTAGGTTTTTTTCGTGTATTCGTATATTACGGCGATAAAGGATATAAGGGTATGTTTTTGAAAAATTAAAATATTCTACATAAAAATGAGGTGTTTGTTATTATTTTTTTTATCGTGTTAATTTAGCGGCAATAAATCACGAAAAAACAATTGACGATAATAACCTGCATATATACAGGTGTCCCACTGAAAGCTAAATGTTTGATTACAATGTTACATTTTTAATGAAAAAAATCTGCTCCAGTCTAAACTGTTATAGAATTCAGTGTTGCATAAATTTATTTATTATTATTTCTTCTAAAAACAATTTTGATTATGTGAGGTGTAATGCAATAATAAAATTTTCGTTGATGAAAATACATATATGAACTTTACAAACAATGTAATTTGTTTTTTTCTAATTGGCAGCTTATCTTTTTGTTTGTGCCAGATTATTACTCGTGCAAAACTCGTTTAATCAATAGATATGCTAAAATTATGATGTTTGATTGTTCTTATGATTTAATAATTTGTTATACCTCAATGATCCATAATATAAGTACGTTTAGTAGCATGAAAGTCCGTCAGAAGACCTTTGTAAGAAAAAACAAAAACGATTATCAGCAATGTAGATTCCAGTGATAAAAAAAAGTCACCGGTCCTAAGATAAACCCACGCGGTACTCCGTACTCCTTCGAAACATAAAACTAGTGGGTTGTACTCTAAGTGTTGTCGCAAATTATAGCATAGATTACAATATTTAAATTTAAAATTTTAAAGATTACAAATGTACTTATGATATTTTATCTTGAAGCAATAAATTCTGTATCAAATCATTGCTTTCCATTTCGAAGTATTTACAATTGTACCGAAACACTGCAAAGAAGTAAAATTATTATTATGAATAAGAAAGGTCCAAGAACATTGCCTTGTGGAAACACCATCCATATTACCCAATCATAATATTAGAATAAACATCGCCCTCTGTCCTTAACTGAATAATTTGATGTCATTCATATACATTTGTTATACTCGTATAACAAATCATGTTACACTCTTAATATACATAGCTGGAGAATTTATCAGCAATGTCTGGCAATTGAATTGCAGATTCACTTTAGATATTTTTTGTAGTGCTTTCACACATTTCATTTTCTGCGATTTGGTTATAATATAGCAAATATCTGATTCAAAACTGATAATAGCGACATTTTTCTATTAATATGGATGCTCTTTGAACAACTAAATTCATTTATTTTAAATATATTTCATTATGAACGATTTGTATTACAGATTTCTTGATATGCAACCTTTTTTATGAACGTTAGTATTTAGTAATAAACAATAGTTAATCTTATTTTAGATAATATTTTCAATAATACAGAAATTGATCTGATTTTATTATATATATTTTTATACTAGAAAACTTTAATATGTTCTTGTATAAGATTTTATACAAATTCAATTCTAGTTGTCTTCAGTAAAGGGTACTTTAGATAATGTCTATTAGAAGAAATATTCGAGGCTTTACTAACATAAAACAGGAAATTTGAACTTCCTAATTCCATTTCACTTTTTGCCTATTAGTGTTTTTAATAGATTTATGAAAACATTCAACCGAAAGTGCGTTTATAGCTTTATGAAACATTTAGTGGTTTTACGTTTGTTACATTGGATCAATAATCACAAATGTGACAGTGATAGCATACACAAAATAGCATAAAAACATGTTTTATAAGTACTTGTCAATCATTACGTAGCTAGGAGTTTTTTTTTTTACTTTTGATTTCGAAGCAGTGTATATTTGAATTCGTGTTTTAAAGTCTGTCTTATGACACTCATTTTTTTTTTAAATTTTACTTTAAATATGTTTGGAAGTTAATTTGTAAAATAGTTATTGGTTTAAGCCAGCTTTAAACATTCAGAAGGGTACTTGAAAGCTAGCGATAGAAGGCTAGCACATCTACTAATAAAATTACAAATATACTATGTATGAAAAATAGCAATCAGCATAGTTTTAGTTTAGTTTCCAGTAACAATAACTTCATTATTGTATTTGTCAATTAATGGGGAGTGGACCGTTTTGGGTTTGGAGAAATTTGCAAAACTGCGGGCAGATTATTTTATAATAAAAAAGGACTTTTTTTTATGTATTTCTAAGGCTCTTAGATGCCTTAGGTTAAAAACATGGTTATTTCTTCATTTATGTTTGCAAGTAAAAGTTGGGTAACATAAAACGTAACCATTTGTTAAATATCAATTAGTTCACAACTGATTGCTGTTTGTAAGTAAGTTTACTAAAATTTATAGTTCATGAGAGCCAACTTGAAACTTTGACGTTTTCAAGTAGGAATTTGAAGTTTTGTTTCTGTTTTCTGCATGGATCATTATCTTCCGTTGAAAAAATATTTGATATAGGATCTTGTGGGGTAAATATAAGACATTTTTCAAACTTTTATGATTAAACTGACAAAATAAAATTATTAAATAGTTCAAACAATGAATTCCTACACAAGGTTGACAAGTCTTTTCAATCATAAGTAGCTCCCTTACTTAAATATAACTATAAGGAAGAAAGAAAATAAAATTGGTGTCTGACTTTTACCACCCGTTGTTTGGGGAAAATATGAGACACTTACGGACAAATGTCAGAGATCTATATAACTTGCTTGTTGATTGTTACTAACAATTTCTTGGGTAATAATGAGACAGAGCATGCAAAACTGCACATATTTCACCTTCAAAAAAATAGGTATATATATGATAGACGAGAACACTTATATTCTTTACTTACATAAGAAGACTTAATTAAAAACTTCAAATAAAAAAGAATGTGTAAAAAATTATTTTTAACATATTCCATATGTATTAAAGTTAATGAGAAATGTGTAGTGTCGATTAGTTCTTTCCGTGCCAGCGTAAGGTGTAAGTAGAGGAGGCAGTTTTAAAATAACATCTACTAAAACAAATATCTCACTTTTGTCTTTTATGACGTAGAAACTTGACATTATATTTGTCTTTACTGGGAACCGAGTTTACCTGTCCTACATAGTGAACAAGCAAAGATATAGTAAAAGTTTCACAGAGATCTTTAAACGTTTTTAGAGGGTATATTAGTAACATTATTAACAGCACAAACTAAAACCAAAACTTTATCTTTTAATATTACCAATCTTTATTTGTTATTTGTGGTGGTCAAGAGCTAAAGGACAGGACAATATTCTTTAATAGGTACTTTAAAAGTAATGAAGGTAAAAAAAAAAATTTCAGGCTGTCTCATTTTTACCCAAGGTTTTGAGTGTCTCATAATTACGCCACAAGAGTCTCTTAGACAACATACGTGCATAATAGATGGAGTACTGGAAGGTCTTACACAAAAAAGTGTAGTATTATCAGCTGTAAATTAGTTATTAGTTGCTCTGGGATTTTATGCTACTAATACTGATTGAGGATGATCTTCATAGGTACATAAAATGAGTGCATGCTACACTACCGGCCATTGAATTTAGGACAACTAGTTATTAATTACGTCTAATTAAATAAAAACAACAGGAATTCGAAAGAAAATAAACATGTATTCGTAGAAAGAAAATATAACAAATAAAAAGAAGAAATAAAAACTAAAACAAAAGATTCTCATTCAAATAGTATATTTTCTTCTCTTCGAAGTCAAAGTTAGCTTTCAATACGGCCCGGACCACTCATGGCATACGCTCTGTTAATTTTGTCAAGAGTTTCCTGCGAAATATTGTTCCATTCAGCTTGGAGAAGTCGCCGCAGGTGCTTTTTCGACTTTCCTTACTCGCCTGTCCAGCTCATCCCACAGTAATTCGATGGGGTTCAAATCCGCACCCTGCGGAGGCCAGAGCATGATTTTGCAAAACATTATTCTCTACTTGAGACGCGAGATAATCTTTGCAGATCCGTGCCGTGTGTTTGAGGTCGTTATCATGCACAAACACGAAGTTCTCCCCAATCAACCGCAATCCTGACGTTACAACATATTCTTCAAATGTGCGTCTATAATTTTCTTTGCGCATAATGTCAATTCCAATGTTTACGAGATCTGCGGTCCCCACACTGCTAAAACAACCCCAAAACATAATTGAACCACCAGCATGAATTACTGTGGGAACTCCACAATCGCGCAACATTCGCTCCTTCTTCGTGCGTCTTAAAAAACCCTGCGCTTCTGCCCAAATACTTCGAATTTGGAGTCGTCAGTCCAAAGAACGTTTCTGAAATTTTCTGCGGTCCAATTTCTATAAATTAATCGTTTTTGGCAGTTCTCACGACGGAGTAACGGTTTTCTTACCGCAACGCGATCGAATAAACCGACTTCCCTTAAGCGGCGTTTAGTTCTTGTTTAAAATATAGGTCGTTCGCGTCCTCTATTCATTTCCGCTGCGATTTCGAGCGCCGTCAATGGCCGATTTCTCGTACTCAACACTTTAAGGTGTCGAACTTTCATGAGGGTTGTTATCCGTGACGGACCTAGGTGGTTCCGATCTTCGAATGTTCCGGTATCTCGGTAGCGACGAATAGTGTAATGGACTGTAGATTTTGTCACTCCAATTTTCTCTGCTGTCACACGCACAGAATATCCTTGCTTGTATAATGTGACAATAACCGATCTCTTTTCTACACTTATCGGCTTTTCTTTCGGCATTTTTTAAATATTATTTTCACAAACACCACAATTGAACAGCAGTTTCGTAACTGATTTACTAATAGAATAATTCGCAGCAAGTACGATATCAACTATTCCCTGCTATAGTGGAAGACCTTTAGGGGAGACATTCACGTGAAATTTTACAACACTGTCGACCCACTCCTCCATTGTAAACATGCTTGTCGGCGTTCCTTTAAATATCGTTTGTAATTGTTTTATTAGTGCTATTAGGTTAAATTAAATATCCTCTTTAATAGTCCTATTCTAATGGTGATTTCTGTCTCAAATACTTTGTTGTTATGCTTACTTTATTGTAGAAATTTTTACAATAATGTTAAAAGTATTAAATATTGAAAAAAAAAATGTATTTTTTAAAATTATACTAGTTGTCCTAACTTCAATGGCGGTAGTGTATATAATCAAGCAAGCTTCACAAGAACCAGCGGCATTAAGAACAAATTACTTGTTTTTTTGCCAAGATACTGCTGTGCACTGATGGTACCAGCATAAATGCAAAATCGATTAAAAAATGAACAAAAGTTAAATTTACTAGCTCAGCGGATAAAAATAAAAGGCGCAAAAAAACTATATATCTCAGGGTTACCTCACAATTAAACCTATCATGAAAAGTAAAATGTGGGCGTTTGAAAAATTTGACCTTCTTTAAACTCAAAAATTGAAAAGGTTTATTCAAAAATAAAAGAACAGAAATTTTTAATGACGTTAACAATCATTAATTTTTATTATTATAAAAAAAAAAACATTTAATTACAATTATGCAGGAACAAAACCATGAATTTAAGATTCTGGCCAAAAACAAAAACTGCATTAGACTCTACAATTTACTAAAGGACAATTCAAATCCTTTAACAAAGCAAAGAGGTAAATTTGTTCCAGAAGAAAATCCTATTTCACAAAAAATCCACGTGGTATCAAAATTTAAAACAACCTAAATTAACTCAAACGTGGACAAAACAAGTGTATTAATAAAATAGACATTTAATCACAAGCACAATGCTTCTTTTCACCTACACAGTGGTGATTAACTAAAAAAAACTAATTTGAAAACTAAGAAACGGAAAAATTTAAACTCTTAAACTAAAAAAACTTTCTAGAACAAATATAATAACGGATCTTATACCTAATTTGTGTACACAATAATATAATGCCAATTATTATTGAGTGAGTTCCCTGATTGATGAAATAATATCAAAATAAACGAAACAAAATTCAAAATCAAAATGAAATACCAAAATGGCAGCAATGAAAACAAATTTAAATGTAGTTACACGCTATCTTTAAAGGAACTGCCCTTCAGGGGCCCAAACATCGCATACATATAACAAACAGATGCGTGCCAAGCGCAGCGCATAAATGCAAAGATCATAGAAGAAGAATTCTTCTAGGAAGGACATAAACTACATGATCAAATAAAAATATATTACAGAGTGAAATTACTTTAAACCAACTGAACATTTATATAAACAAATTAAACAAACAAATCAATTCAATTAAAAAAAATCTTATCCAAAAATAAAATATTCATTTCTGAGAGAATTCGCCCGACACATTGATAAAGATTAATCTCTATAAATAAAACAATACTGAATTTACAAACCCCGGGGTGCCAAACCACAGCAACATTAGTTAAACTTAATAAAAAATAATAATTCTGTGAAAATGTCAAATAGATTTCCCGCCCAAGCGTAAAATGTTCCGCCATTGATTAACTTTGACAAATTGGTAACTAAGTTACCGGGGGTAAATCTTTTTACCTTCATTGTTTCGATCCAGGTTTCAAGAGATGCAATCGTTAGTCGACTTCATGTACAAAGGGGAGGTGAACGTGACCCAAGACGATCTTCCATCGCTGTTGAAATCAGCCGAGGCGTTGCAAATCCGAGGTTTATGCGGCTCGGAACAGTTGCTTAACCAGCAGAACTTCCCCGGCCTGAAGACTTCGGGAAAACAATCGAACGGCAACGCGATAGACAAGCCCACGACGGTATCCGCCGGCCAGAAACCTATCGACCAGCAACTACAGCAACAGTTCCAACAGTTGCAGCAACAGATACAGCAACAACAGCATCTGCAATCTCAGCCGAGTTCCAAGGCGATCGTCAAGAAAGAAGACAAGACTGAACAGCTCTCCGAAGGTGGACTGCATCCGTCTTCTTCGGAATGCGATTCGAACGACTTACCACAGAAAGGTTGGTTATAGATGTTTTAATTTTTAAACTATTTAAGACGATCGATCAAATCGATTTCCAGATGAACAGGATCCGATTAAGGAAGAAATGGAGGACGATTCTTATTTCGAAGGTGAATCAGAACTCATGGATACGTACTTAGAAGAAGACACCTCTATGAACAGCGGCGACATGGACGATAAAACACCAGACTTTGCGATTGCCAACGTTTCCTGCCAATATGACGGTAGTCCAGGTAAGCATGCTTGAAACAAATAAAACTTTGACCATATTTGACTAGCAGGTTGGTTATTATATTATACCCTAATTGAAAGTATATTTATCGGCCCCTGTTATCTATTCTTGTACTTTTTAGCGAGCAATTTAGATACCCATGTCGTATTAATTGCTGCTACAAATTCATTCAGTACATTTTTTCATTTTCAAGTTTAAAATACCGAAGTGTTTCTTTCATTTATTTTCATCCATGCAAAAAATTTCTAAGTGGTTCCAAAGCCGTAAATCTGTAGACTAGATACTCCTCTTTTTCATTAATTACATACAATATAACACAGCAAATATCAAGATCTCAATGAAGTAGATGTAAATACCTTTGAGCAATTATCAGTAATACTCCAATAATAATTGAAAGAAACCAAACAAGAAAAAATCAAAGGAAAAGAAGAAAATATACAAAATTACCCTTACAATGAAAACCTGAAAAACGCATATTCTTAAGCAAAGAAACACACCGTATATAATAAAAAATGCAAAAAGAGGATGCTATACAAAAACAAATCGAGAGGTATCGAACACGGAACCATAAAAAATATGCAACTTAATAACTAGAGAAATGAACAAGAAAAATACAAAAAGGCGACAAATTCAAGAAATAGAAAAGGATGAAACTGGATGCAAAATTTAAAATGAAAGAATTAACGGAGGAAAGAGTACAAGACATCATAGTAGCATTAAAAGACAATAAAGCAGCTGAATTCGATAAAATAAAAAAAAAGACACGGCCTTTTCCGCCAATTGATCCGTCATTTCATTACTGATTGTACCCACGTGAGCCTTAGTCCAAAAAATTTACATAACATATCCCAAGTATCTAATAACAAATCCGTTGGATTTTTTAAATTCCCTAACGTCTCTAATCCATAGAAACTATCAGTTATAATATGTACATCCCGTGTAAATTTCCAATTCCTGTCAAAATCAATGGAGTTTCATTGTCTTTTGATAGAAAATATGGAGTAACAAGAAAACCGTTGGGAATAGGTATAGGAAAAGGTTTATCGAATGGACGCAGAATTAAATAATGGATCCGACCAGCTAATAATATACAGGGTGTCACATTTGAAAAATCGAATTTATTCAACTTTGAAAATGATGTAATTGGTCAGCAAATTTTGGATACCCCTGTGTGCGATAAATCAATTGTAAATGTGGATTTCGACAGTACCATTCTTGTCCTTCCGTTTACCCTAGAAGCGCTTACCACCAGTTGAAAATGAATAAAAGGCGCAGTATTGAAAATAAGGGAACATATTTCAAAATAATACCACCACCACAAATAAAGGTATTATATTTCGAGAGGATAGTTCATTGCGTCGCGGATTACGATGGCATTGCGTTTAAAGTGGATATGTTAGAATTACATCTACGAATTCGTTTTACCAACCGCGCTCATAATTTTTTGAGGTAATTGTACTGGCTTTTTGGCCGGCACTATAGTTATACTGTAATAATCTGAGTATACATACAATATCCAAGACGCGTTTGAAAGCCGTGAAGATTGCATTGGTATATTCACAGACTTATCTAAAGCATTTGCGTCTGTGCAAAAAAACTAATATCTAAGCTTAAGTCTTATGGAGTCGGAGAAGTAGCTAGTAATATAATAAAATCATACCTTCTAATAGAACACAAATTGTATCTCTGTCTTATAGAGTAAGTAATCCCTTAGTAATTAAACGTGGGGTTCCACAGGGATCCATATTGGGCCTTTTTTATTCATACTTTATGTTAATGACCTCCCGATACATATGAGTACTTTGAATAACATGATACTAAGAACAATGTATGCTGATGACACAAACTTTACCTTTTGTACTAAACTACTACTTAATCATAATACTGATAAAACTATCAGCAATCAATTTCCCACGCTCAATCTTGGTTTAATGCGAACGATCTTTATATCACTACAGACAAAATCAAAATATGTATATTTTCACTTAGAAAGAATATTGAATTCACTAAAAATTGTGGCGGGAAATTTAAATTTGGCTATTAGGGTAGTTTATGCAATTCGAAAAACAGCAGCTTTTGTTGACAATAATGCGGCGTATAAAGTATATTTTGGTTTATTTCAGTCTGTCCTTTCATATGGGATACTAGCATGGGGAAATGCTTCTCACTCGCAACTACAAAGGGTATTTACAATACAAAAAACAGTAGTACGTAGCATAGTTCAGGCGAGATTTGACGAGCACTGTAAGCCTATGTTTCGTAATCTTAAGATTATGACGCTGTTTTCTTTAATAATTTACGAAAACTTAATATATATTAAAGATAATATTTATAAGCTGTCGTTACATCGAGACATTCATGATCACAACACAAGAGGTAAAGACAAGATAATGGAACGAAGATATCGTACAAATAAATCGCGGGTTATAGGTATAGCACTATATAACGCCATGCCCCAAGGTTTAGTAAATTTGCCGAGTCCCAAATTTAAAATCAAATTAAAAGAAATTTTAATAGATATGTGCTTATACAGCATTGATGAGTTTGAGGAGAGTGTTTCTGACCTGGCAACGTGCAGGCAATCGCAAAGCTGACAATTTTAATGTGTATTGTGAATTATTGTACAGTGGAAATCATGAATGTTTGTAGTTACGTCATATTTGCTTATGACGTATGCAGCGTCTGAAACAAATTCTGGCACGCCAACATTGTTTGCAATGAACTGTACGAAATGACAATTGTCAAATTGAATGAGGTTATACGCTGTTTTAATAGATTTTCTTTTATAACTGAAAGGATTGGTTGTTTTTAGTCAACGTTGCGTTTTAACAACAATCATGAGTAATGCAACTAATAGAATTCTAAATAGTGAACTTTTCTATTGACAATGCTTTCGTGATCAGGCTAAGCTTATTATTAAATGTGTTCTCAATGAAATAATGTATTACCGCAATAATGTAGTTCTCATATCAAAAACCTATTTGCAAATAAAAATGTAGAAATTATTCAAGCAACATAAACGTATTTAGTTTAACATACGTTACCAATGATTAATTAAACAAAAGATGATATTTTTATTTTATGTAGCAAACATAATTTCTATACAATGGTATATACAAAACATAATATGTAGTAAATTAAATCAAAATATGTCAATATTGAAAGAAAAAAATAGTGCAATTAAAAATATATTTAATTTGTGTCTCATCTTCTGATCCACAATTAACTGTCAGAACAAAGTCTTCTATGTTGTTTCGCGTTCGTACCACTCTTTAATTAATTTCTCTGTGTGATTTATGCAATTTTGCCATATGTCTGGTGTACAGCTATCCAAGCTCTCTTGCCACATTTCCAATACCTGTTTATCGCCATAACCATCCCGACCAATATACTTATTGTAATATCCTTTCGCATGTGCCCATATCAATTCGATAGCATTGAAATCGCAGTGATACGGAGGAAGTCTTAAAACTTCATGCCCATGTGCTCGAAGTAATTCGTCAATAACATAAACCTTTTCTTTCCTATGTCTCTTGGTTATTTCCAGAAGTTCGCTCTTATTCATCATATTTTCATAGAAAATGTTATTGTTATTTAGCCACGCAATAATGTTTCCTTTGGTCCAACTTTTACAATTTGTATGTCAGTTTTAATTTAATAATAACCAATTATAATTTACCTCATGGACCGCATCAACGGATATTAAAGGACTTCTATTTCGCTTTTCCTCCTCGAAATACACTAGTAAACGACTGACCATCTCTTGGCAACAAGAACTAAGTCATTTACCGGG
Organism: Protaetia brevitarsis; assembly: GCA_004143645.1. Classification (NCBI taxonomy): domain Eukaryota; kingdom Metazoa; phylum Arthropoda; class Insecta; order Coleoptera; family Scarabaeidae; genus Protaetia; species Protaetia brevitarsis. Next base: position 683,071 of record RXPK01000282.1, on the reverse strand, counting down.
CATCTTGAACTGTAACCTAACAAAATGTTGTAAGTCTTTGTATGTTTCTCTAACACCTCTAAACTTACCACAAACTAAACGATTTACTTCACTTATAGCTCTGAAAAGAATTTTTGAGACAAGAAATTATAGAAGTAAATAAAAATTCAAAACTAAAGAAGGGGAATAAACAGTAAAAACGAGTGAAAAACAGATATCAAATGTCAACGGAGCGGTAAAATGAATTAAAATTTCGTGGTTGCATGACAGTTGCATGCACTGTGGTAAACATTATGAAAGCTCTTATTTACGCATTACTCGACCGTATTCTATCTCACTTCAACTAATTTGTTGGTACTTAATAAAATATGGACGTATAGCTTAAGTAGCTACGACTTATGTTATATACTTCTATCTTGCTTGTGTATATGAATGCTTCCAATTTTTTGAAACTACGCCTGTCTTTACTTTACCGACCTGTTAATGACGTAACTACAAACATTCATGATTTCCACTTTATTTGTGTTGACGCGTAAGTGTTTCAGCGCCGCCCTTTTTGCCACTGCGCAACTGTCACGAGCGATTTGTCGAGTTGTATATTATTCTTCTCTAGGGCCGAGAATATCTCTCGGTGATTGATCCGCAGAGAATATCCGAATAAAGTAGGGTGACATTAGTACGAGAATAGTCAGCAGAGGGCGTCATAATCGATTTAATTGAACCGATAAAGATGTCGCACCTTTCTTTTTTCCCATTCCAGGTTCGGCTAATCGACGCATACGCAGATCAGACGAAGAACTGAGACGAGCGGCGGAATGCATAACGAGAGGACAGACCTTCCAGACGGTCAGCGACCAGTTCAACATCCCGATCTCCACCATACGGTTTTACATGGCGCGAAAGGGCATCCTACCGAGACGCAAGAGGGGCAGGGCGTGCGCCGGCCCCACGGCAGGAGTACCAGTCACCCCCGCGTTCAACGCCTCGGGGAACACCAGCCCCATCGGACCACCCTACCATATCGTCCATTACAAATTGCCCGCCTTGGGCGTGTCCAAACTCAAGTAAAAGCCACGCCTCCCGCCCCCCCTCTTATCCGGTCAGTAAGAAACAACAAAAAAAAAAAAACATAATAATAATAATAACCCACCGCGCACCCACCTAAACGTCAGATCAGGTCGATCAGATTGAATTAAAAATGGAAGAGATTCGATTCGTTTAAGTTCCGTTAACCACGAAAAAAAAGCAAAATTTTCAATCGAGGAAAAAAATAGATCTCGAAAGTTCAGTTCGGCCTCACCGACGACTTTCAACATATCAAATCTGGAATCTCCTTTTCGATTTTCTCTTTGTATCTCTATTAATTTAATTAAGCAATGCAATATATCGAACGATTGTTAGTAATATTAGCCGTAATATGAATTTTAGTTTAGCGTGTTATGTAGTGCCGAGTATTCTCACCTTATTTATTCAAAACATCATTTTTTTTTCTCTCATTTATATTCGATTAATTTTTAGCGCGTTGAATTTGAATTTTGCCGCTCTTTCTATTGCTTTTTTTTAACATTCGACAAAATTGAAGTCTTAAAATGGCTGTGAAAACCACCTGCATACTTACAAAAAAAAAAGCACCATAATAATAATTTTGACAGCTGTCAATGTCAACGTCAACGTCAAACTTTTAAAATTGGCTTTTATTTTAAACTGTTCTCTCGTTGATTCTTTTTTCAACAAAATGCTTTAATCGATAGAAACGGCTGCAAAATTTATTTTCCCATGACTGCTACTTAATTATTTTCTTTTAGATGATCCTGTATACATTCTAAGTATTGATTAAGTGTGTGTCGTTTTTTTCGTTTTATAACCTAGTTTTTACTTGCTCCATTATTAATCTCCGAACTGAACGAAACCACTTTTAGGTTATAAGCTCCACTTGCTGTCGTCCGGAAGGGCAGCGATAGCATTTGTACTGACGACTTTTTCGTTCTAGAAACCGCACATAACCTCAGATTTAAAACAAAAACAAAACAAACATGGTAGCAGAAGTGAATCCCCAATTGAATTAGGGAAACGATCGTAGTTTCTATATTGTTATTATTATACTAATTACATACAGTATAGCAGAAGAAATGTTGATAATAAACAAGAAAAAAAAATAATAGTATGATCCACTCTGTTCGTGTTCCTCTCGTAATAATAATAGTTTCATTTCTCGTATTATTATATCGGTACATCTCCATTAATCTTATTTATTTCACCTTTAATTTATTTCGATCTCATTTAATTATCTCTGTTCTCTCTCCTCCTCATGACTAATAATCCCGTGTTCGTGTGAGTTGTACTTAAAGCCAAAGAAGTATTTTTTTTGTGCTTTTATAATCGTGTTTTGTCGTGATGATGTGTTTTTATTTTTATGCGCAGAGTGGACGAAAACTTATTTTTTTATTATTTTTAGTATACCAGAGACACCACAGCTAGGTGCCAGAATTGCAATGTTATTATAAATAAACTAAACTAATAATGAAGAAAAAAAAAACAAAAAACAAAGTTGTACATGAACAATCGTATATTATTATGTAATGATAGGTACATATATATTTAAAAATAAGGGAATAAAAAATACATAATAACAGGATACACTTGAAGAAAATATATTATATATTTATTATACGATTAAGGATGCAAAATATAAAAAGAAAAATGCAGATTATAAATTGCTCAGTTCTCATTTATTCAGGATTTTTTTTTTGTTTAAAATTTTATTGTCTAAATCGTTATGGGGCTTTCTATGTGATTAAATCTATTCTAAAATACATGTTTATTAAAATTTTATTTTAGATTAAATTTTTTAATAATAATAATATCAATTTATTGGCTCACAAATGTATATAACATTTTAAGCATATGGGCAAAAAAGACTAAATCATCTAATGATGTTCTTCCTTCCTTTACCCTTGATTCATCCAAATTTTCGTAGATTTTGTCTAAAACGGTCATTTCCTCTACCTAGCAGCCCCAATTTTGTTCTATATTCCTTCTAAGGACTGCTCTTCTTTGATTGACACCCTTTTCGGGTATCACTGCCTATTCCATAAAACCAACTTCAAAATTTATTTTACTAGCATCTATTTCCAAAGTCCTAGAAATGTGAAACCAAAAATTATATCTATCACTTTCTAAATTGTAATTTATTTACTACTACGTTCAAATTATCTATTTTATTATCGGTTCCAGCACATAATCAGCCTTCTTCAGGCGAAAAACAGAAATAATTAAAAAGGTTATAGTCATTATCGTATCGTATCGAATATTATAAAGTTTAATGCGGTGTCGCAGGTGAACCTTCTCCGGACTTACTAACAAACAAGGTTTGATCCTAACATAAACTGACAGCGATATCTTGTACCCTTAAAAATAATAAAATAAAAATATTAAACCATTAGGCAGATTTAGGCTAAACTGAATCTGCCTAATGAAGATTTGTTAAACTGAAACCGGTAGCAGAAAGATTGTAGTAAATAGTCAATTAATTAGGAAGCACATATTACATATTTTATACGTCTGATTAAATGAAAAAGTTCGGTATTAACAATTAATTTAATGTCGTGAATTGGATATTATATTGTTCTAATGGAATAAAATAATAATAATAATAATTTATAATTTGTCATAAGTTAAAAAAACAACAAAGTTACAACATACAGATTCTTACAAAATTCACTTTGTACATATGCATAATCACAGTTTTCACAGAAGTATTTAAGTACTGGTATCTCCAAAGTTTCTAGTAAATAACTTTTTAGAATCAGAAACATTTCGTTTAATTACAAAATTTAAAAATAAATAATTGCTGATAGCATAATAATTGTTATTATATTGCAAATTTTAACAAAATATGTTCTAACAGCGAGTTGTTATGAAGAAAAGATATAAGTATACAAAATTCAACTATTTTTTCTTTATTGTTAAATTCTTGTAACTATTTTTTTTTTTGCATTTGAAAATAAGGCACCTTTATAAAGATCAACACCTTTGGTGAAAGATAAGACATTGTTTTTTTTTTGTAATGATATAGTTTGTCCCTGGATTGTTCTTTTTTGAGCACAAAGCCTTGTGTAAAGTTTTCAGTAGTGTAATACGGTTTGAATGCAAAATTTAAACTTAAACCCAAAATCGAATTTAAACTAATACTGCAAAACCGCGCATAAGATATCCTGCTTTTAATTTGACTTAGAAGTATCGATTTGATTCATACGGACAAAAATCGTTGGTGCCGTTGGTTAAAACATAAAATAGACAGGTAGTATTATTAAAATTATAATCAAATAAATGTAATTATACACAAGTGTGTATGAAATTGTATTTTATTTGAGTTTAAATTTTAACTTGTTAGCGAGTGCACAGAAATGGCATTCGAAAATCTTCAAGTACGAGTACAAAGACAAAATAACTCGAGTATATTTTGTACGAGTATTTTGATTCACGAGTACTTATATTGTTTTGACTGCTCATGTACTCGTAATTACGAGTACACCAGTACAATTAATATAATTTTTATATTAAATCTATATGATTTATAAAATCACTCAATTTTATAATTACTTAGTCTCAAAATACTACAAATACGAATGCAGAACTTAAAATGCAGGCAAATATCTTTTTTAATTTAATTTTTTTATAATTAATTTGGTTATTTCTTTGTATTTTGACCAAAAATTTTTAAATTAAACGTAATTCCAATTCCTTACATTTTATGTTAAAAATCAGAGTGCAAATTAGTTTTAGTTAAAGTTTATTAAGAAAAATTAATACGGTTACACTTCGAGTATAACTCTGTCGAATACAGTTACTTGAGTACACGGAGACATGTGTGCTAATAAGTACGTGTTTCCGAGTACACTATGTAGTCGAATACTTAATTCAAGTACACATAGAATTTCTCCCAGATTTGATTATAGACAATGATATTTGGTAAGATAAATGATTTGCTTATAATTTTAAATAGTTTTTAACGATTAATATATAAAATTTGAATTTATGTTGTAGTTCCCTGAAGATGCTCGATTTATGAGCGAAACATGTAAAAGTATACTTGCTAGATTGGATAGAATAGAATTTCTGTTCATTCATTTTACATTTTTTTTTAACAAGAACATTGTCAGTGTAGTAACCTCAATCATTTACGCCTTAAAATATTAATTATAAAATACAATTTATATGTATTTTAAACAATAGTAATGTGACGTCCTAAAACGTCATAAATCACATTCATCGAAATTTATCTTGCTTTAACTATACTGATATTTCTCGCATTTCTTCTACCTTCGTGTTTCTTCTATAATAATAATAAAAAATGATTTTATTTCTCGTATTATAACGGTATATCTTGCATCAATACTCTATTTATATCACTTTTCATTTATTATGATCTAATTAATTGTTTTTTTTTTTCATCTTCTCATCACTAATCTCCTATGTTCACGTGAATCAAGCCAAAGAAATATTTCGTCTTATTAATTCATTTATCATGACGTGTTATGTTTTAAATGCTTTAAATATACAAGTGTTTAAGATGTCTTTTTGTACAATTTGCTCATTCAAAAAAGGTTTTTTTTGTTGATTTATAGACGATAGTAAGCCCAAGAATTCTAAAGGCACATTTCAGCTGATTTTCCTCCCAAATTTGTATTAGAACTAAGCTCACTGATTTTTTTTTTTATTTTGTGGAACGCAATAATCTAAAATATGATACAACTACACTTATGGGTACCTGTCATATTTTATTTTTCTTGTATTGCACATCAACTACCAATAAAAGTAATAAGTATTCACATTACGACATGCTTTAACGACTTTTAACAGTTTACTTATTCACAGAATACAAGAACGATGTAACATACTAGATAATTAAATTGTATGTATGGAACAATATAATATTCTCTCTTATAATGCTTCTAAGTTTATCTTTTACTAGCAATTCATATTTAAAATGGAAAAATAATGCATAAACAAAAATCTGTTAAAACTCCTGATAGAACATTATAATATTCAACCCACGGTATTTTTCATCATTGAAAATGTTTATTAAATCAAAGAAACTCATCTACTTTTATTCTATTTGCCTAAACTTATAAATAACGAAAACTTTAAAGGTTATTTTCACCCCTTAAAATATATTTCGAACAATCTATATAGAAAGCTTCATAACACGCATTTTTTTTTTGATTTTCCGATTCAAGTTATTTCCTTACTGTTGGTATTTTAAATTTTTATAATGTACAATTATTATTAAACCCCTCTCTTCCGTTCACAATAAAAGACAAATCAACCAAATGTTGCTGCTATTATTAAAAATAAAAAAATATATGGAAGCAACGGATCATTGAAAAAACAAAATCTAAAATTGATATCGTCGAATTGATATTAATAAACAATTAAAGTTACTTCGAAACTGTCAAATTCGTCAAGAATATCGGAATTGGCGAAATAATTGCAGTAGTAACAAAAAAAAATAATAACGCCAGAGTCAAAATAAATAATTAATAAAGTAAAAGGAAATCTTGTTAGTTCGTAGTTGTATTAAAAAGTATAACCTTATTTGTATTTAGTTATTTACCAAGTAATAATGCCATAAAAAAGATGTGTTTTATCCCGTCTCAGAATGATTATACAGTACATTTGCAGGCCAATCGTCAACTATTTCTTTTTCGCTATCTATTGTAGGTAAATTAATGAGACAAAAGTTTTTTAATGGTAAATAAAACCTTATCTGAAGGATGGTTTTAAAATTTATCATAGTTGGACATCGATAGTAGCAAGTTTCTTATTGTAAATAGAATGGTATTGTGTTTTTAAAGGTAAATTAGTTGTACACATTATTTAAAAAGCCACGACCTGCTTGATGTCTGCTTTATACGGCCTTTCGAAGAATGAGTTGCACGTGTTCACCGCTGGCGCCACTTACCGGCCTTTTTTTTGGAAAATTGCTTACCCTAAACCCTTGTTTATGCATTTCTAGAATACGAAGAAATATATAAACAAGGCTTAAACATTATTGCAGGATTGTGACAGCAAAATGTCTATCTAATTTAAATAAATGTCACATTGACAAGTACCAAAGTTGAAATCACTCAGAATTATTCTAGAGAATATGTTTGCTTCGTTAAAAACCGCCTACTGAGGTTTTTAAAGTTGTATTCCACATCTTATTAGTTATGTCAGTTGTTTAATTAGTTAGTTAATAATTTTGTACTATTTAGTTTGATATAAACCCGGTTGTAATCAACTGTGTCCTCCATTAACATCGTTTTGACGTGTCAAGAAAGTAGTTCTCATGTCTCAAACGTGATGCAGATGTCGCTATTTACCAGAATCTGCTGTAACATTTAATTCGATGTAAATTTGGATGATTCGACAGGCCGTATAAAGCAAACTGTTTAAGTTATCAAACAGGTCGTGTAAAAAAAAAACATTTTATGTCAACCTTCTCACCCCCAAAATTAAATTGCTTTTAATATATTTAAATTTTGGTTATAATTTTGACATTTGCATCACCTTAGAATATATTTTGTGTTTTACTTGAAGACAAAGATATAATTTTGTCAGAGGGCAAGAAAAATAAGTGTTAAATTCTACCGAAAAGACAATTGAATTTTATACAGAGTGTTCACAAATTAAACGTCAAGTTGTATATCTTAGAAAACTCTTTTTGTTTCCCAAATTGTGGTTTAAGAAAATTACTTTAATTTGTAATATCCACCTTGATGCTTGCCCTGTATGAAATTCAGTTGTTTGCATCTGTCTACATGTGCGTATCATAAAATTGTTGCCTTTAATCGCCTCTGAAGGACAGAAAATTGCTGAGTTGCAAAGTTTTTACAAATGTTTGAAATAAAGTTTAAAGATATATAGAGCTACCCAATTATAAATTGTCTTTAAATGATGCAAAATTTTTATAGAATCGCAAATATTTGAAAGAAAATAGAGCTTAGAGATAGACAAGCTTAATATAAATTGTCTTTAAACAATATATAGAATTTGTTAAAAACTGTTTTCGGCCGAAAATCAGATACTTTAATCTCTATATCTTCGATTCTATTCATTGGATTTTCTTTTTCTTGACATCATTTTGTTCCGAGCCGAATAACAATGATATAATAATTATTTTAGAACACTTATATGTACTTATCTCCTGCTCTCATTGCTAAAATTTTATTTCATATTAGTTAGCTGTATTTTTTCAAAGGTAGAACTTCCCAAATCTAAAGAACCCTATTTGGGACTCTTCCAATGCTTCAAGTTTTATGAAACTAACACCATCTGGAGCAGAAAAGGTTTTAATTTTAAAAGTCAATAAAAAAAGTGGCATCTTCAAGGCAGCATGAAAAACATTATCTTTAATATGTATATTATATATCCTATAATGATTGCTTTCCAGAAGATTAAAAAAATAAATAAAATTTTCTTTAGGTGGGATTTTTTTTAAAAATTTTTCGTGATATTTATCTAACTGAATAAATTGCGAGAAAAAGATAGTAGACGAATGGTCCTTGAACCTCCTGTGTATACAGTTGTGTTAGAATTAGATCTCCCCAATTTTTTTATATACATTTTTACAGACTTTTTTTTTATATATATTGTATTTATTTTATTTTAAGTAAGTTTTTTTTTTCCTTGTGAATTATTTTAAAACAAACGAGCGCTCACAGTATATTATAATATGTTTGTGTATTAAGATACCGATATGTATTGTATGAAATCCTTTTTTATTATTATTTATTATTAATTTACAACTGATTTTTTTGTGCCTTTATTTAATTACTTTTCTTCTCATTTTATACAAAATGACGCAGCTATTTTTTTTGTTTTGTAATAATTGTGTTCCTCTCGTTAGTATATTGTGTTCTTTTTGCTGTCTTAAACTTATTTATTATTAGATTTTCATAAGTGACGTGCTGCTAGAAAATGGCGAAAATCAAATAAATTCTTAGGGAATCTTGCGTTCGATAGAATTATTTGTTTTTATACTTAATTTTTTTCTTTTCGATTTTTTTTAAGTTTTAAGTTTTTACAATGTAACTGTAAAGTATATATTATGTGTAAAGTGCCATTCTATAATATATTTTTCTAGTACATAGAACGCTTACGTCTCGTGACTTAGACATTGTATACAGTATTCAATCGTAAATATACAAATATTATAATTAAAAAAAAGTGTTTTTTCTTGTCACGATGGTACAACTAGTAATAACAGTACAAAATAGATATACAGGGTGAGTTTTTTATCTTGAGACAACAGAATATCTCTAAAACACTGCATCAGATCAAAAAAAGATCTTAATAAAATTTGTTATAATGTAGGGGGCTCACTGAATGGTTCCAAACTCGATCCCCCACTTCACCCCCCAGAGTGGGATGGGGAACAACTTTGATATCTTAAATGGGAACCCCCATTTTGTATTGTAGATTGGGATTCTACGCCATCAAGTATGTAGTTTTTGTTTGAAACTTTTTTTTTCGATTCGTAACAGATTGCGCTGTAATTGCAAAAAACATGATTGTGAACATCTAGAAAAAATACACAAAAAAAAGAAGCAAGCAACCATGATTTTGTGTTTTTTTATTTTAACATAAACTAACATTTCAAAAAGCCATGTTCGAAACTGTGCCCCTTCACTTCGATACATTTATTTATTCGCAATTGGAATCCTATTCAACGATACAAAACCGTACTTTATTCAGTACTTGATACGCTGTGAATACTTACACATTGTCCGATCCCCATTTAGAGTATTAATTATTAATCCAATACAAATTAGTTAGTGTTGAATATTTGAACAGTGATGGAGGCTATAACATTACAAGAGAGAATTGAAATGATTTGCATCTATGGAGAAAGTGGTAAGAATATGGATGATGCTGTTAATCTTTATTCACACCGTTTTCCCGACAAGGTGCGATCGCGCGCTTCTTTTTACCGAGTCGTTCAACAGTTCTCTAGCGAAGGAACTGTACAGCCAAGAAAACGTAATCGCCGAAAAACAATTGCTGGAGAAAATAATGAAATCGCGGTATTAGCTGCAGTAGCTAATAATCCGCACATTAGTACTCGAGAAATAGCTCGCGGATCAGGAATTTCTCAGTCCACTATCTGCCAAATATTGAAGCGTAGGAAATATCATCCATTTAGAGTTTCCATGCATCAAGAACTTCATGGCGATGATTTTCAAAATCGAGTGCGATTTTGTCAATGGGCGCTTCAACGGATACAAGATAATCCAATTTTTTTGCTCGAGTATTATTTTCTGACGTTGCGACATTCACAAATCACGGTACGGTAAATCGGCACAACACGCATTACTGGAGTATCGAAAATCCCTATTGGTTGCGCCAAGTTGAACATCAACATCCTTGGAACGTAAATGTTTGGTGTGGAATAATTGGCAATAAGCTTATTGGTCCATATTTCATCGATGGAAACTTAAATGGTGAAAAATATCGAAACATCTTGCAGAACGAACTTCCAGTGTTACTTGAAGACCTTCCCTTGGACATACGATAAACAATGTGGTTCCAACATGACGATTGTCCAGCACATTATTCAAGAATAGCATGAGAAGTATTAGATCCAGCCTACAATCGTCGATGGATCGGAAGAGGTGGTCCAGTGTCTTGGCCTGCAAGATCGCCATATCTTACTTCCCCTGACTTCTTTTTGTGGGTCACTTAAAGTCTGAAATTTATACAGAAGTGCCAACCACGAGCGAAAACATGATTGAGCGAATCACCAACGCTTGTTCAAGGGTTACGCCGGAAACCACTTCTCAGTTGTGTGCCATCATTCCAATTGCGAATAAATAAATGTATCGAAGTGGAAGGGCACATTTTCGAACACATTTTCTGACATGGGTATGATAAAGTAAAGTTCTTCGTTGTTGAATGGCTTTTTGAAATGTTATTTAATGTTAAAATAAAAAAAACACAACTGCACTACATTATAACAAATCTTATTAAGGTCTTTCTTTGATTTGATACAGTGTTTTAGAGACATTCCGTTGTCTCAAGATAAAAAAACTCACCCACGGTTGTATAGTCTGACAGGCGCCTATTTTCTAATTTCCAATTGCCCCAGCAGATGGCGCTATCTACATAGATCGGAGATAGTAGTATGCGCCATCGATAGGCAATCGAAGCTTCTAGTGCAAATGCACTAGAACAGGGGTACCCAACTATATTCAGTAACGAGCCAGAATTTCCCTCGGAGGATTCAATTGTATTATAGGCCAGACAGTAAAATAATACAACAGATAAAAATATACCTATTAAAATACAAAAGATTCCGTTTTTCTAGGTATCGGAAACATTTTGCGCACATTTGTTTTTTTATTGGAAATGTGTAATTATAAGATTTTTTGTTGGTAATACAAAAAACCTAATTTTTTGATTATATATTGGATAATTTTTACTGCTGCACTAGAATATTCAGGAATAATATAATCAGAAATTCTAAACCTCAACAATAACAAATTCTTGCCAGGAAGATAAGGAAAGAATATTTCAATAAGATTAAAATTTTTAAACTCAATTAGGCACATAAAATAATAGGAAAAAAATATATTTAATTCCTCACTAAAATAAATCAAGCTAAAAAAATGTAATTATATGGTACTTGGGTTAAGAATATGACTTTTGATACAACGTTGTTAGAAATTACGAAACTTTAACAACTCATTATATAATTTCTTTTTTTACTTCCCAATTTTAACTATGCTCAATCGATAACGACCCATAAGAATTTAGTAAAATTAAAATATTATCAGCCACTTTTATGAGTACCTTTACGTGAAAAAAAAAAACAATCAAAATTAATTTTTTTTTCTAGAAGTCCTAACGGTGTTAAAAATACATTATTTACATATTTTTCTGGATTCTTAATAAACGTTTGCATTACTTCTTTTAAACAATGGAATAAATATCCGAATGATAACGTAAGTTATTAACAATAATGAGAAATTATCGTCCTAAAAACAAAAAATAAAAAAAATAAACAAATAAAAATTGATAGTCTTCTTTAATATTATATTTAGGGTGTATAATATTACATGTATTGGATTTACATTGTAAAAAATATAAAATAACACGTAATACATCATAACAAAATAACAAATTTAATAAGTACAAAAGGGATCCTCATTTACTTCCTTACTTCTTTAGTCTCTAAAGAGACTAGACTTACCTAAACTAGTGGATTTTACACATCTATATATGTATTATAATAACAAATATATACATCGAATTAAAATGTACAAAAATAAATAACTACTATCGAATCGAATAAAAGCATCATTAGATCTCAACAATATTTGAGTGGGGGGAGGATGAAAGAGGGCGGATAAAGAACACCTAATTTAATTATTCCAACCAGGAAAGAGGAAATTCAGCATGTGTTGGCAGTACTCCAACTCTTCCTACACAAAATTAAAGTTACAGGTACGATTTTCCACGTTTTAAACATTTTAAACTTACGTAAAACTCATCCTTATCCTTCACATACTCGTAATTCTGCTTCAAAATAAAGCAGAAGTTATGCAACGGGTTGCGGCAGACTTCGGCCGCTTCAGGACTGTTCTCGATGAGCACCTTCAACAGAGACATGATGTGTTCTTGACTGGGTAGTCGCTCTCCGGCTAATATGTCGATTAATACTGGTATGAAGCCCAAATTCACTAACTTCTCTGTAAAATTAAATTGTAAAAAATAATTGTATTCATCTACTTCGGCAGACGCGGCGTACGTTATTTCGGGTATATTACCGAAGTGGATTTACGTTTGAGGGTTTAATTGCGGCAATTTAGCTTTCCAAATAAATAAAATAATCCTAAAATAATTTTTCCAACTTACCCACGATATCTTGTCGCATACCGCAGATGGCACTCAAAAAGAACGCCGATTTAGTGCGTAATTTATCGTGAGGCTTTTTGATCGTTCGTAACATCACATCGAGACCATCGAGGTCTAAAAATTTATATAAACCTTCTATATTTCCTCGAACAGAGCCTGCAATGTACGGAATTCGTAAATAAATTCGGGTAAAGCCAACGGAAGGTGTGGAAAATACATTCAAAAGCATCAAGATTATTCTATGCAAACAAAAAACTCACAGCTAAGTGCGTGCAATGCCTTCACGCAGATGTTGTTATCCTCGTCCTTGTCCAGGATATCCAAAACCATCGGCAAGAAATCGTTATCGATAACAACCATTTGGCAGAACGGATTGTTCTGGCAAAGTTCGCCCAAAAGCTCGCAAGCTCCTCCCTTTATATCGGGATGCGAGCTCTTCAAACACGGATCGAAGATTGTGAACCCACCAATCTTGTAAAAGTCTGAAAAGCCGATATAATTGTTACTGCAATGTCGTCACACAGATACATTTCATAATATTTGAGGACATCTTTATGCTACCATAAAGACGCCGCCATTTTTTAAGGGCACGAGTTCTGTTAGAAAAAAGTAAATATGATTTTTTTTTACTAACGACAGCAAGTAAATCTCAGGGGATGTCGAAGATGTAGGCGGATATAATTGTTACTGTAATGTCGTTACATTAGCGGATATTTTTATGTTAATATAAACGCCACTTTTAAAGGATATTGGGATAATAGAAGTGTGATTTTTGTGAGTTTGAAGGTTAGTTTATTGGCTTCAGAAACTCAGGAATGTCGAAGATATCGGCCGATACAATGATTACTGTCGTCAAACTAACGTATTTTTTATTTTCATTCTGCCTTTAAAGCAATGTTTGATTCATTCGCAGCAGTTCTCATACAAAAATTTGCAATTTAAATTTGAAAATTCCAATTAAAAATGTCTGAATGATAGAGCCAATTATTCAATGTTCAATAATTTTATCTTCGCATTCCGAAGGATTACGTTGTAAATACTTTAATAAGTCACTTAAAATCAGATATGGGAAGATAATACTGTATTTAAACAATGAAGGTTTCTTCGTAGCAACAAGTATTATATTATTAATTAGGATATTTGAAACCTAAAAATGTTTGACTGGAGAATTTTGTTGAAAATTATAGAAATGCTAAAACTGTATTACAACATATATAAATTATCAAAGCAGTGAGAATAAAACTTCTCTTGTTTTATTTATAATTCAGTTTGTCATTCATTTTTAAGTAAAAATTATATTAAATAGTAAAAAGATATTTACTCATTGACCCTCATTATTACTGATAATTCTCTTTAATATTTCAATGTTAAAGCAAATATCACATTAATAAATTAGTATCTATTTGGATAGAAATTTTTAACTTGATATAATCAAAACAGTATTTCAATATTTTTCATGTACTTTCTTAAAATCCATGTTTTCAAATATATTCGCTATTATTTATTACCCTATCTTTAGAAAATGCCCCTAAGTTCATTCTGCATTTAGAGGTCACTAAACTGTGTCCAAAAATGCCAAAGGTATCGACAGTTATGTCTTTACTGTTATACTGTGATGTAAAAAATTTCTGAACTTTTTTTTGTGGTTGCTACCCATATTTTGCAAAAAAATCACTTTATAAACTGTTTTCTTTACCATCCTAAACTTCAATTAAAACCAAAAATAATAAAATTATTACATACCATTAGCGACATCAATATTATCAACATATTCCATGATGGTATAAAATGCCTCAGTATATTCTCTAGCCGGCATGTCCGGTGTAACATTCGCAACATTGTCAAACACTTTTATCTCATTCAAAAGGACCTCAGTGACATCAATGGTCAATGCTTTTAAGGCATCCTCAAGAAATCTACGTCTCTAAAAAGAAACGAGAATAATTCGAACCGTATTCAACGAATCACCCGTATCACATGTTCACCTCTTCATCCATGGGACTGAAATTCGACGGTCCGGCAGCGTCCTCCGCCCTAGTGGCTTCCAGGGCGAATCTTAAGAGACCCTCAACATTTCTGGGCGCTCGCTGTTGAGGCGTTACTTCACCCTGTTCATTCACGGCGCCGTTTTCGTCGTCCGGTACGTGCTGTTGGTTATGGTGTAACGGCTGTGGGCACAGAGCCACCCTCGTTTCAGGCGATTTTAATAATCCAGGCATCGTTTCGATGGGGCAAGCACACAATTTACGAATTCACTGCGCGAGGTGAATAGACTGCTCTTAGATATACGTAGAATTTTTAGATGAAATCGAGCGTGTTTTACAGTGAATCAGAAGGAATGTCAAAATTTGAGACGCAATTTGCTTTTATATAGGTTATGTTGTTATTCTAGAAACTTCAAGCGGGATTCTTGAATCTGCTAGAATATGGTTTAGAGCTAGGCTATATCTTTGCTGTGACGTGACTATGTTTTCATAGATGCCGCCGTCAATAAGAAACCCAATTTTTATCTACATTTAATAAAATAAATAATGTGTAATAAATATAAATAATAGTTAAATAAAAATTCTTCTGTTGTTCTAAATGTTAAAGTATGTATAGCCGTCAGATTTGATTGCATATGACCAGGACTTAAACTAAAAAGTGTATAATTGCAAAAATTAACGACATACGTAGATCGCCCCAAACAACTATACAATTTTATTTAATTTAAAACAAAATGATATAAAAAATGGAATTGTGTTAATTGCTATATCACATTCAAACGCAATTTTAATGAAATTGGCTCATTTTTCTGCATAATTGCTTGGATTTTTTTTATTTCATGTTTTTTTTTCCATTGGTGTGGTAATAAAAAAAAGTGACTTATTTTTTCTATAGAAAATAATTATGTATGTTGATTATATATTGCAGTACTCGGTACAAACTAATTCATATTAAATTGGATGATTAATTTCTATAATAGTGGTCATTTTTTATTAATAAAAACCTTTATACAACTTACACTTTATTTTGTTACCATCCTATCCTAATAGCTAAATTTAAATTTGCCGCCACAATTTTTAGTGAATTCAATGTAAACACATTAAAATAACTATTAAAGTAGTACAAAATGGTGGTTAATTTTCTGTTTCAACGTTGAAGTTACTAAGAATAATTGCGGGAAATTTAATTTTGGCTATTAGGGTAACCATTGCCATGGCATTAATTTTTCGTATTTTCATGCTTGACTGTATTGTTCGCTCCCTGTATTGGGATGTGGACATGAATCTAACCTCTTTTACTGATTGGTAGCTGAAACTTTATAAATTGTGAAATATTAGTTATTATTTGCAAGTAAATTTGTAAATTTTGGGTGATTTTACTATCTTTCATTAGTGTACGTATTTTATTTTCTTTTTAAGGCAATCGTAAAACTGATCAAACATCGCAGTGCTAAAAATCCGGTAGAAGTGTGGGGCCGATCTCGTATTTCACAAAATCCTTCGGCATTCCAACCTCTTAAAGTACCTCTTATTTAAATACTTAGAAATACTGCTAGCAATTTATTTTAACACGTCCGGATACAAATATAAACCATTTTACAATATAATTTAATTGTTTCAATTGAATATACCTAGATAATGACCTCTATATATAATTATTGTTGTTTATCAATTTTAAATGCTAATGATTTTTAAATCATTGAAAATATTAAAACTAATAGAAGTGTAACAAAATATTACTTCACAGATATAAAATATCATTTTCTATTACATTTATTACAAATTTAGATAGCCCATACTTAGATATTATCTGCAAAATTGAGAACTGGTAATGAAGATTCTATTTACCAGTACGTAAGTAAATATTATCGTTCGTGATTGAGGAATTTTACATGTTCGAAGTGGCCAGAATCTTTTGCATCGTATTGCACACCATTATGTCTATCGGAATTATGAAAACATAAGCTTTATTGACGGAGCAATCATAAATCAGTTCGACCCAATCAAATTACTTGGATTGAAGTTGCGGATTTATTTCAACCAATCAAATTACGCCTGACTGATTTGTGATTGCTCCGCGAACAAAGCTATAGTTACTTTTATTTTACTATGCTTGTTTTTGTTGTTGTGGCGGCGCGTATGTCTGATATGAAGTATTTGGCAACACTGCAACCGCTTGGCCATCTCTTTGCTTTTTGTATATAATGTCAATGTGTGTTTAATATATCATACAGGTATTCCACGTAACTGGTTCATTGAAAGTTTATGATGTTCTATTATTTACTTATATTTGAGATTTTGGCACCAGTATCTGTTCGATTGGAACTATAAATGTAAAATACCTTAACCAAAATATCACTTCCGGTTGACCGGAAATGGATGTCAACTTTCTTATTTTAAATAGATAATTTTTTATTCATTTTTGGATTTTGTTTTACAAAAAGTGGCTCATATCTCAAAATCTATTAAAGATAGGTATAGGGAATGCTCATATAAAGTGATAGGGGATGATATTTACTTCCTAATTCCGAATTAAAATGCAGGATGTTCTATTTAAAAAAAAATGAGTTTTCTGCATTTGAAAATATGTCACTTTGTTCTAAGTTTTGAACCACCCTGTATGTTAGAATGTAAAGTGTGCTTACCGTTTCTTAGAGTTATATTTACATTTCATAACATAGCAAATTTGGAGTCTCTACTTGCAGTATTAACCGAGATATTACTTTTCTCAATGATGCAATGATTATGACTAAAAAAAAAGGAAAAACTTAAATAACTCAAAAACGGCAACATGTAGCTATAGGAATAGCTTAATGAAAACTGACGTATTATAGTTGTAGAATCCAAAAATGAATAAAAAATTATATCATTCTATTTAAAATAAGAAAGTTGACACTCCATTTCCGCGTCAACCGGAAGTGATATTTTGTTAAGGTATTTTACATTTATAGTTCCAATCGAACAGATACTGGTGTCAAAATCTCAAATATAAGTAAATAATAGAACATCATAAACTTTTAATGAACCAGTTACGTGGAATATCCTGTATATAAATGGCTTAAAATTCATTAATCTTTTGTGATGCATTTAATAGACTATCCAAGTTGTGATTGTTAGCGAATCCAAAAGATGGTCATCATGCGATTTTGGGATGAGCTAGATGATCTCACAGCAAGGAGATGTTTTTCTGAACAACTTTACTAATTTCATGGTATACCTCCACTCAGTAGAGTCAGTATTTTAGCTCTGAAAGGTACTAAGATTCATGTACCTGATGGTTTTGTTTTTTGAATTAATTCACGTCGTTGGTATAAGATTTTATTCAAATTTAGCAAACAAAAAATAAACAAATACAACGAATTTTGAAATATGCTTAAATTTTACCCTCAGAATATAGCTAATAGGTAATAAAAAAGGAACAACTTAACTAAGTGATAAAATTGGACAGTAAAGTACACATGATTGCACTTGAGTGAATAATGTCTCTAGCGTCACAATTCAGTGAAAGAGTTATCATATTATACTGTTGCGATTGTTGCTAAGGTTTCTGATTTCCCTTGAAAAATATGTTACAACTATTGTTTGTAAATGTTTATAAATATACATAATAAATTATAACTAAAAGGCTACAGATCTTTAATTATGTTACAGGTGACATCACTGCATTAGTGACAGAAATACAAATGTTTAGTTAGTACCAACCTATACAATCTAAATGTTCGTGAACTTAGATTATTTTTGCTGTAATTTTTCGAAATTTTATCAGTAAAACTGGAAGTATGAACTAAAATTCAAACAATATACATATATATATATTAAGCAAATATAACTTAAACCATCCCCTGTTGTAAAAAAAAATAAGCAAATGGCATGCATGATTTGTGATAGATAAGAATATAATGTTTTTTTGCTTTATAATTTTTTAACACCAGCAGGAAATAGTTTCCCTTTCCAACTAAGAAAAATCGAAGTTTCTCTCCTCGCGTTTCAAATTTCCTTTCTAGGAATTTTTATTTTTGGCGAGGGTCGATGACCTTTTTCACTATTGACTATACAGCGGACACGTTCTAAACGGTACTTGCTTTTCGTTTTTATGTCGTACAATCGTACCTTGCATAAGTGACTCGCGTAGACGAAGCAAATCTCTCTTCATGTTCCATGACCTCAAGCTGTGCGGTATTATAGCTTTCCCTTTGTCAATGAACTTTTAAATGAGTTTATTATATGTATATTACGTTACTTTCGATTTCATGTCGTGTTTATGACCACACTTTCTCTGGGGAATATAAATAAAAGTGTTGTTGCACCTACTTATGATGTTTGTGTTTGGAGGAAGTTACAATTTGAAAAGTGTTTAATGATGGGAAAGGGTTGCAATTTAGTGTAAGTTAAAGGTTTCATATAATATGATCTTGGAATATACATAGAATTAGTGTTGGGAGTCCTCTCGAGAACCAGGAATCGAAGGTATTCGATTCTTGAAAGTTCTCGCTGTTCTCGAGAAGTATTCATTGTCAAAGCTTTCTTTTTAATCACTTATCAGTTTATTTAGGTATTGTTAAAGTTCTGAATTTTTATAATTCCAAAAATTCATACAATAGCTGAAAATTTTGGCAAACTTTATGTAGATATTGTACAAATAATAAAAGTTATTACAAAAAAAATAGATTAGTACAAAAATCTTGACATAATAACAAATACTAGAATCTTAAAATTAGATCAAAAATACGAAAACACTGTACAAAAACAACAACTGTAGGTACACAAAGTAAAATTCCTGATAAATCAAAACTTAAATAGAGTTATCTCTTCCGTTAATATTGGTTGTTGCTTTTTTTTAATAAGAAACCAGCAAATATCCCCCATCATAACGAGATACACCTGCTTTGATTTCGTTTCTCCATTTCTGCAATGTCTTGATAGAATCTTCCCCCTTGTCATCACTCATCTTTCCTAAAGGAAAGGAATGCAAATGTGGATGCAAAGAATAAACTTTAAGCGACATTCGTCATTTTGATAGTTTTTTTTTAGCAAATTAATCACGATATCTTGGTAGTTTTTACCCCTCTGATTTTTGATTTCCTAGGAAACGTTTGCAAACATTTTTAAAAGAAGTCCTTGTTGCCAGGTTTAAATCATTCATGGTACGTTTAAAAATTTTATCTTTGAACAGCATCCTAACTTGTGGACCAACAAACAATTCTTCCCTTAAGTATTTAAGACAGTTCCCTTCTTTTTCTAGTACTTTCACAAAGTGTTTAATCAATCTTAATTTAATGTGTAGATGGGATACAATCACCAAATTAGAATTCACTAACGCCTCAAATTATTACCAAATAAGTATAATTTAACATCAATTCAGACTAGTAAAGAGAATTAATTAGTCATTTATAATACGTACTACTCCACTAATTATATAAATATTATGTCGTAACTTATCTAATTCTTCAGCAGCTTTACTAAAAAAAATCCACCATTCCACCGACTCGTTTCGCATAGCAGCCATCGGTGGCTGGTGGTTACGTTTTACGCCTGTGACGTATGCACCAGCCGCCATTGATTGCAGCCAATTTAGCCCCTTAGCTAATGTCCTACTTGCCGTATGTAACCGCTACTCATCAGTGGACATTCATATAAAACACGCCTGGTTGCATCTACCCCACCATATTCACAATGCGAATCATTAACCCTCCCAATTCTACATAAATATGACTTAAAATTACCATGATTTGTTATTAACTCTACCGTGCGATACGATAAACTAATCTTCATTTCTCTAAAACGTGCAACGTTACTCATAAATTTCCTAGTTCACCTCAGACTTTCTGTGGTATCCCACCTAACCTGCCAACCATGATCAGTTTATTTCTAAACACTTTTTTTTTTAATTTACACTAGTCAAAATTAATCCATACTATTACCACGCTATCCTCCTTGGACACTGCCTCTTTCGCTAATTGATGCACTCTCTCATTATTGATTGCACCTACGTGAGTCCTAGCCCAAAAAAGTTCTACTCCCTTTTCCGGTAACATATGCCAAGCATCTAATAACAAATCGATCGGATTTTTTTGAGTTCGCAATGCCTCTAATACAGATAAACTATCAGTTATAATTAGATTAACTATTTTCTTCTCAAGTACATGCTTTTGGACGAAAAGTAACCGTAAATTAATTAAATGGAAAGCACCTTAGTTTTGATTAATATTTTATAATATCTGTATAACTTGTGTTTAAGTTGAAACAATACACATTCACGTATTATATTGCTATTATTATATTAACACGCATGAATATATTGATTTAAAACATTTGGCTTTTAACGGAAAATGCAAGCACCTGTATTTAAGCTGAGTGCTTTTTTACGCGAAGGTATTTTAGTTTTATGCATGTTCCCACGTGCATAAATCTCAGATACACAAACTATAGTAAATAAAGATAAATATTTTCGTGTAAGATTAAAGGAATTTCAGGGACAATTGGAATCTTTTCAGTTAATGTTGCATTACTTATAAACCAACGCACTTTATAGAAGTATATAGTGTTTGAACGTTTAAAACTGTTACCCACGAAAAAAAAAATACGTTTTTTGTTAACGCATTTGGTTACTAAATTATTACTTAATTGAAATAATAATAATAATTTGCTTAGAAAGTTTATTTGAAAGAATATAATATTATTTTCGTATAGCAGATTTCTTCCCATAGCAAATTAACTTATGTGTAGTACAACAATTGTCGTATAGAGGGCACATCTCTTGTTTCATTCCAGTAACAGAATATATTTCGCACAAATAGGTTGGAATATACGATTACAACATACTAATCTGGTATATTTATTAGATTAACATCTGATAGGAATGCTGGCATGATCACTGCGATCAAATCCCAATAACGGGGGCGCAAAAGCCTCTGTGTGGCGTCTTTACAACATCCCCTTAACCGTGTTGTCCTCCATATATGATAAATATGGAGTGCATGGATTTTTTTAGATAATTTCTTTTTTTATTTCAATCAAAAATGATGACGATATTATGTTGTGTTTACGCTTTTCGGTAAAACCGCAAAAAAAGTCAAGTCTTAAAGTGAATAAATGTTAGAAGTAAAGGAAAAACCTCTTGATTCAAAATGCTTACGGTTTTCTGCCAATGTGCAGAGTTTTCAAGTTCAAAATAAAGAGAACTTGAATCAACTATTCAATATCTTTCACTTAAAAGAATGAACTGCTTCAACGGAAAATACATTATTCCGAAGAAATGCGTCGGTTCAAAATTATATTCCTTTTCAAGGAAACACCAAACCATGTTGGCCATACAGAAAACGCAAACACTTTTAGTTTAATACAGTTCCTTTTAAGTAAAAAGGAAACTTCTACCAGTCCTCCCCAACCCATCTACTCCAAATGCACCTATAAATTTGTTATAGGTAATATTTTTTAATTCCCAGAGATGAATTCTCTCCTCTCTATATCTAGTCGCCTTTTTAAATCGCGCGGATCTGATCTAATTCCCGTTACTGTAATTAAACTTAAATTGAACTTCTCTCAAACGTAAATCTACTGGTATCCGAAATCACGCACGCCGCATCGGTAGAAATAGATGAACATCCATCACGGTGATCAAACTCATGATCACTTATCTTTCGTATTTTATTTTACGCATTTTTTGTACACTTCCATCGTAAATATCGAATTATAACAACTGTTCCTAAACGGCTCTACAAAAAAGTTGTTGAGAAATATTCAAAAGAATTTTCGAGCGGTTAGAGTTTGAACCCGCTTCAGTATTTCTCTTCCCAAATACTAATGACGCATCCATTTGTTTTTCACTATTCACTAGTACGTATGTCCGTATGTATCTATACAACCTTGATAGCCGTCTGCAATTTCCAATTCTTAATTCCGAATATCTGACGTCTATCTTAAGTTATAAAACGTGTTGGATTCGGCGAACGATATGTATACGAACACATGCTTAGCTATACGTGACGAAAAATAATTAACCGGTAAGAGTTGATGTCAAGGTGGACTTCAGAAACGGTCGTGAATTATAATCAACCTTTGAGCGTCATCTAATTGTGGTATTCGTTGACGACCTATTTTTTTTTTTCCTTTGCTGTTAGTAATATTTAACAAAGTTTAGTTTATTAGCATATATTTAGAATGCCGATTTCAGGTACTTATAGCTATTAAACGTTTTAGCTATCTTTTTTTTACGTCTAGAAAGGTAAATGCATTTTTCTTGTTAAAATCTTTAATGGTGGTAATGACGTTTTTTATTTGGTTTAGAAAAAGACAATATTTGAAGTACTTGTAATTTTTGTTGAGTCTACCATATACAAGTCTTTAATTTAATATGACCGTAAGGTCATATGTAATTTACCCCACACGTTTGAAAATTCCCGGCAACAGCTTTACAAGATGGCAGCTCATAGTTGGGCAAATTTCAATCAAATTAATCAATCGTAATTGAAATAAAATTTTTCAGTTATTAATTGAAGTGGCTGATTAAAAATTGAAATTTTTGAAATTTCAATAGAAACCAAACCATAATAAAAACATTTATTCGTTATTTTTAAATTACTCACTGTCAGAGTTCGATATTAGTTGATGAAATTTTTAATCAATTAAATTTCGGGGTAAAATTATCAATCGGGATTTAGTAAATCATTAATTTTAATCTAAACCGGATTAAATCTGACTTCCATTTTCAATTTCTGTATTCAGTTGGTGGTAATGGTGAAGGTAGTTAGTGGTGGTGGGGGTAGGTGGTGTTAGCGGATGCAGTGGGCAGTGGTAGAGGTGAAGTTGAAGTTGAAGGGTGATAGTTGATGATAGTAGAAGTAGTTGGTTAGGAGGTAAGGGACGGCAACTGGCTAAGGAGGTAAGAGTTGGGAGGTTGGTAGTGATGGTAGTTGGTGGGAGTTGGTAATTGTGTTGATTACGGTAGTTGATAGTGAGATGCATTATTTTTTAATGATAAAATTTATTTTTTAACAATTCTGTAGCTGGGATGCAAGATGAATCTTTTTTACGAGGAGTAGAGATTGGGAAATTTAAAATACCGTACTCAGAGGATGTTATGAGCAGCAACGAAAGAACATTGATTACCAATCGACAGTTGACGACGTAAAATGTTCTAATTCATTTAAACGGACGCGATCACAAGCCACGTTCTAAAAACAAGCTTCTTTTGTCACTAGTTATAACACACTTTTATGCTCCATGAACGCTTCATTTCTAGTGTAGTGGGTACTTACAAATGTAAAAATCTAATAATTTAAAAATTCTAAAATAGAATTTATTTTAATTATTTTTTTTAAATATTTTTTTTTTAAATTTTTCAAATTAAAAAATTTCCAAAAATTTAAATTTTGAGTTTCTTTAATTTTGAATTTTTGAATATTTTAATTTTCGAATTTTTTAATTTTTAGATTTTTCTTTTGTATCCAGATCTCAATTTTATCGTATACCAACAGCACTAGTAAAATGTTAGAGATTCGCCACAGTGAGTGTTTATAAATATGGGCGTTAGTCTGTACAGTGCTTTGACATGATAGAGAGATCTAGCACTTTTCTGTTGTCTATGCTGGCAGCACTGATAATACCGTTCTTGCTTGTGTGAGCTCTTTTCTGCCATAATTTATCCAAAGAGACACACAAAGGACAACAAATTTCTATAGTGGATGCAATGTT
Organism: Protaetia brevitarsis; assembly: GCA_004143645.1. Classification (NCBI taxonomy): domain Eukaryota; kingdom Metazoa; phylum Arthropoda; class Insecta; order Coleoptera; family Scarabaeidae; genus Protaetia; species Protaetia brevitarsis. The sequence continues at coordinate 658,514 of RXPK01000282.1, read as the reverse complement.
TTTTTCGTTACCGACAAACATTTTTTTTCGCGGAAATTTTTGCAAATCGCAATTGGGGCAAGGTTTAGTTTTGCTGATACAGACAAGGTCGAATTTATAATCCCTACACAAAACAATTGTACTCCTCTAAATTATTTCGTATATTTCGAGGCGTGGAAGAAGAAGTAAAATCTGATGAAGTTGGAGTAACAATATTCAATATTCGTAGGCATAGGCGTTTTCATAAGATTTTGCGTCTCGATGTGTTGTCAAACTGTTTTTATTGCCATGAAAACCTCTAATTTTTTTTAAAATTTGTTGGGGAAACGAAACATATTTAAAATAAATAAAAACTGGAAACTATGGAAAACAATACAATATAGCACAACGCAATACAACACAACACAATAAAACACAACACAATATAACACAACACAATACCAATACAACGTAATGATTTAGAGATCTTATGCCTCAAATTGTGTATACTAAGGCACAGTATAGAAATATATCAGTAATGACAGAACCCCTTTTTATGAATGAAATTCTTCGTCCTATTTTAATGACATTGATCACATTGATGCTACGGAGTGCACGGCCACGCGCATCCTATGCGTCTACCGGAAAAATGTAAGAACATTTAAAAATTTGATCTCTATGCTTTATAGCGGAGGTTATGTCAAAGTTATATCATATATTTATTATTGAATTGGTCGAAATTTTGTAGATGCAAGAGAAAGAGTCGCTGTAAGAATATTAGCTGTGAATTATAAACATGCAATGTGCATATAACCAATTTTTTTTGTAGAAATGTTTTAATAAATTGACATTTCGTTATTATTGATACTATAACCTATAATAATAACGCAACTGTAAGTAACATTATAAAAGTGTAGAAGTGAATTTATTTACCTGATCGCAAAATTTCCTATATATTCAAAATTATAAAATTGCTTATTTTACTACTTTATTTATAGTGGCATTTTTTATTTGAAATTTAGTGATATACCTAGTTAATAGCACTTAATCTATTGAAAAATACCGATCTGTTAAATTTTCTATTGCTGTAATTTAATTATATAATTAACTAAAAGAAATTACCTATCATATGGAAACGTCGTTCTCCAATATTTTTACAAAATAATGTGAATTTTATTAAGTCTGGCTTCTCAGAAAAAATATGCATTGTCTGGATTAGAAAGCTTTCATTATAACAGCAATGCATACACGATATACTGGACATTTTTGATTGGGCTTTTGCCAGTTAATTTCCAGGTAAGAGTAAACAGGTTAATATTGAAAGACATAAGTAGTGAATAGTTTATATTTGCTATGCCTACAATATAGACAATGAAAAATATTACAAACAGAAAGTTTTCATTAGAGATTACATACAAATGTACTGGTCAACAATTTATTCTAGCAACGAAAGGTAGCAAGTCGAAAGTTATTTACATATTGATATAATTGACAACTTTATGAAGTTATATGGCTTTGTCACTCCATTTTGTCAAGCTTTTTCTGCCAATTTCACATGTGCTTCTATTTAATGTGTACCCTGAAACCCAACATCTTTGAAATCAGAAACTTCAATGTGTAAAATAATCGCATTCTTGACATGGATGTTCAAAATTAATAGAACTGAACTGTGCTATGAATTTTTCCAAACACTTCAGTTGTGGTGACACTAATTCAAAAGTATTAAAAAATATTTTCTCTAATATTATAACATAAAAGAAAGGTGTTTTTAATTTTCCAAATTTCTGCTTATTTCGCATGTTTCACATGCCTTTAAATGGCAAAATAACGTTGAATTAGTCTAACTGATCGTGTTGCTGGGAAACCCTTCACAAACATCACAATTGTAAACATTTAAAACATTTCCATATCAAATATCCACAAATGTATCGCAACAAATTTTGCGAAAAAACTTAAATTGTAATTATTTCTCGCACTATTCTTGCAGTTGGGAGTATGCCAACGATTGTAACCAATGCAGGTAGTTGATCCAAATTCCTCTGGTTCCATCATCAAGCATCACCAATGATTGCTATGATGTATTGCTTACATTACAACCTTTAATAAAAACAAAAAATTAAATGTTGATCTCTCGGGTACTTTTTACTGTAAATATTGAAATGCACTTCATACTTTAAAGCACCTTTTCATAGTATGTGGTGTTATTAGTCCATAGTTGTAAGTATTTTTGACATTTAAGTGTACAATTGATTATATTAATATACTTATGAATGATCACTTAAAACTGAACACAAAAACGTATGTAAAACTGTCTATGAAAAAATAATTATAAAATGTGTGGCAATACACCGTCAACATTAAACCAAGAATCACAAATAAGAGATCAAGAGAACAAACGAAATTTAAAAATAAAATGGGGGTGAACATCATAGCGACATAACATAAGTACCTAAACGTGGTATTTAATTTATCGTGATTGATACATACACATACATACGTGCTGCTATAAACACTAGCACCCCGCCAAAATTTTCTTGAATGAAATGCACGATCGTACACGATTCACGTGCTGCGCAATACGATTTATTTATGACCGGCCACGCTCATTTTACTACGATTCGAAAAACGGACGAGAGCGGGAAGCCAATCTGTCTCTACTGTTCTTTCTATACTGTGACTAAGGATACATCAAATCTAACAGCTGATTGCGGAATACCTTCTTTGGCGCCCGGGAAAATAGGGGACGCGGCCAACTACTGAGACAATTGCTTGTGGATCCACTGAAGAACTATGCTAACTGTACCTAGTGTCAGTCGCTAAGTATTTTGTATAAAATTAACGGAATAATTACACTAAAACAGAATTAATAGTAATGACTACTGCTGACCACGGTCACGAAAACTACCAACTGTGGGCTTTTTTTGTATTTTCGCTTCTCCTGTAAAATCACGTTTTTTAACCTTTAGGGTACATTTTCTCCGTTCCCGTTCAACTGAGGTAGTTAATTTTTTTTTTGAGTAGATGCAGAATCGTCTAAAGAGTATACTGAATGAGGGATTTTACTAAATAAGGCATAGTTTGTGTAAAAACAGTCAAAAACTCGAAATAAAAGGACTCCAAAAACTGCAACACAAGTAAATCCTGAATCTCTTATTGAGCTTTTAATATTTTTTAAAATCCCTCATTCAGTGTGTTCAAATAACGTTACTTAACCTACTCAGAAGTTTTGAAACAAATCGGTTCGCGCATCTTTGAGAAAATATTCCTTGTCTCTTGCCGATTATCCCTATGATTTTCCATTTAATTCAAATTATGTAGTGACCTCCTTAAGCTAGCAAGTGATTCAATTTGGCGCCCTTTTTTTCAGTACTTGAAGTCACCAGAAAACACACAAAAAATAAAGGATAAATAAAAAGAGATGATCGAAATGCAAATCTGACGATAAATGTCTTATTAGCAAACTATTCCACCATTTTCTGGCTAATCTGGGGCTAATCTCATTTTTGTCATATATGTATATATATATATATATATATATATTGCTGTGTTTCATAAGAGGGAAACCACCAACCATATTGAAATGCAGTTACTATTTTATGTACACACCTGTTTGTAAGTCCAGTATAATTTGGATTAATTCACACTAGTAGTCATGGAAGTTGAATATAATTTATCGTCTGACAACTGTACGATAGTCAGGTAGCCGTGGTATCTATTTTAATTAAATGGGGAGTGACTCAATGTGATTCGTATAAAGAAAATGTATGAAAATCCTTGGTTACGTGTTGATAGTTGATAAAAATTCTTAGAAAAAGCTGTGTCATTTCTCATCAGATATAAATGAATTAAACCATATTGCGGGGATATATATGGTATCGAAGGGGATAAATTCACAAATTTGATGTTTACTATATCTGGGTACATATTCTACATGGGATTGTGCATGTGTATGCTGTTCCGAGTCTAATCATACATTCTGAATGTAACGAAGGAGGTCTATTTCCCTGAATTTTCCTGCTACCGATGTTATTCTCCTGGTCTGGGCCTTTTAGCTGAATATACGAGCAAATCTGGATTGTTACTACAAGGGAATCACATTCGGAGGTACTCTGACGTCTGTAAGAACCGATAAACGAGTTATCTGGTCAAAACATTGTTTAAATTATTATTATTTCGTATGAGATTTAAATTCTGAGCTTTTGTAAGTTGGCAAACGTGGTTGGTGGTTTCTATTCCTTATGATAGTGGGGATATTTTAAAAGTTCCTTTTTGAATTAAAGAATCTAAAATTGTACTGGATATTGATAATACTTGTTTGAAATATCCCAAATAACTATACTCACCCTGGAAGTAAGAGTTCTCATGCTATTTATTTGTTTCTGAATATAATTATTAATGAATTATACATGTTATTAATGATTGCACTGTTTTATTAAAGAAAGTTATTTATTTATTTTCCTTTTGCTCGTAAAAACATATAGCCGGGAAATCACAATAATATATTCATAAATGTAAACAATTAGCATGATTGCCTACATGAAAAAAAATGGTGGTGTATTTTAGTAAAGTATACAAAATAATTAAAAATTTTGTAATTAAGAGTAGATGCAATTAAAAAATATGAAGTAAAAGCAGGATATTTTGATAAAAAAGAAAACAATACTGAAATACATTATTGGGTGGCATTCGAAAATTAATTCTTTTTTTATAACACAAGTCCATGAACTTGAAATTTAAAATAAGCAGTTATATGTAAAAAAAGAATAACGGAAAGATTTGACTAACATTATACAATGAACTTGAGAAACGAATAAAAGGAATCTCTGTTATTACTACTATTGTGGTTTTACTGGATATTATATATGTATATAGTGTATTGTTATAGTCTTACCACTGACTAAACAATAATGATGAATATGCTAATATATTTTTTGTTTTATAAATGATGGAGCATTAAATTCTATTATAAGATTTTTTTTTATTTTTAATAGGTTTTCTTTGGAATGTTTATTGTTTATTCCCAGATTTTAATATGAATCAAACTTAAGTGAACCCTGATACAGACTGCTCCCAACTGACGTAAGTAAATCGGTCCTCATGAAGATAATTTTTCGTTACGTCTAAAAATCTTTACGTATTATTCAATTATCCTTTCGAATAAGGAATTCCGTTTTTGGTTTTTTCATTAATTTTTATATAAAAGTAATAAATTGCCTTAATTTCATTATATGTCTATATAATACAATTGTAAATCATTGCAACATAGTTACTAGTCGATTATAAATAGGGTAAGAACAAACATTTTAAAATTGTGATATTGCAAACTTCTCCTAAACCCCTCACCACAAATGCACTAAACTGGACGTACGTTTCAACAGCAAAGCTAATCATCAATCAAGCCAGAAACACTGAACTGAATAACTCACTAAAACTACCTAATTATACCTAAAAAGGTCCTGGTACAAATGATTCACGGTCATGGCTGACTGCTGTCACGCTTAACTCAAGTAACTAATGCCTAACTCCATCTATATCTATTACTCTCTACTTAAGAAACTATAAAGACAAGAATTTAAGGGTCCTAAATCTGAATTCATTAAAATATGTTTGTTTTTTATATATTTCCATACCCTCATAACATAACTTAATTACATATAGTTGTTTACGTTTTTAACTAACTTTACTTTGTCAACTTTATGGTTTTCTTCAAGCATATGTACACTGTTAGAAAATATTACGGTGTTGGCGTTAATTTTGCGCTAGTCAAATATTTTAGTGTTGATTTTTACAAACTTTGCCAGACGAATTGACTACATGTGTTTAGTAGAACAGAAATTACTAGAATTTGGTTGTGAATTCTTTGTTCCAGATATGAGGATTCACTATTTCTCTAGACATTCAGAGCATCAACCAATCAGAATTTTTCCCTCGGATAGGAATATAGAAACCTCACCTAATCTAATACAGTATTTGCATTATACGCACCACCTGCATTGCACGTGTATACTGTTTTCGAGTTTGTTTCTGCGTATTAACATATCCAACAAACCACCAAATGTGACTGACCTGCAAAGTGTAACCTTGTGTTTATTAAACGTTCATTCCAGTGGGCATAAAAAATTCAACATCTTAAAGATGTATTGGGAACAACTATTTACGTAATTAGTTCAGATTTAAATCAAATAGCATAACATTCACTTAATTTTATAATGGTTCTCAAAAAATCATTTTAAAATTAGTACGTTTAGTTGAAACCAAACTTTTGAATGAGTGGTTCTGTATATTTATAATTGAGAAAGACGTCTTAAAGAGAGATATATAGCACTAAGAAATAGGAGTTGCATATTAAAAAGACATTGTGTTTTAGAAAACGGTGTTAAATCATCCAATAGATCGCATTCATTTAGTTAAACAGCTAGTACATTTTCTATCTAGATCAAATAAATGTGACTAGAAGTATATCATAAATTCACGTGTTAGTTGGACAAAATAACCCCTTAGCAATAGACAATACTTGACTATCTTTGTTCGTCAAATTTAAACTTTCTTAGTTCCTTGGACAAATAACACGAAAACATGTGGACCTTCTCCTGACTATTAAATTAGTCAAAAAAGTGTTAAAATTTTCAACAGTGTAGGGCTACACTACACACAGAGAAGTAATTTCTAGAATCAAGTGAGAATTTCTTAACTGAAGTACCTCTCGTTCTTATATATAAGCAAATGAATAATTTCTTGAACGAAGAAAATTATTTCTCAATATCCCAAGAAATTAATTCCTTGTTTGAAGAAATTTAATGTCCTTAGACAAAGGAAGCTGGTTACTTGAAACAATATAAAAAAAACTGGTTTCAAATATTATGTATTTAATTCGAACTTATAAGAACTTTGAATTGAGAAAAAAAATTTGAATATAAAGTAGGCTCTCCTTAAATAAATGCAAAGCGAGCTCAATATTAGTTTGTCGTTTTCTAGTGGTAAACTTCTAATACCTTTAAATCAAACGTTATTTTATTAAACATGAAAACGGTACTTACTTGAACTTAAGGATTCCGTTCTTTAAATCAAGAAACAAAAATGGTGATTTTATTCTTAAGATTATCGCACATTAGCTCGTCACAGCCACGGCACGTGCGCCCATCACAAAACCAATAGCATTGCGCTGAGCTATGTATGCTGGTATAATGGCGCTTGTTCATTCATTTGCATTGCTTTTAATTCTATCATTTTTTTTGACGGGGCGCACCGTGCTGTTTTGTGACCAACTAATGTGCGATAACCTTTACTCTAGTACTGTTGGTTACAAAAAACTCATTAATGTTTCGTCAACAATAACTGAATTGTTGGTTATTCTGAAAAAGCCAGCAGCATGACGAAATGTTACTCAATTGTTTGCAAACAGCAAGACCAAACCCAATATATTATTATGATTTTAATTATGCTGGCAGAGGACCCTATGCAGGATTAGTTGCTTGATAATAATTTTCGTTGGCTAACTATACATATTTGTATCTTATTTATAATATAAGTTGTTTTTTACATAGGATTTGTATTGTTACCATGTAACACCACATACTTTAAGGTAAAAACTCGAAATAAATTACAAGTATACATAGTTGACATATTAATAAAATTAGTTTATTTAAATTTTATTTTGTGAATTGTTAAATGATAGGTAAGGAAATAATACAAATAGAATAACTTTACAACTAAAAAGTATTTATTTAAATACTACATTTACAGTATATTACAGTATTTTATTGCGGTTTCTACCTCCGCGCCAATGCTATACCACTCAAAATGGCCTTTATCTTGAAGCCGAATATAAAATTGTTCTTCCGACATATCTATAAAAATATCCGTAACTATATATGTATATTTTTTTATTTACTAGTATACATACGCATTATATTATAAAAATACTTACCGTTATTCAAACCACTATAAACAGGTGACAAACAGATTTAGGTAACGTACAGGGCAAATGGTATCGAAATACTGCGAAATATTTAATACCGAAATGCAAACTCGATCATACTGGATAAAACCAAGTTTCAGCGTATATCAACCCTTCCACATTCTAACTTTTTCTATTCTAAATACAAGAAACTTATGTTACTTGCGTCAAGGAAATATCACTCAATATTAGAAAATCGTAGAGAGTGAATTATTCCTTATAAAAATTATATGTACTTTTTTAAGAGATAAACTTTGCCACAAATAAATTTTGTTTTGATATTAGTAAATTTCAAGAAAATAATTTTTATATTTAAGGACACCTATTAACTCGGATCTAGTAAATTCTCTAAAATAAAGAAAATACTATCTTACATTTAGTAAAAATGTGTAAGAACACAGATGTACTTGACAATAGAAAAGCGTTTTTCTGTGTGTAGATTTATCAAATTTTCTAAATTGAAATGAGTCAAATGCTCCTTGTAACGCATTTTAATTGATCTTTTAGTTTGCCCAATATATACACGATCACAATTTTTACAAGATATTTTAATAAATTTAAATACCTGATCTACTTGATCATTAGGGTTACGTAAAATATTTTAGAGACTATTATTTGAAGTAGTTGCTATGTCAAGGTTAAATTTAGAGAAATTTTTTTGTATATACACCTTTCGTGTAACTTGGATAAAATGGTAATTTAACATATTTCTTATTCTTTCTGTCACTAATTTCTGAAGTACTCACATTTCTAATTCTTATTTTGTTTTTATGTTTTCTAATGGTATTATATCGTCTCTCTCAACGACATTAATATTAACATCAAAAAAAAAAAAACTTATTTATAGAATAGTTTTATCACAAATAAATTCATCTAACTGAATCACTTGGGCAAATCATACAGTTATAATACTAGTATGATTTGTTATACCTAATTCAAATCAAGCACATTAAGTCTTTTGATGATTTACCTACATTTTAATGGCTTGAATGTAGCACGGAACCAAATATTTAGATCGAGGGATTAGATATCACGGTGAGAGTTGTCGCTCTCGGGAAAGCTGTAATGACGGAGTTGCAACGACAGAAACTGAAAAATGAAAACATGTCCTTACCATCTAAGCAATTGCGATATTTGCATTTACCTACTTTTAGTTGCATTTTCTCGAAACCTTCTAACGAGAAACTTGCATGTGAAACCAATACACACTGTTTGTACTCAATTAAGTTTGTATACAGGGGCATGCATATGAACTTATTATGCTTTAAGATCAAATGGTTTTGATTCTTTTGTCAAGAATCAGATGATACTTCAAGCAAAATAAAGTAAATATAGTATTAATAAGTAATATCACACTGAGAAAAATGGGCTAAATAAGGTGTTTACTTGATAAAAAATTATTTACAATAGATAAAGTTTTACTTGGAACTATTCTCGTTAATTAATACCTGCAACTAAACCCAGTTTCCTGAAAGCAAGTTGTTACTGTAAATAGTGCTTTTATTAGTGGCTATTACACAGCGTACCTCACAAATTTGTGGTAAGTAAAGTATTACTTAGGACTACTGGTACTGTATCTAACTACAGCACATGGTTAGTAGAAGTAACAACAATGCTGATCGCTATTAAACTCATGTATTTTCTTAAATAGGTAACAACTTGCCACAACTATGATTATTTGAGTTTTGCTGCCACTCCGTGATTGTTTTACTATTCCTGATTGGCTAATGCGGCGTAGTAATGAAATAGTCCCCGAGACAGCCACGCGCGCAGGCGCGTGCTAGCGTCAAGTAAGAGTTACGGACATGCGAAAAGGTCGTCGAAAAAGGGCGGCCAAGGAGTACGGCCACTGTAGACCAGTTGGAACGCAAATATATTAAAAATACCGCGTGGGTTAACTCAAGGCCCCATTCGTATAAAGAATCCCAGCGAAAGAAGAAGTACCGAGCCTATAAGCAATCCGATGTTTCAAGATTGCAGTTTTAAACCACGTGGTGGGATATTTGAATTGCCCATCATTGTGATGATATCTGCGCCCGCTGGTGAAGTTAAAGCGTGGATGCCGTCGTTAGTGATCCGACAGTCCAAGTGCCATCTGCAGTTAGGGATACCCCGACGAAGTAGCCTTTTTCGAGGCGATCACCGGACATAAAACCGCCACGTACGCCGACAGAGGATCAACTCGCCGAGACAACGCCCAGTGCAAAGAACCACAGAAACCGCAATTTACCGCCTAGGTATATTATTTCTTTGTTTGTATTAGTTGTAACTTCAAAGCCATATTTCTCTTTGTCCTTTGTTTAGATTTCAATAATTTCAATAACTAAATAACGTTTCAAGGGACCCCCATTTACCTTATCTTTTATTATTGCTTTGTTAATTTTTTTCATTATTAAGGAATATATTTTTTTGAGTCATTACGTTGTAAATTGTTTAAAAAAACTGTTCTTAAAGTGAAAGCAATATCTTTCCTTCATATCAAGTAGTCACTGTGTTTGTCCTATACAAAATAAAACTATTACTAATAATACTGCTTTTTATTAAAATTAATATTAAATATTGATCTAGAACTTCCTCGTTTCCTGCACTACCTATAAGTTGAACAACAAATTTAAAGTAAGTATATTAGTAGTATTTAGTGAACGTGCATTAATGATACTGTTTCCTTATCACAAGTAATCCAAATAGCTTGCATTAATTGAGGTTAATAATGAAGGTGTGATAGCTATTATAGAATAGTTCACTCATAGCAATACATCTACTTGACATGAGCAAATCTTTTACTTACCGCAACTGCATATATTCTTTGGTTTATTACTTCAGCTTAATTATCATAAGTAACTTTATAAGTTATCGGTATGAAGCAGACCGTAAGTAACTTAGATTGCTTGTTGTTAGTATCAGTGTTTAGGATCTCTTTTTAACTAGTGCTAAGTAATCTGTGCTTTTGTCCCCTATCCAGCTAACTTTTACTTACGATAATTGTATTTTTATTTATGATTATTAATTTTTTTTCTCAGTGCAGTAATCCTAAATTTTCGGTCTTTTCACACTAACCTGTACATAAACAAATAAGCAAATGCGTTAATAAACCGTGACATAACTAAATGTTATTAGCACCTACGCAATCCTATAGATGACAACTTACCTCATAATTATAATGTAACGTCCCAATTTTTACAGCAAATACACTTAAACTTTTCCTCTCCCGATTTCTATTCTTCTTCAACATAATCTCAAGTATATATATATTATAGATCGCATCGATTTCTCTTGCATAAATCAAACAACCTTGAACTACACTTTACTTATGATAATTTTGACACTTTCGTCTCAAGAAAAAAAAATTGATGTGTGTATAATGCAAGTAATTTTTTTTGTCTCAGAGTGAGGAACAGATTCACTAATTATGGATCAAAAATCATGATATTTAGAGGTGAACAAGGAAGGTAACTATCAATCTCGAAGACGTCTGAGTTTTCGAAACGATTGATGTCAATGGCCAACAGTTATTAGCATAACTAGTATTTTAGATTTATTCCTCTTGCGTTACTAACAGTTAAAATGGTGTGATAAAATAGATGTTCATATTTATTTGTAATTTCGTTAAAATTTATAGCCATCTTAAAACTTTATTTTACACTTAAATACTTCTTTGTAAAATCTACAAAATAATAACCAATAATTAAAATGTAAATTTTATATTTACGAAATAATTATACAAATTCAGTGACGGTGATCTGATCTTGTTGCTAAATTAATAGAAGGTCATTTCTATTTTTGTTTTTGATTATACGTCACATCCTATATTTGTAATGTTCTCGACACATTTTATAGTTCATTTGTAGGTGTATATTTTGTTATAAGAACATATTTATGACGATAGGTATAGAGATAGTTTACAGGTTTTAATATAGTTTTTGGTAAATAATGATACATATGCACATATCCATAATTGGTTTTTATTTTTTTAACTATCTTCCACCAATTCGACCCTATTGTAACTTTAACATGTAGTAGTTAACCAATGAAAAATAAGATATATTTTTTTCGGTAGGTGTGACTTTGGGGGTTAGTATAAAAAATCACTCCCAAAAAATATACTTCTGATTTTTTACAGTTTCCAATGTCACAAAAATTCTGAAAAAAATATATTATAATGAGTTTATGCATAGTCAATTACATTTTAAATTTCATAAAGATATCTTCAATAGGTACTGAAAAAAAAAATTACGTTAAGGATTGTCACCCCCATTGTTTCCTTACAATAGGAGTTAGGAATGTGAGATTAATTGTATGGTTATTTCAGATGAAGAACGATAAAAAGAAGGTAATAACTAGAGACCGGATTATATGGAAAGAAAAACTGGAATATATGCGCATATGCATCCATTTTATTTTGTTAATTTAAACATTAACTTTATTGCACAAAATTTTTTCACAACATATTTCTAACACAATTTATAATTAAATGTTTTCAAAATTGTGTAAAAGAAAGTTTTGTCTTCTATCAGAATACATATGTTTCGAATAGAAAAGCTTCTTTCAACATCACGGATGTAATTGGTCACTTTTTAACTTGAATACATTCTAAACTAAAATTAAAGTCGAAATCGTTTTACTGTTTCACCTCCAAATTTTCTTAACTTTCTTCAATTTCAAATACCCGCATTTTTTTTTACACTTTTTAATTTTTCGTATATAGAATACCTATTGTACCTTAACCTTCTTACATAGTACATCAAATTCGTCTACTATTTCGACTGATCCGAGAGCGACATCCCTTGCGTTCTTCTAGTTTACGAATGAACTTGAAACAAACTATCATTTGACTAATATACCAAAGGTTTTGTAGCATTTCTGTGATGTTACTACTTTTACAGTTTTCTAGAGCAATGCAGTCAGCAGGTGATTTCCAGAATTATATTTTTTTTCTTCAAAATTATCGGCGAAAAAATTGCAGCCTCTTACCATATCCCCCATCTCGTAATAATCAGTTCAGAGGCAACTTAACACCAGAAGTCCCTCCATATAAAATTGGATTCGTAAGGTGCTTTTAAAAATACTTTTGACATTGTTAATTAAATCATTAATCAAAGGGAATTGATTCCTAATGTCTTCGGCTGCGCATTATAGCCCATGAACTAAACAAGTGGTATGAATAATGTTACTATAAAAAAAATTAAATTTTGCGCGGCTTTATCATGTATGGTGTGGCGTCGGATAACATTAGTAAAATTTTTCACATGGTATACATCCAAGTAAAAAAGAAATTTGATAAACCTTCTGGAACGAATAGGCAATTTTCACATTATTTTTTTTTGAATTCTTTACAATAAATTAAATATGATTACCTACAATCTTCATGAAGAATCCTATTAACAAAGGGACTATAACGGCCACACTTGTCCTACTTTCATCTACATGATAGAAATAAAATATTCCCTACCAATTGTTGATTTCTGCTATTGTTTGTGGTAACAAATGTGACATAATTTTTTCGTAGATACTTTCGCCAGGTATATTATGTTTCAATTTTTTGCAGAAATGATTTCAATTAACATTGTTTATCTTGCTATGGTATGTTAGACGAAATTAATGCTTACACAGATCCGTATTATATTCTCTTGTTCTGAGTTTCGTGAAGCTGATGCTACACATGAGTATAGATTGCTGCACACATGCGGATCGCTTTAGCTTTTTCACTTTTTCCAATAGTGATGGATTTTAGCGTGTTGATCAATCAGTATATTCTCCCAGAACACACCTACAACAATAATTTCATTTTATATCAAAAGTTAAAGAATTTAAAAGCAATTGTAAAGTTCTAGTAAAATTAAACTTACCAGTTTACTGCAGGCTCGACAAAATATTTTGTCGCCCATTCTTTACCAGTTCAGGATATGGTTATTCCCTCATTCATAAAAATTTTGTTCGCTATACTCATTGTTATGTACCACAGTATTTACGAACGTAACACATTACATGCTGTTTCGCTCAAAGATATTCAATGAATGAATAGTTTATTTGGAATTAATAATAATAAAACGTATTTCCACATCCCTTCTGCTAGGCGAAATTAAACACGTCCAGTTCTTGGAAAAAAGGATTAGAGAAACCAATGTAAAAGATTTATCGTTCTGAGAATTGTCAGTTGTCGATCTACATTAGGAATTACTAGGAATTTTTACTAATAGAAGAGGATAAGAAAAAGCTTAAATATGCAATTATGCAACTTTTGTAAAAATATACATAGAAATGCCTAAATATGCAATATACACAATCACTAATTAGCGCTAATTAACTTCAATTCGTGTAATACGTCTACATATAGACTATAATTAAAGATATGCAAAAAAATAAAATATGCTTTGCATATAATCCGGTCTCTAGTAATAATCCTACATCAGATGCGAGTGCAGTTTTTATATGCTTAACCGGCTAGACCCTTTATCAATTATTAATAATAATAACTTAATGTAAACCTTATAACAAAATTTGTTTTTTTGGAAAACGCTTAAAACTAACAAATATTATATAAACCCACTACCAACCTCTCATAAAATGTCACCACAAACACTGCCACAAAGTGAAAAAAACAGATGTTACAAATTGGAACTTTGTGACACTATTTTTCGGCAAAACAGGTACAAAAAAAAATACATTTGAATTATGATGAGGTAGCAATAAAAGACTTTCATTTTTTACATTTCATTTGATATTTTTAGCAGAAGCATACTGTTGTATACCTAATTTTAATGTAATTTATAATAACGTGAATGTTGCGAAGTGAGTTTTTATGGTCATATTTTATTAACAAATGAGCTTTTTTGGTAGTTTTATTTATGGGTGCCTATGCTAAAAACGTATACCGAGAGTTTTGAAAGGTAATTAGATAAGCGGAAATGACAACAAATTTATACAATTTAAATAATTTATGAGGTCATTTTAAAAATGCTTACATCTAAGTAAATTGTATTTTATTTATGCGTTAGATTATTTTTCCGCGAAAGATAGTCATCTATTATGGATGCTACAAACGAAAATATACCATTGAATATTTTTTAAAACGGCAATAATGTTAATTAACCCCATAACAATTTTAATAACACATCTAGCAATAGATTTTAACAAGTAATAAAATATGACCTCCTTGTTTTACAAGGTATGAATTTAAATTTGAATAAATACAGCGAATGCTAAAACTCACGTAGTTACTATTAAATAGTGATGGATTTCTACGAAGCAAACTGCTATTTTGTAGCAGCTAACAACAGTTAGCAGTTTGTAGCAGCTATTCAATATCAAAAGAAGCTGCTACTTTTGTAGCAGTTTCTTGATATAGTAGGCAAGGGCGAATGTTGTGAAGCATACATGTATATTCGTAGCGGTATCTATAGCAGTAAAGCAAGTGTATAAAACGTAGTGATGTATAAAACTGTTTCTTTACGTTAGCAACCACAATCTGCTTCTGCAAATGTTTCAGTAAAAACTGATTAAGTACAAAAAAAAGTTCCACAAATCTTCGATTATTTATGCAACCGCAACTGCGTATTTCAAAATTGTTTGCAAATAATTTTTTATTACTATTCGGTGTGCTGTAGCTTCGATTGACATAATAATTGAAGATTAAATTCGCATTTATTTTGCTAAGCATGGTACATACATACTTATTACTTAACAAAAAAAAAGCAGTATTATTAGGAGATAGTTTTATTTTGTATACGGAAAACACAGTGATACCGAATATGAATGAAAGATAATGTTTCACTTAAACAACACAAGTTCTTTTAAAACAATTTACAACTAATGACTCATAAAATATTTTCCTTAATAATAAAAAAATTAACAAGCAAAATAAAAGATAAGGTAAATGAAGCCCCCTGAAAACGTTATGTAGGCATTGAAATTCATTTAATCTAAACAGAGACAAGACATATGACTCACTTACAACTATAACAAACAAAAATAATTATACCTACGGATAAACTTGCGGTTTCTTGGTTCTTTGCACTGGCGTGTGCTCGGCGAAGTTGATCCTCTGCTGGCGTACTGGCGGTTATGTTCCGGTGATACGCCTCGGAAAACGGCTACTTCGTCGGGGTATCCATAACGCAGTGCACTTGGACTGTCACTCAACTAGCACGGCACCCACACTTAACTTCACCAGCGGCGCACATATCATCACAATGAGGGGAATTCAAATATCCCACCACGTGGTTTTAAAACTGCAATCTTGAAACATCCGATTGCTTATAGGCTCGGTACTTCATTCTTTCGCTGGATTCTTTATACGAATGGGCCTTGAGTTAACCCACGCGTATTTTTTAATATATTTGCGTTCAAACTGGTCTACAGTGGCCGTACTCCTTGCCACCCTTTTTCGACACCTTTTCCACGTCATAACTCTTACTTGACGCTAAGCACGCGCCTGCGCGCGTAGCTGTCTCGGGGACTATTTCATTACTCCGCCGCATTAGCCAATCAGGAATAGTAAAACAATCACGGGGTGGCAGCAAAACTCAAATAATCCATAGTTTGTGGCAAGTTGTTACTATTTAAGAAAATACATGAGTTTTAATAGCGATCAGCATTGTTGTTACTTCTACTAAGCCATGTGCTGTAGTTAGATACAGTACCAATAGCATAAGTTAATACGTTACTTATGCACAATTTCTGTCAGGTGCGCTGTGTAATAGCCGTTAATAAAAGCACTATTACAGTAAACAACTTGCATTCAGGAAACTGGGTTTAGTTGCAGGTATTAATTAACGAGAATAGTTAAAGTAAAACTTTATCTATTGTAAATAACTTTTATAAACACTTTACTTAGCCCATTTTTCTCAGTGTACTCATTTGCTTTAATTTCAGCCCGATAGCTTTAGGTGCACTTTTCATAATGGCTTATCGGAGCACAGCCTTTCACCACTTCCTCAATATCAGTTACCAAAAACTTCCAATGTCACATAACGCGTAACAGACACGAAATTTTCTAAAATTTTCCATTTCACCTCTTCGAATTACGACACGTTCCGACTAAGACATAAAACTGCTATAACAAAACGCCATGTCGTTAACAACAATAAAACTACTCATTCTACAATAACTACCTATATATAATACGTCATTAGCTCGAATCAACGAAGCCATTGCGTAATTTAGTGATGTCAGGTGATGTATGCGGCCGTCATGTGCTAGTTGCTCTCTCCGTATATGAATTCCTTACCTTTTTTTCAACGAATATTTTACACGCAACGAACAACACATGTGGGCCAAAGAACCACACATTTATACCTATAGACGCCTAAAATGCTAGAATGCAGTGGATACTTGAAATCTGGGACAAGCTACTTAAATTGTTGCGATGTCTTATGTAATTTCCTAATGCTGCGTATACCTAATCGAGTCTATAAGATCTAGTCAATTCTTTATGAGGAATGAATGAATGTAGCTTTCTAAATGCTTATGCATACGTTAAATAATGCCTTTTCATAACAATCGGATAAGGAAAAAAAGTACACGCCCAAGTAACAGTTTTAGTCATTGCAGTTACTATCACGGGAACTTATTATAGGAAAGATTACCAACTAGAATGAAGTTATATAAAGAAATTTGCCCGAATATACCCTTTCCCACAGAGAGTATTGACATGATAGGGTACCTATCCCTAACACTTTCGTATTTTAAAACTTTTTGTATTAAAATTAAAAGGAGATGCTTCCAGCAGTCCAAGCATTAATCGTAAAAGAAGATTCGCCGAGGAATTAGAATTCATTAAGAAACATTTCTCAAGCGTAACAAAAACGATTAGTTTCTAGAAAAGAAAAATTTTAAATTAACTGAATCTCTTCAACACTCAGAATCATTGTTAAGTAATTTAACAAGTATAGAGGGATCGATTGGCGAAAAAGATACGGAACAAAGTTAATGCGGTTTTACAAAGAAATCCAGATTATGTGCTACTAAAAGAAATTTCTAATAACACTTTTGCTATCCAAAATGGAAGCCCATATTTAAAACATAAGAATTTACTTGCAGACCACCATTTCGCACCAGTTACTTTCATGTGACGTAGAAAGAGCTTTCTTTAGATTTAGATTACAATTAAGAATGCACTAATAATAGTATTTAAGTTAAGTTTAATGTAAAACATGTATTTACCTTAAAATTGTAAGTACATATACAGGATGATTCTCAATATATGCGACAAATTTTAAGCGCTGATTCCTGAGGTTATTTTGACTATAAAAGTTTATAAGAACATATGTCCAAAATCGCTTAGTTCTAAAGTTGTACAATGTTTAATGGTAAGTTAACATAATTAATGTTTTTATTATAAATTAACAAAATAATTAGTAAAACAAAATTAACTTATACTAACTGTTGAAAATGACCGCCCCCAACTGCAATACAAGCTTCTATCCTCCGTCGTATTGGCTGGCGAGTCCGTTCTAAAATACCAGTGGTATTTCGAATTTTTTGAAAAGCTGCGATAATACGATTTCTCAGTTCATCGACATTTTCAATGGGAGTCGTATAAACTAATGATTTAAGGTGACTCCAGAGAAAAAAGTCTAAAGAATTTAAGCCTGGAGACCGAGGAGGCCACGGTTGTGGACCTCCCCGTCCTATCCACCGATCTGGATACGTATTGTCCAAAAACTTGCAAGCAATTAAACTAAAATGCGCTGGAGCACCGTCATGCATATAATACATTTGTAATCTAATTGCAACGGAACTTCTTCGAGCAGTAGTGGTAGCTTCTTTTCAAGAAATTGCGGTATAACTCGCCATTTAACCGCATCGGTAAAAAATGCGGACCTATCAAGTGATCTCCAACAATTCCGGCCCACACATTGACAGAGAATTGGTGTTAATGACGGGCATTCACTAGTTCGTGTGGATTTTTTTCGGCCCATATGTGATTATTAAGAAAATTAATAATCGCGTTTCTAGAGAAAGTAGCCTCATCGGTGAAGAATATTTGAGTCAAATAGTCAGGATTTTGTGCGATTTTATGTTGCATCCATAGACAAAAAGCCATTCTTTGTGGAAAATCTGCCGGCAAAAGTGCCTGCACCCGTTGAATGTGATATGGATACAACAGTTGATCTTTCAATATTCTCCAAACTGTGGCCTGACTAATGTTTAAAGCAAACGCAATTTTTCTGGTGCTTGTAGTAGGATGTTCCTCAATTTCATTTAGTACCATTTCTTCAACTTGTGGAGTTCTCACTGTAGATGGGTGCCCGTTATCAGTCGTCCGTTTTTTAAAATTTCCCGTTTCATTAAGACGTTGGTGAAGACGAGCAAATATTGAATGATGCGGTATGATACGGTTTGGGTATCGTTCTTCATAAAGACTTTAGCAGCACGCGAATTTCCATTGGCAAGTTCGTAAACGAAATGCATATCACACATCTCAGCATTCGTGTAATTCAATTTTAGACAACAGAAACTGGCAATAAACAGAACGAATACTGTGACAACTATTGACAAATATTGAAATGACAAATAAACAACTCCCTCTCAACACAATAGTTTTTGAAGAAGCAACTGTGATATTATATCGTGTTAGTCATAGTTCATAATTTATTATTAAACATTCAATAACTTTAAAACCAAACCGTTTTGGACATATACTCATATGAACTTTTATGACCAAAATAACCTCAGGAATCAGCTCTTAAAGATTGTCGCATATATTGAGAATCACCCTGTATATGCACTATCTACTCAAAGAAAGAAGACATAGGGAAAATAACCCATAAGGAAACATAAAGAAAGATCGCGTTTAAGCTACCAGCGATAGAATCTAAGAATTATTGTCTTATTGAAAGTAAAACACTGCGAATGTAAGTCTAGCCGAAAAGGTTGAGGCATCTTTGTCGCATAACATCAAGAGGATTATCTTTCGCAACAATTGTCGGCATATATACCCTTCCCTTTGTTGTTTATTTTACCCATCGATTACTCACAGATGAACAGCTGGTATAATTTGTGCAAATATTGAAAATTAGTCCTTGTTTATTTAATTATTTGAAGATTGATTACTTGATTACTTTGAATTTACTGAAACCATTATTTCAATTGCAAAAACTGTTTAAGGTTTAGTTTTATAAGAATTTCTTAATATGGGCGTATAAAATAATCTATTAGGCATAAATACCAAATGGCAATTTATGTTCTTAAAGTCTAGAAAATATGGAAAACACTTTTTTACGTTTTGGGGAAAAATTGTTACCCTTATTAAAAAAAAATAGTTATTCTTTTTTAATGTTTTATTTCTATTGCTTTTTATGACGGTACAAATCGAATTACATTTATTGGAATTTTTGCATAAAATATGGATTAGATGTTTTGAGTTTTAAACTTTAAGAATTATGATGCTTTGACTAAACAGTAATGTCAAAAATATGAAAAAAGAAAAGATATGGTTTATATTTTCGTAAACTTATTATTACAAAAAGTAATAAGTAAGTAAACCGCTTGTTTTTAAATATTTTTACTTTAGATATAGTATACCCATTGTAAATAACTAAAACTAGTAAACTGGCATCGATATTTGTAAAGGTTAAAAAGATATATAAGATTGTGGTGATTTATTTATTGCTGTAATAATAAGTAATATACAAATAGAGATACGTAGAGACCGGATTATATGCAAAGAAAAACTGGAATATATGCGCATATACATGCATCGATTTTTGAGAAAATATGCATAAACCTGGGGCATATATGCAAAAATTGCGACAATATGCAAATTTTTACATAAAATAAATAAGAGCAGAAATTTAAACATTAACTTTATTGCACAAAATTTTTTCACAAGATATTTCTAAAACAATTTATAATTAAATGTTTTTCAAAATTGTGTAAAAGAAAGTTTTGTCTTGTATCAGAATACATATGTTTCGCAATAGAAAAGCTTCTTCCGACATCCACAGATGTAATTGGTGCATTTTTTAACTTTGAAATACATTCTAAACTAAAATTAAAGTCGAAATCGTTTACTGTTTCACCTCCCAAAATTTTCTTAACTTTCTTCAATTTCAAATACCCTGCTTTTTTATTTATCACTTTTTTAAATTTATCGTATATAGAATTACCTATTGTACCCTTAACCTTCTTACATAGCATATCAAATTCGGCCACTATTTCGACTGATTCCGAGAGCGACATCCCTTGCGTTTTTAGTTTACGAATGGAACTTGAAACAAAGCTATAATTTGACTTAATATACAAAAGGTTTTGTAGCAATTCTGTTGATATTACTATCTTTTTACAGTTTTCTAGAGCAATGCAGTCAGCAGTGATTTCAAGAATTACATTTTTTATTCCTTCAAAATTATCGGCGAAAAAAATTGCAGCCTCTAACCATGTACTCCATCTCGTAATAATCGGTTCAGGAGGCAACTAAACACCGGGAAGTCGCTCCTTATAAAATTGGATTCGTAAAGGTGCTTTTAAAAATACTTTTTTGACATTGCCAATTAAATCATTAATCAAAGGGAATTGATTCCTAATGACTTCGGCTACACGATTGAACCCATGAGCTAAACAAGTGGTATGAATAATGTTACTATAAAAAATGTTTAAATTTTGGGCGGCTTTTATCATGTATGGTGCAGCGTTGGACAACATTAGTAAAATTTTTCACAAGGTATACTTCCAGGTAAAAAGAAATTTGATAAACCTTCTTGAACGAATTGGGCAATTGTCACATTATTTGTTTTTTGAAGTTCTTTACAATAAATTAAATATGATTTACCTACAATATCTTCATGAAGAATTCCTATTAACAAATGTCCAATATAACGGCCACACTTATCCGTACTTTCATCTACCATGATATAAATAAAATTATTCCCTACCAATTGTTGAATTTCTGCTATTGTTTGCTGGTAACAAGATGTGATATAATTTTTTCGTAAGGTACTTTCGTAGGTATATTATGTTTGCAATATTTTTGCAGAAATGATTTCAAATTAACATTGTTTAATTTTGCTAATGGTATGTTAGACGAAATTAATGCGTTGCACAGATCCGTATTATATTCTTCTTGTTCTGAGTTTCGTGAAGTAGATGCTACACATTGACGTATAGATTGCTGCACACATGCGGATCGCTTTAGTTTTTCACATTTTCCAATATGTGATGGAGTTTTGGCGTGTTGATCAATCAGGTATTTTCTCTCAAAAGACACCTACAACAACAATTGTCATTTTATATCGAAAGTTAAAGAATTTAAAAACAATTGTAAAGCTTTTAGAAAAATTAAACTTACCAGTTTACTGCAGGCTCGACAAAATATTTTGTCGCTATCCTTTACCAGTTCAGGATATGGCTTAATCCATAAAGAAATTTTGTTCGCTATACTCATTGTATGTACGCACAGTATTTAAAAACGTAACACAATTACATGCTGTTTCGCTCAAAGATATTCAATGAATGAATAGTTTATTTGGGAATTATTAATAATAAAAACGTATTTACCCACTCCCTTCTGCTAGGCGAAATTAAACACGTGCAGTTCTTGGAAAAAACTATTAGAGAAATCAATGTAAAAGATTTATCGTTCTGAGAATTGTCGGTTGTCGATCTACATGAGGAATTACTAGGAATTTTTACTAAGAGAAAGGATAAGAAAAAGCTTAAATATGCAATATATGCAACTTTTGTAAAAATATGCATAGAAATGCCTAAATATGCAATATATGCAATCATTAATTAGCCCTAATTAACTTCAATTAGTGTAATACGTCTACATATAGACTATAATTGAAGATATGCAAGAAATAAAATATATGCACTTTGCATATAATCCGGTCTCTAGTTATGTCTATGGGCAAACTATACTTGTACCGTAAATATTCAAAGCCAATAAGCCCCCTGCCGATATTTGATTGATGATGACAATCCACACAGGAAGTTAGATAACGTACATACCTACCAGAAATCACGACTTCGCGATAAGGCCATCCTCAAAATCCGTTCAAGTTAGCGCTAGAGTCGACTAATTACGAAATGTTTTTATAATTTAGCTAATTACCACGGCGATAGAAATGCAAAGAAGCCCCTCCAGAAGCCCTAGGACACGCCGCAGAAGCTCACACATGCATGCGCATTCGTTTCACTTTCGCATTCGTCTGGTACCGATCGGAAAATTGTATTAGTAACGGCTAGAACATTGCGCGAGTAAATCGAGCACTTAACCAATGCCACCGGGTAATAGTATCTCGCTCCATATGCACGTTGTTATTAGATAAGATGTAAATGTTGGGACGAATCAGTTGTCAGCGTCATTCGATTGTGCGTATACCAATTCGGTTAAAAACAAAGAAGAGTTATTCGAAGAAAGTGGTGTGCCATGTTAGCAACGGCTGTCGTTGTTGTGTTTAGCAGAGCTTAAAACGGGGTGAGTCAATGTTTAAAGACCACAAAGGAGGCGTAACATAACCTATCTTTCCCATTTTGCTTTTCCTGGTTTTCGATTGCGATTTCCGCATTTCGTGATTATACTTTGTGTACACTTCCCGAATTATAGAAAGTTGAACACGTTATATTATCCATTCGCCTATAACAGCATTTGATTCATAGAGTTCGGGAATCTAAATATAATCGATTCTTTATTGTTGAGGATGTTGTGTTTTCACAATTTGTTGTTGTCTTTTTTTAATTGTATTGAAGAATGACCTGTGCTTTTATATTACATCTGAACGGAAAAAGATTACTCATGTAAATATTTATATGTATATAATATCGTTCAAAAGTTTCAAATTAATCCGTAACTTATCAGTTATACAGTGGTGCCCATATAATTAAAAACGATATGTTCATAATTAACATATTTCTTCCGGGAGCGTTGAAATCAGATTTGGGAGATTCTGTTGTTGATTGCACCTTCATGCGTGTTCACCTTCAATTATTAACTCTGAAAAGAGTTTAATATGCACATTGTACATGCAGTAAATCCATTTGATAAACATCAATATTCATGTCATTCTTATTAATTCAAAACTGCAATGAATGTAGTAATAATTGCTTTTAATATAATCCATGGTTCTTGACTTTGTGTGACTAAACAGTAATAGGGAAATGAAAATTAGTGGTCCAATTTGAAACGTGAAGAAATTGGACCACTAATTTTCATTTCCCTATTGATAATTGCTTTACACATCAGAAGCTTTAAAACAGCAGAACAAAAACTGTAGCATTCTTTTTGAAAGGACATTTTTATACCATTGCCAGTTTTACTAGAGTGCTCACAGAACTGTGACTCATGATTAGTCATTATTAATAATCTAAATCTTTTGTGTGAATGTGTGTAATTTTATTTTAAAGGTACAAATTAATATGTCTGAGTAGGAGATTATATTGAAGTAATCTCACAATTTAGAGAAAGTATACATATATAAAGAGCATTTTTGAGTGAAACCTATACCTTTTAAAGCAATTTTAAATGAAGTAGCCAGGTGTCCTGAAGATAAATAAAGAAAAGAAGAATTTGGTGGTCGAAACCAAATTGCTATCGAAAAAATCCTCCTTATAGCTATTTAGATCTTAGCAACTCTAGATATTTATTGGTCCATAGCTGATAATGATAATATATTGTCGTGGAATGAGCATTTGATATTATTTAAGTGTAATGTTACAAGTTTTACTTATATATATTAAAAAAAAAATAATTTGATATAACAAGAAAAGGATATAAAATGTAGCAGCAGACAGCCAAACGATGTCCAGGTGATGTAGGAAATCTCCGCATTTGGCAAGTCTTTCAAGGCATTTTCCTTCAGAATGTTCCCATCAGGAAGTAAGGATGATTAGCACACATGGAAATCGAATATTAGAATTTGAATAGTATATTTTTATAACAGACATTGACTGATCTAAGTTCAATTCAAATGAACATTTTTTTGCAGTGTACCTATTGTTTAATTTAAACTTAGTCTAATTAATGTTTTTATATGCATTAGCAAGCAAATTGCATTGATATGTTAACAGAAAGACATGGAAAATTGCTGTAATTCGGTTTCGTCAAAATGTCATGTGTATAAATGGTTGACTACTTACTGTATAGTAATTAATTTTTTTACATTGTAAATTTTGCATAGTAATAAGTGTTGAAAATTTTTAAATGTATTTTTCTCATGATCTAGAGACACCTAATACCTTTATTTTATATTAAATGTAAGGTGATTCCAGAATTTTGCAATAATTGTTTATATTAATTTTGTATAAACATTCGACAGTCCATTCGGTCACATGGGCATTCTCATGTATTAAACATCTTATATTCCCCTCACTTCGGTGAAATTAACGCACTCTCTGAAACAGATTGTCCCCCTTGTCGAAAGACAATCGCTATAAAAGTCTGTTAGAATTTTTCAATTCGAAAGGATTCACTAGCCAACCTCCGTCAGTGGCAGGCGTGTCTCAATTAATCTTGTAAAATTTAACGCCTATTTTGATAAAATCCAATTTCATTACAAATTCCAACCTAAAAATGATTGTTAAACAAAGTTTATCACATTAATTTTATCCAAATATAACCTATAATCTTTGGGTAATTTTCTCCAACGACGATTTTCCTGAGATATGTTCCTGTCCGGAGCCATTCTCCGTGTTTAGAAGTACGATGTACCCATCAGATGCCTGGTCATACCCGCCCACTTTGATGTCCGGTGAATTCATCCCTCTCCAAGGTATTCCTCGTCCAAATCTACCTAAAAATGGACGTATTACTTTATTCCTAATCTAAATTTAAATATACTTATAAGAAATTTCATTTTGTAAATTCGGCGAATTTTGAGGTTAGGAATTTTGTATAATCGCTGAACGGTTTGCAATCACTGGGGGAAAATTTGTACAGATTGGTACTTTTCTATGTTAATATTTGATATGTATTTACGGCACTAACCGAAATCCAGTAATTTTACCATCAAGTTTGGACATGCTGATTCAACCATCTCTTAAGCATAGAATAACTTAATAAGTTTTGAACGTTCAGAGAAAACGCGGGAATTTTGAAATTTAATTTTAAACGTATTCATGTTTTTCTATGATGAATTTATATTGCAAAAAGTGGAATTACTAACAAAACGTTATTGTTATCGAGTAAGCGAACTCACGTAACTTACCTGAGATAAGAATATCCTTATATTTATGCTGCTTGTAAACGGTTTCACGTGTTTCGAACTCTGTTATTAAATATAACCACTTTTATTCACACTAAAATGTTTTCTTTATCATACAAAATTGATCATAATCGATATACAAGAGTCTCGTACGTATGATATCTTGGAAACTGGGCATTATTAACATGCAAATTGAAGTAGAGGACATTTTGGCGACAGTCTCTCATACCATCTCCTCACGTACTGAAGTAATAAAAGGGGGTGACTATAGCTATTCGTAATTTTTCGACGCCAGCGCGTCCTCTAGCCTGTTCCAATTGGAAATTCTCAGTCTGCATGCCATCTGGCAGTTGAGAGGGTACACTTATGATTTAAAACTAATGGATATAGATAACACTGGGATGTTAGAAATTTGATTTTTACTAATTTAATTAAAGTATCATTTTTAATTTTTTTTTTTTTATACCGGGCTGTATGCTACTCCGTAGCGTTACAATATCTTTTATTTCGAATAACAAAAATCCATGCGAAACAACGTTAACAAAAAAAGAAAGAATGTCTACTCATCTAAAAATTTGAAATCGACGAATTATCAAAAAAAAAAAAATCATTAAAGGAGTAACACAATATTTCCTTAAAACTATCATAGGTGGTACTATATTTAATGTGATCCATAGATAATTTATTAAACAATTTACATCCTAGATAGTAGAAATATTACTCTTTGGCCAAGTCTAGAGCGACATCATGTTGTATCATATCTCGACAACTTATAAAATATGGTCTTCAACATTTTATAGGTGTAATAAATTAATGCCAAACAAAATAATAAATATTGATAGGATATCTTTTATGGTTTAACACTGTGTACCTTCTACCCATGGATTCGACGAGAGCTGCACAGCGTTCTTGAGGAATAGCTTCATCAGATCAGGTTATCATAACTTTTTTTTCGTGCAAAGGTTTTGAAACACGCCATAATAAGTTCGTCATCCAAGTTTTGGTTTGAATTTGTTTGTGGCACATTTTTTTAACAGTAGTTAAAATGTGACAAAACAAAAAATCACATAGATTCCTCTTTTTGATAAAACTCAAGACAAATCTTAGAGGATATAATCTCTTCAAGTTCATATATGGAATCTGTATATACTTACATATTTGATCTTTATATCGAAAGGAATTATCCAGATAAACTTCTAAATTTTTAACTTTAAACAATTCCAAACAACGTTACTTGAGATTTAATAGGATTTATCTGAAGACAGTGTTCAACATTGATATTTGTTATTAACAATACTTTGCACAGGGCAACAATTTATGAGTATAGATTGTAAATAAAATGGGCCCCAAAATTGATACCTGCGGAACTCCCTGCGAGAGTGTATCATTTTTCTTTTGGATGTTATTCCATTCCATTCTCGCAAATTATCTGCATTTTTAGTGGACCGTATACGATAACTCTGGAAATTAGAAAAAAAATCACTGACAATGAGATGCAAGCATAAAAAAATGTGACGTCAAAATGCCTCATTTTTATTTAAATGTTTAGTAAATCAAGGATAGTAGTTTAAATGTCTTTCAAAGTCAACTACTAGTTCGTAGTTGCCAAATCGACCAATCAGCTGTATATCACTGCATATTTACAGTGCATCCTTTGGTATTTGACGCAGTCAATTTGATGGTTAAAATGCATGTTAAAATGTGTGAATAACAGTAAAAAACAGCCTTTCATAGCCTTCAACATATTTGATTTTATATTAACTTTAAAACGGATATTAATAATGTAAGTACCTATTACTTGTGCTTATCTAGGAAAATTATGTTAAAATTCTAGAATTAGAGTACTTTTCAAAATTTATTGAAAACAGTAAAATATACATAGCCATATGATTATTTATTTGAGAATTAGTAAAAAGAGGCATAATCTTATTGATTGTGAGTCAATATTAATTTGGGATATTACCGAATTTATTAAAACTAAAAAAAAAAAAAAACGTAATCGTTTAACAAATAATACAAATATAACTGGAATCATACAAATACAAATGTCTGTATAATATTTAATAATTAATAAATAATATTTAAAAAAGAAATAGCATTATGTACACATACACAATATGTAATAATAATAAAAAATTAATGAATCGATTTCATTTTCTGTTGATGACGAATCTGTTACATAAACAATAAATTTTTCGATGTCATCTTGTAAATTATCTGCAATTCACATATCCTTTTTAAACAGTTTTCGCATGTTTAATGTAGTTTTCCCAATCATCAACTATAACAGTAAGCTGTTTGAATTAGTTCCTCAATTTCTTTTACCTTAAATGTGGTGTTATTCATATTTACGTAGTGTTTAACTTGTGTCCAAACCATTTTAATACGATTTAACTCGCAACGGTAAGGTGGTAATAGAAGAACTTCATCATCCTGCTCTTTTTTTTCAGGGACTTATTATACATTGTGTATCAGCCAACTGGAATAAATTCGATAATAAATAATAATAATAATATAATCTGTAGTTGGTTGAGCTATTGTATTCTCGTTTTTATTGTTATAAACGGTTTATAGGTATAGTTAAATAAGCTTTGTTCAGTTTTGTTTCCAATATATATTTTGTTTACATCATATTTCTGTCAGCACACTTCACGTTCCAAAACTTTCTTCATATATTTTTTCTAGCATTATTCGCGCAAGTAGTGCTTTTGAAATCACTGCCAAATTTATATTTATAGATCATAAAATAAACTATGGCATATGTTAATCTTCACACATTTCTCTCTAACATTTTTGCAATTAGATTGAACTTATTGTATTATGTCAAAAGGTCATTTATATCTCAACCATTGTAATTCTTTACATCACAGTTTTTTTTTAGGTCAAGGACGATTCCATTCACATTTAACACCCGTTAAACGAAACTGAAAATATGGAAATGACATTTCGAAAAAAAAAAAAATGCGAACAAGTTGACTTTGAAATTGTTTCTTAATAATTAATATGTCTGACCTTAAATAAAGAACAATGTCAACTTGTAATAGCATTGTTTTTACACTTTAAGAGGTTTTAACCAAATAAGTAAAATAAATAAAGTAGTCTTTATAAAAATGTACATTACTCTGCTCAAAACAAAAAAGAAATTAAAGTTGCATATACTTAACGTGAATGTATATACAGGGTGTTTTCTAAGTGAATTTAAGAATACCGACAAGAAAAATTGCTGTTCTGCTGTCGAAGATTAAGACAGACGTATGCTGTTAACTCCTAAATCTGTTATGTCGTATACTGGGTGAGTTTTTTTTCTTGAGACAACGGAATATCTCTAAAACACTGCATCAAATCAAAAAAAGATCTTAATAAGATTTGTTATAATGTAGGGGACTCACTGAATGATGCCGAACTCGATCCCCCACCTCTTGGTGAAAAAAAGAAAAGTGTGTAATTAATATTTTATTTATTTATTAATAATTATTTTTTAGAATAAGTGAAACTGCTGCGCAATATTTTCTTAGTTGCCCTAAGATTTTTCATATTCTTCTCTTGGCTTTTTCTTCTGCAAGGCTTCGGTTGTAGAAAAAATATGGTTGTACTCGATATATATTAACTTCACAATAATTTACAATTCTGTTAATTTGACAATGTCAAGAAATTTTTGACAAAGTCACATATCCAATTTATTACAAAAAAAATTTGGCGATTGTAGAAAAAATCATGTATGTAACTCGTTGCGAAAGAAGTGTTTTAGGCACTTGACGTGTTGATCAACGCAGCTTACACCTCGTTGGTTAATATCACGTCTAAAACACTTCCATTTCGCAACTTGACACATAAATAGCTATTGTAAAATCCGCTTTACAGTTCGCAATTTTTCTTGCATCCAATGAAAATTGCGTGCAACAAAAATTGCCCGTATGCGCATTCAATGGATTTAGATCAGCTGAGTGCAATTTTACTTGTATTGCATGTGCAATACACTGAATAGAACATGCGCAATTTTTACTGTATGCAATTTAAAAAAAATGCAAACTGTAAAGCGGCCTTAAGAAAAATATTTACCATTTGAAGGTGGGATAGTGGTAACGAATATTGGGTATGGATGTAAGTTGTTACAAATAGTTACAAACTTGTTACAAATATCCCCACACCCATCCGCTGCAATGGACCGAAGTTCACCGTGAAAATCAGCTATGAAGCTCTATTTTATGCTAGCCAAGGATGGCAAACTTACATTGACTGCTTAATGATTTATAATCAATTAATTCGAGATTGAAAAAATTACTATCTTACCTAAAAAACGGTTTTTTCTCCTTTTCTTTTCTCAAGTAAACCATGTGCAATTACTACGTCAAACTATTAATGACGGATATAAAGCGTCACCTAGTGATACCATTCATAAACAATTATATCTGTCATTCCACTTGACATTCGCTTTCGAGAGTTGCTTTCTACACCGGTGTACATCAAAGGTTGCGCTTGGTGCCATCCAGTGGTTGCTTTTCTCATCATTGATTTTATGTTGAAAAAACACAAACGGTTGCTATGTTCAACGGTGGATTTGCGATGTATCATCAACTTTACATCATTTTCATCTAAATTTGAAGTTGATGTTTTTGATGGAGTAGGTGGTGGGGGTAAATAGCTGATTGGCTGAAGTAAATTATTTGTAAACTTGGTGTTTAACCGTTAACTGTTGTAAACACACCAATCTAATACGATATCGGAAATATGGGCAGAATTTTATGAATGCAATTATAAAGACGTAAAATTTCGAATACAATGTTCACAAGAGGAAATAAATCAATTTAATAGTGGTAAGTACCCCATATCCAATTAAAACTGCTTTTTTTAGTTTGATAATTATTTATTGCAGATCCTACTATGAAGGAATCTTTTTGTAATAATCTGTATCAAAATTATTTGCTATCACAAATTCCTTCCGAGAGTGTAAGTTCAAGTTTGAAAATTATTTCGGACACCACAAGTGGTGAAACAAGCAATGTAATTGCTGATTCGGAATTTCTCAAGAATAGCCCTGCCACTCGGAGGATCGAAATGTTGGACTGGATGGGTGTAAAGTGACTCCATAATCACGATTGGGTGTTTTTTTTTTGTCGCTGACCCCCTAAGGTCTCAGCAGGTGGTACGACACTGGCTTTTTTGCCAAATACCTCATCAATTTTATCGTAAAACTCCCACTTCACTGCTTCTTCTCCAGTTTTTGACATCTTCATTTTATTATTCCTGTATGTCTGCATGAGGTTACGATATTTATCATATAAATCAGTATATGAAAATTTGTATCCACCCATTTCATTGAAAGATAAGCATATTTTCTGCCATAATTTTTTTTTTCATTTTTGGGTTATTGAATTCATGATCCCTTTTTTGGACGTCGACAGTGCCAGTGATCTAGATATATCTGAAAAGAAAGGAATTCCGATTAAGAAAAGGAAGAATGAATCAGAAGTGTCTCTTCAAAAGTATCTGTACCAGAAATTGAAAAATAATGAGAAAAAAGGAAGAATTTAAAGAAAAAAAATGGATTGAGAAGAAGGAGCTAAAGAAAGCTGAAATAGAGGTATTAAGAGATTTGGTTCATGCAATGGGTAATAAGAGAAAAAGAAGGCAAAGCTCAGAGAGCTCAAACTGTAATTAAGTCACTTATTTTAGAAATAATACCCACATAGTCCATATGTAGGTATAGAACTGGATGTACACAGAAAGGTATTTAAATGATGAATCATTTCTGTTGAACATTGTTTAAGTTTAAGTATTTTCTATGTAATAAAACAAGTATAATCAATAAATGTTTTATTTCTTCACATACAAATCTACAAGAACCTTGATTTTTACAATAATTTCTTAAAAAAAAGTATAAACACATTAGTTTCGCATAAGGTAATCCATAATTTGCATCCATTTAGCATTGCCTTCTTCAAATTGATGGTTTTCTTCGTTGTTTATGTTATTATTGTATTCGTCCTCAGTAATTTCTATTTCTATGTCATTATTTTCTAAACATAAATTATGCAAAATACATGCAGCAGTTATAATATACTTTGCAATACTTAAATTAGATATATTTAAATATTTTAGACGACGAAATGAACCTTTAAGTATTTTGGCACAATTTCATGCACATAATTTTCTATACGTATTCGTTTATTCCCTTGCGCCAACAAAATATCATCTTCAGATGAGGAATTATCTATAAAAACAATTTTTATAGTTCTTTACATAAAATATTTGTGTAGAGTTATCTGATTCAGAAGAATCATCCAGGAGTTTTTTTTAATATAATATATAGCAATCCGTAATTCATATTTATATAATTTTGTCTATAAATTGCCCTATTTAACGTGATGCGTACCCTATTGTGAAACAAAATGAAAAACAAATTACTACACTCATCACTAAACAAACTACCATCAAACTACTAACCTAAAATGTTTTAAAATTTTCTCCCATATGTCAAAATTGATTATCACATCAAATCGTTGCTTTCTGTAACAAAAATGGCATTCATCACAGATAAATCATCTTTACACCGAGAGATGACGTAATTACATCAATAGGTGAACTTCCGCTTATTAAAGCAACTCTCGATTTGTTACAACTATACCCATCCTCCTCTACTGTTATAAAGTTTTTGGAAAATATTCAGACAATTTACGAGTTGTGCGTTTTTAATTGTAGACAGTGTATGCGAAATAGAAATTCTTACGCCTAATGCAAGCGTTGCAACTTTCCAATTGCTACTATGCATACACATATGATATTTTTGAAATCTGAAGATACTCATGCATAAACATTGGTATCAGACTATCATTAACGTGATTTTCTTATATAGAAATAATAGCAAAAGCAATCGCAAAAGAATACTAATAGAAAGTCGACAGAAACTGTGCTTCCCAGGGCGATCGAGAATGCTGTTCTTAAAAGCAGAAGGTGCATGGACCCACTGAAGCGATAGCATTCAACCATTCTCTTCCGTGACTTCGTTCCTATTACTTAACTCCGTTATTTCCATATTCGTGTCGATTTAGACTTTTATCTATCTTCGCGATCAGTTTATTAGATTTGTTTGCGGGGAAAATAAATGAGTTTATTCTAAAATCTTATTGAAACTAACTAGGATAAAGTTATTTTTTTAGTTAAGTTATTTATGTATTAACACGATGAGGTACATGATTAGAAGCCGCATTTTTTTTTATGCCCAACACTTTCGTATTTTAAAACCTTTTGTATTAAAGTTAAAACGCGATGCTTCCAGTGTAACAGCAGTCCAAGCATTAATATTGTAAAAGAAGATTTACTCGAGCAATTAGAATTTATTAATAAACATTTCTCAAGCATAACAAAAATGATCGAGTTTCTAGAAAACAAAAATTTAAAATTAACTGAATCCTTTCAACACTTAGAATCATTGTTTAGAAATTAAAAAGTATAGAGGGATCGATTGGCGAAAATATATGGAACAAAATTAATGCGGTTTTACAAAGAAATTTAGAAAAATATATCATAGTTAATTCCTATTACAATCGCATCGAAAACGTACTTGACGATTAACAAAACATAACTTTCATTTTATCTACGCTACTGCATATACCCGATCGACGCTTGGTTGACTAATACTAATATAATAATAATAATAATAATTGTATTCCTTTCTCAACACATATAATTTTATTCGTTCCAATTTTCTCAGTGAAATTACATTATTCATCATTTCAAGCATTCGTATTTTGATGGTATGTCCGGCATCATGTAGGTGTTGTACCAGGCTTAATAGTAAGTAAGTACCTTATTTCAAAGAAGTACGCAGACATAATAAAATGTCGAGATAAAAATAAACAACAATAAAGAGAAAATAAAATAACTAACCAAGTGACAAGGTTCGTCACCCTAGTTACTAATTACAATTAAACTAAATTAAATTACTATTTTATTAAAGAACTCATATACATTATAATAAGGTGTGTTTAGTAACTTAGCCTTTAACATAGCTTTAAAAGTATGAAAAGGCAAAGACTTTAATTCAGGAGGGAGATTATTATATATATTAATACCATACAGACTAGACTTTTAGAGGTTAGTATTAGTCTGTGATTTGGCAAGTGTATCTCTGTGTTCCTTATATTATAATGTGAGATTATTGATCTGAAAAAGATCATGTTTATTGTTATGAACATATAGGGATACTTCCAGTATACAGGGTGTATCAAATAAAAAAGTAAATTTTGCTGGGGTGTTAACTACACGGCATATAAAGCACAAACCCACCGAAACCGGATTTCATCATTAAAGAATAAAAAAAGTAAAATTTAGAGCCAAAAATTCTTTAGTCCGGGCCTGATGCAAGGAAACGTCATGTTAAGCATCCGCTAAACGTGGTATCATGTATAAATACATTGCACTCATTTAGTATTATTCTTAATGGTATGCCGTAAGTTCATTTAACGTCATTCTGAATAAATAAAGGCCCTTGTAAAAATAGCAAAACTGAGGCATTTTAAATTTCTTCTTTTTATAAAATAAACATTCCTTTTTTGTAAGAGCATTCTACGTAAGTCTACAAAGTATTATTTTTAATATCCTGATAAGATGTTCCGAGTTTCACCGGATATGCGACTTCAGTAGTTACAAAAAACGTAAATATTTTTCTTTTGCTTTGTCGAATCGATAGTTAGTTGTTAATAAACGGTACCACATGAATTATTTTGTTTGGATTTATTTAATCATATAA
The DNA here is from genome assembly GCA_004143645.1 of Protaetia brevitarsis. NCBI lineage: Eukaryota > Metazoa > Arthropoda > Insecta > Coleoptera > Scarabaeidae > Protaetia > Protaetia brevitarsis. Next base: position 623,710 of record RXPK01000282.1, on the reverse strand, counting down.
CGCAAAATGAATTGAATCGAATTACACAGAAATAAATGTAGATACAGAAAAGTTGCAAACACGCCTTTTTACTATGATATCGCGCGAAAATGAATCTATACATTCCCGCGCTTTTGCCGATGCATCAAGCTTCGGTTTTCTTTATATGGAATCATGATGGTCCTGAAAAGGATCGTTTTTTCGAGACGGGAAGAATTTAAATAAAATGTTCGAAATGGCTTGCACTCCAAGCGGCGATCCACACAAAACTAACAGCGGTAATGGCTGAATGATAGTGGTATGTGAGGGTATACTCGGGACAGCATTTTGGTTGGGCACAGGTGCGGCTCTAGCCCACGGCATTTATAAAAAAAAATTCTCGTTAATGCATACAGATAGATCCCCTGCGCATTAAGACTTTTTGATTGTATATGATTACAGCTGCTACATATTATTATATTTACCTCCATATCTGATACACCCTGTATAGAGTGATACCATTGTTAGTACTCTAAGTTTTCAAAGCAAGCGTGACACGATCTCAGTGGTATAGATCGTTATTAGTACTTCCAAACTTAGGATGCTTTTAAGATGTCTAAGTTTATAAATCGATCTTGATATTGCTCGGGATTTTAGAAAATGAAATGGAAATGTATTTATACAGACCACAAAGTGATCCTCAAGTTTTATAGTGTGAATATCAACGAAGATGATAGGGAAAAGATAAATTGAAAGTGTATTAATTCATCTATGGTATACTTCTGGCCAAAACTGTGAAAAATTGAGCTGAGGCTAAAGGAAGAGCACCTAACGGTGATTTAGTCTTTTTGGCATATATGTATATAATATGCATGTATTTATGTAATGCCAATAAATTGATATTATTATTATTATTATTATTATTATTATTATTATTATATAGAAGAATTGACTTGCTCTATATGGTTATACCATTCTCAGTTGAATGACAACGTTATGCACAACGCTTTAACGGATGGTATGTTTCAAATTGCGGTGTTTCCGATGTGAAGATCAGGCATTCGCTGGGTTTGCGCTAAAGGTATTTTGTTTTAGATATGTTTAGAAATAGATTATTTGAAACAAACCACTTATTATAATAGGGACAGCATGGAGTTGGCTTTATCATGGATGGTGATCTGGTCATTTATTAGAATAGTGATATCATCGGCATACGTTATTAATATATAATCTCCCAAGAAAGTAACAATGTCATTAATGAAAAGTAAGAATAAGACCGGTGAGAGTACAGCGCCCTGAGGTAAACCTATCGTCACCGGTAGTAAATGTGAATGGAATATTTGTTTTCTTCTATCTTCCGTTGTCGTTATTTCTACAAATTGAAACCGGTTTGATAAATAGGAGCGAAACCAATCAAGCGTAATACCTCTAATCCCTATCAATTCTAGTTTGTACATTAGCAAATTATAATTAACGCAGTCAAAAGCCTTGCTTAGATCACAGAATACCCCAACTGGTATCTGCTTGTTCTCTACATCAGCAGCAAAAGTATTATAAATATCTGAAAGGACTGTAATAGTTGATTTTCCGGATTTGAAACCGTGTTGACATTCAGAAATAATCTGGTGTGTTTCTAAAAATGATTCAGCTAGCATTCTAGCTCCGATTGCATGTTTCGCCTGCTCAATGTCAGCCTTATTGCAATCAGCTCGCTCAATTTTATCACTGTCCAATCTTTCCGGATTATCAGTCCCCTAAACGTTTCCCAGTGTATTTGCCACTAGGTGAAACATAATTTCACCTGATATTCATTAATCATTGTTTCACAAATCCGCATAATAATCGTCAGAAAAAAATGAAGTTGCAATTTTGTAAAATCAGATGACATTATGGGAATTAATGCCACATAACCACACAATTGAATATTTAAATCACATTGTTATCCGAGACAATTTAATTTTTACTATTTAAAAAAAAATGTTGCTTCGAAACGTCAAACCGTGTTACGAATAGTACTTATTTTAGACTGGAGATATCGCGGGATATCTAACTGGTTATCTTTAGATACCTCTAAGAATCATTAGAAACTTCCAATTTCAGTCATTGCTGTACCTTTTACCCAGTCAAAATGTTCTAACATTATTGCATACTTATGCATTCAGAATTTCTACAAATACGACTTATTCAACAGTCTATTTCAAAATTTGGCAGCTTTTTTTTGTTATTATAAGAGAAAGCTACAAAAAAAATCTTTGTTACCTCACAAGGAAAAACAAATTTTTACGTAAGAAGAGTGCATTGAACACATATACTAAATAATTTAAACATTCTTAATAAAATATGAATTATTCATGGAACGAAATCGCTTTTCGTTTAGCCATGTATAATATAATCCTCAAATAAATTAATAAATACAACATCGGCACATTTTTTATAAGATGTATGTTGATAAAACGTTAACGTTGTAGTTTAGCGATAAATCTGTGAAACAACTCAACATTACAATATTTATCTCATTGATAAAAAGAGTTTCGGTAATACAACTATTTTCGCATGCATATGTAACACTAATATAAAATGTAATTTTCGAGATAATTGTAGAGATTTTGTGAGTCCTTGAAATTTGTACTTCAAACCAGAGTGTTACTATATATATAAGTAGTTTATCAGCGTCTGTTGTCTGGTAATAATTTTAATTGCTGTAATTAGAAATGTGTACTTTATCAATATAATGGAAATTGTCGTGCTTAATAGCATTATATTTTTTATATACTCGGTAAAAAGTAGTGCTGTTATCCGGATCTACTATCCGAAACCCCAGATCCGAATCTGCTATTCTAAACCTCGTATCTGGTGCAATGATAACTAAGATTTATTGATATTTGGTTTTTCATTTTAATATTTAGAATTTTATTTGTTTATGACTTTTCAAGAAACATTAATTATCTCGTAAACTTCACTGAGAGAACAAAATGTGTTAAGTTAACAAAAAAAATTGTCTATCCAACAAAAACATTTGGTTAAATATAGTCAAACAAATTTTTTTGTCAAAGTAACAAAATGTGATTGTTACTATAATTGTGTAGATTAGACAATATTTTTAGCATTGTCTTAACAATCAAGGTAATTTTGATCTGAATCTTTGAAATTGTTCGGGCAACAAGTGCCTTGGGTTAAACAAACAGTTATTTATGTTAAGTTTACAAAAGAATGATTAACATTAATTAGAAGTTGTTAGGTTAACTATTTACTTTTGTTTGTAGTAAATATGTACAGTTGTTAAATCAACGAAATAGGAATGTTGTTCCTGTAAAAACAAATACTCTCTTCAACCAAAAAAATGTATTCATTTAAATATGATTTTTTGGTTAAATTAATGATAGTCGTTTGGTATGGAATAATCCTCCGTATATTGCGTTATACTGTACCTATAATTTAGTTACACTTATACAGATGCTATTGTGGTTGTTCAAGCGAAAATTATTAAGTTCAATATTATAATTTCCTAATACCTTAGCTTAAAATTCAAATGATCAGCCGAATCATTTTATGTCGGTGATATTAGCTATTAATTTTAACTCTATCATCGAAAATGTAATTTCAGCAGATTACTTGAATTTTTAATCTCAAGTATTACAAAACCATAAATTTTAACTTAATGAACTTCGACTTGTACAACGATCTACTGATACAATTGCAATATATACATATACACTAAATATAAATGGAGAAGGATATTGAAAAATCAAAATAATAATGAAATCATTTATTCCGAACGTTAATGTGAAAACTGTTAACAATAAATTTGAACTTGGTTTCTCCCACCATATATTAATGCAATTGTATTATTATACACTAAAATGCAGAATATTTATATTTCTTGCAGCGACGCTCCTAGTACCAATACAAAAGGTTGCACTGTTAAGCCATATCGTGCAGCTCGTTGTTTGTTTTCCTCAATTTGGATATATATGTCAGATGCAGTCTGAAAAAGATTCACAAATTCAGAAAAAAAAAACTATTATTAGATTAATGACAAGTAAACCAACCTTCACATGCTTTATAAAACTGTCTCGGCACTCGCCAATTGACGGTTTCCAGTTGCTACACTTATGCCGTATCCGTGTTGTTGGCGGAAGCAATGTCGCTAGAATATATAGTTGTAATATAATTCGCGAATCTGAAACAAATATGTAATTTAAAAAGCTCAAGCTTACAATTTGTTGGTAAACACAACTCAATTAAAACAAATTAATTTACCTTCTGATACAGTTTCTTCTAGTGCATTTATTAGTTCTGGCGCGATCTTTTGATTTGCCTTTTACAGACAAAATTTCTAAAGCAGTCAGTGCAATTTGCTAATAACGAGTTGCCGGTCGCAAATTCATTGTTGAAGTCATCTTCAATCTAAAAAAAAGTTTATCATTTTATACATGACTAATCTTTAGGAAATGTATCAAATATCACGTCCATTACGAGATATAAAAGAAGCTCATAAAATTAAATCATAATTTGAAATTACTGGGATAATCGTCCGTAACGGTAAAATTTTGCAAGATGGCGAGTTTTATCTGCTGATGTAATCCCCCAAAATTTCATTTTGTAAAAAAAACTATACTACAGTGCTACTGGGATAATTCTACATATATCCATACTTTACAAAATTCGAAATTCTTGTATTATTCTTCAATTTACCCTTTTCTTGTACAAAATTAATAAAAACTGAACAATGTAAATAACTATCCGCAATTTTACGGTGTCATCGTATTACACCTATATAAATCATACCTACCTTGAAAAACTGGAAGCAGTTCCTCAAGTCCCCAATCCTTCAATTTTCCAGCAACATCCATATCTTTATTAGGACACACTCACTCTAACTGCTGACTAACATAATTATTATCGCAAACAACCCCGAAACACAGAACATCTTCTTATTGCGCAGCTACACTTGCATATATAGCCATAGGTAAAAACATTATGATTTTCCGCAACTATTTTATTAGATAAAACATGAATTAAGTTTGGATTAAATGATAAGAACAAATTATAAATTACAAGATTTTAATTCAAAAAATATTTCCATTAAAAGATGCCCAACAACAGAAGTACATATATTCGTGGATATTTCATTTTAACCCCCATTAGGATCAAGTTTTATAGGTTGTTTAGTGTTTTAGGCGCAGGAATGATTATTATATAGATTTTTCTTTTTTGAACTGTTACATTAATAATTTCTTTTACCTCTTCAAACTGCCAATTTAAACGGATACATAAAGGCATATGTATGTTTGTAACCTAAGGTTACTACCGTAGAAATAAGAGATAAGTACATAGTGTTGTCTTGGATACTTTTCTGTCATGTTAATGCACATTTTGTTTCGTTTAACAATACATAACAGATCATGCTATGCATTTACATTAACAAAGTGAATTTGTTAAAGTAAATATTTATGTTTGTCAATATATGCTAGTGTAAAGTTTTCCTTCAACAATTATGACTTGGTCAATATAACCAAAATATTTTAATTCAATGAAACAAAATATTTTGTTGCTCTTCGTGTTATCAAATGGTATGTTGTTGGGCTAACAAAATATTATCAATCATTTTTTGCAGTTGTTGTAACCTTTTATTTTGCTCGATTTGATTAAAAAAGTTGTTGATATAACAATATTTTTTCAACAAAATGGTTTTTGTTAATTTAATGCATTTTGTTCTCTCAGTTTATAAATGATGGGTATAGCATATGCTTAATAAAACTTTTAGAGCTTATTTGGCGCTGTAAAATTCCAGAAAAGAATACAGGGTGTTCCATTTAAAATAAACAAGTTTTCAGCAATTAAAGTTTTCCCAATGCAACCTTGGTTTACGATCACACAATATAAAAATTATAAATTCTAATGTGGTTTTAAGATGGAGAGAACTTTATGCTGTAACACAACAGAAGCTGATTGCCCAACCTTATATCGTTTGGAAAGAGATCAGACAAATCCGTAGATGCGATTCCACCAATTTTTTTTTAAAGAGAATCGAGAATAATTGAAAAACTAATCCGTTTTCGAAAAAATATTTATATAACAAAAGATATTCAGAATTTAATATGGAACACAATAAGCTTTGTATATAGGGTGTTCCATTTAAAAAAAAATATATCTTATTACTCTTTACAAGCTTACGGATCACTCGGTATATTTAAAAATATTTTCAAATTATGAAGCCGTTAATATATATTCCAATTATCTAAATTTTAGTTCAGCTAACAGTTATTTAATAAATGAGCTTTGCCATTTAAAAACTGTACATTACTGTATGTAATGCAAAGTCAATGTGTACAAGCTGGACAAATGTCGATGTTTTTATAAGGTACAGAGGAAACGGTAGATACATATATAAGAAAAGTAAGCAGAAGGTTACGATTTTTTTACTATACAAACTATTTTGGCACCACCATAATGTAAATCCTGGAATTCACCGATATTTTCTAGATTATGAAACAATGGCTGTTTTCTGGGATTTTCTACCCCCTACATTATATTGCATTCATAATGTGTAAAACGTTAACGGAGAATTGTACTATCTCGTATTAAGACTCGACTAACACTGATACTAGATGGCGCGTGTAAGCAGACACTTATCATTATCAGTATCATTATTATGTATTGTCTTGTCAACTAAAAACGTTTGTGTTATCAGTCGTCAACTATTCATCGAGTGGGTACTAATTCTTTATTTTGTAATATCTATAGTAGCTGGTATTGATGAAACCATGAAACGAAATACTAGTGTTAGGACAATTGCAATTAGTCTGCGATAAACAAAAAAACATAAATAATAATTAACAAGAAACAAAATACAATGTAATTCTGAGGACATATTAGTTAATTAGTAGTTCAGTAGAGTGGTGGGCACTATCTATGGCGACTATCAATAGTTCACACCACTAAATTTTTATGTTGCAGCAACGTTATTACTAATTTTTAACATAAATTTTATGTTGCTTTGACAACCGAATTTTTGTTGAAATTACTGAATATGTATTTGGTTTAATAAATATAAAATAACAAAAAAAAAACCTTTCATTAAACCGATGCACGTATTTTTCTGAGTGCATTAACTATTTGATAAGTCTGTATATGGTTACCTTCGTATGGATACAATTTCAGGTAATGACTAGCATTTTTTATTTTTTGTTACCGTATAAGTATATAACATTCAGTTATTACCTTTTCACTAGATATCTGCGTGTCGTAATAACCAGCCAAGTAACAAAAAAATGAATCATGAATCGAAACAATAAACACTGTAATAAAACACAAAATAATATTTTTGTTGAATACGTAGTGTTGTTTGCAATTAAAATAGGCTATTTATTGTGAATTAAGTTCATGTTTTAGTAAATTTTCAGTATTATTTGTATAGTATGTTGTTAGCAGTAAGAATAAATAAATGTGAAATAAACATTAATGCTGCATATTCTTCTATTTTCGTTATTTCCGCAATTATAAAGCTAGATTAGATTAGATTAGGATTGGGGTGGCCTATGGACCTGTTTCACCGCGACCTTTTCAGATCTATTGTGATCCCCTTTTTCCTAGAGGACGCTCTCTAATTTTTCCCTCTTAATTAGGCCTATCATCTTTCAGAGCGGCTTCTTTATGTAGCTACTAGTTGTGGGATTCTTCTCCCCCAATACTACAAACTTTGTCCTCGCCAGGCCTTCACAGTGGCACAGCACATGAACTAGTGTTTCTTCCTCCTCTTGGCAGTATCTGCAGGTTGCGTCATCTGTCAGGCTTATGTTGTACATGGGCCAGTCAGCAGACCTACGATCATTTTGACAGTCTTCCTGTCTTTATTCAGTAGATCTCTCGTGAATTCAGGCCTCTGCTCCTTTAGGAACTCTTTTGCCTGTCTTTGTCCCGGTGATTTTTACCATCACTCTCTGGACTGATTATGTATCCATTCATTGATGGATTTTTTAATTTTCAATTTGGTAGCGCCGAAAGAGGGGTCGGCTCCAACGAACGACCTTGACGAACCTCGCCTGGCCAGTTCGTTCGCCGCCTCATTTCCTCTCACGCCCGCGTGACTATGGATCCAGGCCAAGGTTAATTTCCTTTGGGTGCCCACCTCATTTAGGGCCCTTACACAGTCCCAAATCAGCTCAGAGTCCACGCTTGTGGAGCTAATCGGTTTAAGTATGGACTAACTGTCAGAGAAGATAGCGACGCTTTTACCTGGCTCGGTACATCTTTCTATTTCTCGGACACAGTGGTGTATTGCAGTAACCTCACCTTGGAACACAGTCGTGTCTTTGCTGAAGCTTACCGAAAGGGCCCCTTTTAGGCTTCATTATAAAACTAAGAAATTAAATATCAGTAAAATCAGCTGTTAATGCATTCAAAGTCGACTGTTATTTACACTTACATACAGCAACACTAAAATGAATCCATAATTAATAATCACATTAACATACTGCTGTGTTGTAACAAAGCTGAAATGCTAATATCATAATTATCCCATTCTCTGTAGTAAATTATCTTATATTACTCATTACCACATTAATCAAAGCCAACAGATTATAATTAATTCCTTTGTAATGCGGTTAATAGTAACAGGAAAAAGAGAGCAAAGGTTGAAATGAATACTTGTGTTTGTTATAATTTTTTGTTATCATTGTATTCAGTAAATGAAAACAGTAGTTAAGAAAATGCGAATTAACTAAGGTAATTAATCTGATTACTGAAAACTTATATATGTACAGGCTGTATCTTAAATAATGATGAAAAAATCAGAAATTTACATTTAAAAGATAATCCAAAATCCGATAGCTAATAAGGGTACTGAAATATGAATTTTTAAAGTTACCTTCAACCCTTTGTGGCCAAGCATGTGACAAGCATTTAAATTTAATGTTTGTTTCGTCAGAAATATTTTCCTACACGGAGTAAAAATTTTGTTTGTGAACTTTTTTCACCTGAAAGTAAGAGGGTAAGGGATGGAACTTTAAAGTCCTGCCAGGACGAAAGAATTGCGGTTACTGATATTACTGAATTATGTTTATAAAAGGAGTAAAAACTCAAGTACAGAAAATTTTTTTTTAAGAATATGATACCTTGATTTCGTGGTATTTAACAAAACATTCTTTTTTCATTCATGCATAAGTATACTTGGCAAGCGGAACACTATTAGAATGAGGTCTAGATTCTACCAATGATGCAGAACATTGTTGACATCGCCCTTGTTTTCCAATAAATATTGGCCAGTGGTGTCCTCTGTTACCTGTGCCCTCACATCATTGCTTACGATATAGTTATATTTGCGACGTTTATTACTCCAAGGACTTGGATTTAGACTATTGTTTGCAGTCTACAAACTATTTCTTTTTATGGCATTCCTCGAATAATTCGTTAGTGCTGTAGTACTGACATTGTGTCTATAATCTAGTAATGTTGTTTGCTATTGCGGGTTGATTTTTTTGAAAACTATATAGCTGTTGACAAAGGCCATATCTAACAATCAATAATTTGGGAGGGTTAATGATTCGAATTGTGAATGTGGTGGGGTAGATATATTCACTCACTGATGAGTGGCGGTCGCGTACGCGAGCTAGGGCATGAACGAAGAGGTTAAATTGGCCACGACGCGAAAGAGATATTAGAGCTAACGAGTCGATCGAATGGTGGGAATATTTCGTAACACTGTTAAAGAATTAAATAGGTTGCTTTAGAAGATGCTGCCACGCCGTGTATACCCTACATTAATGCGAATCATTGGGGGAAGGTGGGGCAAGATGGAACATTAAGCTCTAAACACCTGCATCAGATTGCAAATATAATAATGCAGGTTCTAAGTACGCTTGTTGTAATCTTTAAACATTTATCTGCTGCTGATGAATATACAATTTTCGATGGGTACTCTTGATGTGAGAAAATTTTGAAAAGAAATGTATAAACACACCATCTTGCCCCACCATGGGGGTTCCAGTTAAGAATGGGTCCTACCATAAATCTAGGTAATTGGTAAAAAAAATAGATTCTTAAAATATTCTTAAAAACTTGCAGGAACAAAGCTTAAACTCTTTAGAGCGGAACTACTTAAAATAAAAAAAAATACAATAACGATAAGAATATTATACTTAATCTTCACAATTGAGCAATAGAAGACGAACTCATCACGTTATTCGCACAGCCTCCATGTACCCAACCTCGCCATCCATGGCATTGTATCAATACTTCCCCTTACATACTAACATTGAGCGTCATCTCCTCAACAGAAGAACTTGATTATTTCCTTGACGTTTTCTAAAATCTATCTCTTTGCTTTCCTTACAAAATTCGGCTTCTTGATCTCTTCTGTTTTCTTCTTTGTCATTTTTTTTTTCTTTAACTCTCCCTTAGCACTTCTAGTTGCCTTAGGGATTCTTTAGACTTATATTTTCTTGTAGCAGATTTTTATACGTAGTGCTTGTAAAGGATTGTTGTCTTTCCTTGTTACGCTTTGATTGAACTGTCTTTATTCCTAACATGAGAAATGGCATTAATGTCTTCGAGAAAGCATAAATGGCTATGCAGGCATAACGGGACCGACTGAAGAGTGAGATAATGATGTCCCCATGTTGCCCCATACCATAGCCCATCTTGCCTCTTCGGGACATTTTCTGGTTATGTTATAATAACATTTTAAATATTTGAAATAAAGAAATAACACACTATAGAAAATACATGCAATACATGTCAATTAATTAAGCATAGAAAAGTGTAGTTGTAAATATTTACTTATGCTTCCGATACTGGCCGTTGAACTCACCATCAAAATAATAACGAAATTCTGGAAATTGCAAAGTTCACGCACAAAACAGAAATAACATTTGTTATTACGACTAGTAAAGTTTCCTACATACAATAAACATAAAACAACACTTGTCAATATTAGGACTGTTATTATTTGACAGATGCTTACTGCCGTTTTGTAGATAAGACGATGTCCCCATCATACCTCGTGGCCCCATCTTGCCCCACCTTCCCCTACTATCTCTTCCAGTTCTACATAAATATGATTTAAAATTACCATGCTCCTTCATTAGCTCTACCGCCTGATATAACAAACTAACCCGCATTTCCCCAGAACGTGTAACTTTACTGGTAAATTTCCTAGCCCACCTCCCGTTTAAAGTGATATCCTGTCAATCCTAAACGTGTCTCTACGAAAGTGAGTTTCCGTCAACGCAAATCTGCCGGTAATGTACCCGAAATAACGCACGCCGCATCGCCCGAAATAGATGAAAACACATGGCTCTATTCAATGCTTTAATTTTATTACACATTTCCCTATATAACCTTGCATCACGGTAAAGTATTGAATATGCGTTTTAAAATTTAATTTATCATCTAAAATAAACCCTTTTTATGGTTTGCCAAAAAAATACCGCCTCTGATTTATCCGAATTAAAATTTAAAACCCAAATTTATATAAGAACTCTCACGATATGCATATGTCACCACGCAAAACGGGCGAGGGATTATTTATATCTTTCTACGTCTTTGAACCATTTTAGTCGGTCGCCATTCGCCTTCATCATTACCCGAGTAAATTTATTGTTATAACCCCATCAATACAACAATTAATAATTACTTTTCCCAAATTCATTGTTAATTCGACACGCTTTTTAAGTTACTAGTTGCTGGCATTGTTCGCACAATATCATGTTGGCATTGATTGTAGTGGATTAATAATGCAATAGGGATTGATTCTAGTGTTTGTAGAAACGATTTAAGGATCTTATTATCTATTTCGTTTGTTGTATGTAGATAAAAGATAATCCTATTGATTATGTGGGATCAGTACGAAAATAAATCGCCCTATTGTTGGAATATGTTATAGCATGATTCGATTAAAGGTTATTTCGATAATAGCTATGTGAAGTACCTACTGATGGCACAATTCAGGTAATAAAGTACACACTTTGTTTAGTCGGTGGTGTGATGTTTGAAAAAAAATTATTTAGGTGTTTTATGATACTAAATTCAATATAATTAAAATTGTCACGATACTATCTAAAAATTATTTCATCAATTCTTATGAGAACTACAATATAACATATTTTAGAAAACAACCCTCTTAATTCTGTTAAAATCGTTTCTTATGATTAATGAGATGATTATTTAAATAACAGAAATAAAATGCTTTAATTCTTATTTAAAATAATATTATACAAGGCTGTTCAACCGAACTTGATCGTTAGAATTCTCTCTTTTGAATGCATGGTCGCTACCGTGTATCTAATATTTTCAGCTTTGTAGCACTTTCCATATATAGGATGTTCCCGTTAACTTTCTTATTTTGTAATTATGCAATTTATGTTGAATTGGTGCATTTGAATGTTACGCTGTTTCAATCAAATATTTAAGTTGCTTTAACTGATGTGGATACTACCAGTGGCGGCTCGTGCATACGTCACGGAGGAAGCTATGACAATGATCGAAATTCTTCGTATGTTATCGTTATTTTTTTTGATAATTTATTAATTTGTTGCATTTTGTAGTTGTAACTTCAGTGCTTATGTAATAAAAAAAAACATTATTTTCATGTGATTATTAAATAAAGAATTTAGTAAGTTTTTGTCAAATAGATTTGAATAGCTTCTTTTATTATTAAAATCACATTGATATTATTATAATAATTGGCACTAAACTATGACAATATATGTTGATTGTATTTTATTCTAGTAGTAAATTTTGGTGGTAATTTGTAACTGATAGACTAACAATAATTTGTGTATGGTGTACATAAAGTTTATTTGATATTATAAATTCAGGAAACATTTTATTGTAAGAAACAGTTCATGTTTATTTTGTGGCACTATCTGTGTATTATAGATATTTTTTTAAAAAATGTAAAAATGAACTAACAAAAATAATAGGGAAGGTATTTCTAAAAATATTTATATTTTAGTGGCGTGTTAAATAAATGACAAGCGTACGCGGTTAAAAAAAATCTTCTAGAAAAAAAGAATATACGAATATCGCATCCGCTTAAGTCTAACAACTACATAGAAATATTGTTTTTGTCAAGGCTAGGCCAGGCGGAGACAATTTTATTCCAAGTAATAATAGTTATTTTGTGTAACAACCCCAAACAATGTAAGTTTCGCTGATTAGTTTTCCTAGTTTTTATATCGATTTTGGTTAAGAAATACCGATGCAAAAATACATAATACATATCATTATAGAAACTCGATCATTATGAAACGTAACCCCTTAGAACCTATTACTACTTATTATTGTTACTTGTTACAATCACCGTTTTATAATTGATAGAAAATACCAATTTATACTTTTCCGTTCAAGAAACTATACTTTTTCATTTATTAATCAATTATTTATATTAGTATATATACAATACCTAGGTGTATATATAAAGTTACTCACATACGTATTGCTGTGTACTGATTAAATTGAATGAAAATGCAAAAATGAAACTTTAAAATGAAAAAGAAAAATAAAATAAGCTAGCTCAACGGATAAGATTTTAAAGAACGCAAAAGAACTATTAACCTCAGAGTTACCCTCGCAAAATTAAACTTGAATCTAACGACGAAAAGTAAATTGTGAGTGAATGAAATCAGACTTTCTTAATTACCCGAAAAATTGTAAAAGTTTAAAATAAAATAAAAGAACAGAATTTTTAACCCAGTGACGCTAATTAACAATCAATTTATTTTGCAAAATGGGTTATATTGCAATGGTGCAGAAAAAAAACCCTGAACTGAAGGTTCTGGCCTAAAATAAAAACTGCACTTGACTCTAAATTAAAATAGGACAATGCTGTTTCCTATACAAAGCAAAAGTTTTGTTTGTTCAGGAAGATTATCCAAAATACACAACCTTTGAATTTCTATCTACGTGGTTTCACTAATTAAAATCAAGGCGTGGACAAATGCAAGAAATTTACAAAAATGAAAAAGCTAAAACAAAGAACAAAGCTTATTCTCACCCAACCGAGGTGATTGAAAAATAAAATGAAACATCAAAATTGAATAACAGAAAATTAACTCTTCAAACTAAACGAGAGAAAAAACTAAAATAAATCTTCCTAAACAAAAAATAATAATTGATCTTATATCTATAAAGTGCACACTCCAATATATTAACAATTATTATAATAAAAGTTCCTTGGTTGACTAAATAAAAGACAATTAATTTTACAATAATCAAAATGGATACAAAATGGCAACGAAGATTTAAAAAAAATACGTCTACTCACGTCAATAGTCGAACAAGGAAGTGCTTAACAAAATTCTACAATTGTTTTTCTTACAAAAATCCCTCTCTCAAAATCGTACAACGTAGACGTATAACATTACAACGACAATATTTAATAGAATCCGCATAAAATCAGCACAAGCGAACAATTGACAATTGAATGAATGGATTAAATTAAAAAATCTTAACACTACAAAATTAAAATGATACAATAAAGTCTTAAACCAAACTTATTCAAAACAAAATAAAATTGTGAAAATTCTCGGTAAATTGAAAATCAGCTGTTCAAGCAAAATATGCAACTCAAAATACACTCAGCGATAAAAGGGTTGTATAACCACAGCAGTATGTAAGTACATGTATCTCCACTCGTTACTGAATCAAATACAGTCGTCCGCAATATAAATACATTTAACTTACGTTTTGTTAGTTCTGTGAAAATTCTATGATGAAATTTGTCAAATTGTATTTTAAATTTTAATAAAATTTTATGCTATATATAATAATAATAATAATAATAATACTTAATATAACTGGGAAGATTTGCCATATCTAAATATCTAAGGCCCTAAGAAATATTTAATTTTATTCGAAATAGCGCAAACGTCATAAATTCAATAAAATTGCAAGTCAGTCAGTATAACTATGGTATATTATGGTCTTGCAAGGAGTACGTTCGCAGACATAACACAGTGAACCTTAATTATAACTGATCACAAATGATGCTATCAAATATAATACTAAATTTATTGATTGTGCCATCACATTTAAAATAAAAGTATTTTTTATGTTATAAATAGATGAGAGTTGACTTTGACTATTCTACAAGTTTCAAAACACATACACAAATCACAAACTCCATTTATATTCATAAAATTTCTATCTAACATACATATAAGTACATAAAATGATCAAATGGTGTTTGTATCATAGGGATACAATAATAAAAGTGACGTAGATATTCGAGAGTTCAAGTATTATTTATCACAATTGACAATTAGCGTTTTATGCGTCACAATTAATGTAAAAATAAAATAAAAAAAATTGTTATCGTTATGATAAGGTTATAATTTTCACAAGCAATGATAAATTACAAAATAAATTGGTTTTTATTGGAAACAACCAAATCATCTTTTTTTCCTGTTTTCTTTTTTTTAATTCGAAAAATAACAATTTTTTATCGGGTTATGGTAAAATTACTCGATTCCTAATGAATAATATTATACCGGTGTTGTTGTTCTTATATTTACTGGACTATAGAGAGAATATGATATAGGTAAGATATTACCTGTCATAATTATATACTAATATAAGTTCCACTTAATTAATTTGCCCTCACTATCTTTTTTACTTAACAAAAAATTACCAATGTCAATGGTAAATCCCAGTATAGCAACACTGTTTTTTACCTTTTTTCTAATTTTGGAGTTATACAGAATGTATGTGTCCCGCCGAAAACTAGTTCTTTAATTGTATCTGCTCTAAAAGAAATTTATAGTATCAAATGCTACATAACGCAGGAATGTTTCTGATCATTAGAGACCGGATTATAAGGTATCACGTTCAAAAAAATTATGTAACTAAACACTGATTATGGGCATTCTATAAAAAATCAATCAACTAATTCCATTCACTCAGTTCAAAGTTATCACTAGAAACCGGATTATATGCAAAGAAAAACTGGAATATATGCGCATATATATGCATCGATTTTTGAGAAAATATGCATAAACCTGGGGCATATATGCAAAACAATTGCGACAATATGCAAAATTTTTACATAAAGTAAGTAAGAGCAGAAATTTAAACATTAACTTTATTGCACAAAATTTTTTCACAACATATTCCTAAAACAATTTATAATTAAATGTTTTTCAAAATTGTGTAAAAGAAAGTTTTGTCTTCTATCAGAATACATATGTTTCGAAATAGAAAAGCTTCTTTCAACATCCACAGATATAATTGGTGCATTTTTTAACTTTGCAATACATTCTAAACTAAAATTAAAGTCGAAATCGTTTATTGTTTCACCTTCCAAAATTTTCTTAACTTTCTTCAATTTCAAATCCCCGCATTTTATTTATCACTTTTTTTAAATTTATCGTATATAGAATTACCTATTGTACCTTAACCTTCTTAACAATAGCATATCAAATTCGTCTACTATTTCGACTGATCCAAAGAGCGACATCCTTGCGTTTCTAGTTTACGAATGGAACTTGAAACAAAGCTATAATTTGACTTAATATACAAAAGGTTTTGTAGCAATTCTGTTGATGTTACTATCTTTTTACAGTTTTTCTAGAGCAATGCAGTCAGCAGTGATTTCAAGAATTACATTTTTTATTCCTTCAAAATTATCGGCGAAAAAATTGCAGCCTCTAACCATGTACCCCATCTCGTAATAATCGGTTCAGGAGGCAACTTAACACCGGGAAGTCGCTCCTTATAAAATTGGATTCGTAAAGGTGCTTTTTAAAAATACTTTTTTGACATTGCTAATTAAATCATTAATCAAAGGGAATTGATTGCTAATGTCTTTGGCTACACGATTGAACCCATGAGCTAAACAAGTGGTATGAATAATGTTACTATAAAAAATTTTAAATTTTGCGCGGCTTTTAACATATATGGTGCAGCGTCAGACAACTTTAGTAAATTTTTTTCACAAGGTATACTTCCAGTAAAAAAAATTTGATAAACCTTCTGAACGAATTGGCAAATTGTCACATTATTTATTTTTTAAGTTCTTTACAATAAATTAAATATGATTTACCTACAATATATTCATGAAGAATTCCTATTAACAAATGGCCAATACAACGGCCACACTTATCCGTACTTTCATCTACCATGATATAAATAAAATTATTCCCAACCAATTGTTGTAATTTCTGCTATTGTGTTGCTGGTAACAGATGTGACATAATTTTTCGTAAGGTACTTTCGTCAGGTATATTATGTTTGCAATATTTTTGCAGAAATGATTTCAAATTAACATTGTTTAATCTTGCTAATGGTATATTAGACGAAATTAATGCGTTACACAGATCTGTATTATATTCTTTTTGTTCTGAGTTTCGTGAAGTTGATGCTACACATTGACGTATAGATTGCTGCACACATGCGGATCGCTTTAGTTTTTCACATTTTCCAATATGTGATGGAGTTTTGGCGTGTTGATCAATCAGGTATTTTCTCTCAGAAGACACCTACAACAACAATTGTCATTTTATATCAAAAGTTAAGGAATTTGAAAACATTGTAAAGCTTTTAGTAAAATTAAACTTACCAGTTTACTGCAGGCTCGACAAAATATTTTGTCGCCATTCTTTACCAGTTCAGGATATGGCTTAATCCATAAAGAAATTTTGTTCGCTATACTCATTGTATGTACGCACAGTATTTAAAAACGTAACTCAATTACATGCTGTTTCGCTCAAAGATATTCAATGAATGAAGTAGTTTATTGGGAATTAACAATAATAAAACGTATTTACCACATCCCTTCTGCTAGGCGAAATTAAACACGTGCAGTTCTTGGATAAAAGTATTAGAGAAACCAATGTCAAAGATTTATCGTTCTGAGAATTGTCGGTTGTCAATCTACATTAGGAATTACTATGAAGTTTTACTAATAGAAATGATAAAAAAAGCTTAAATATGCAATATATGCAACTTTTGTAAAAATATGCATAGAAATGCCTAAATATGCAATATATGCAATCACTAATTAGCGCTAATTAACTGCAATTAGTGTAATACAGTAGCAACGCCGCATTGACATCAAGATTCAAAAATTAGATTCTTGAGGACTACATAATATAATAAAATTGACATTTAACAAATTGTTTTTACTACAATTTACTACAAGAAGACTAAATATAAAGTACTCGGAAGCTTGGTTTAAACTCAAAAGGAGTTTAAAAACTTTCTTCCTGAATGTTTTCCACTACTTATAACAACTACAAAATACAGCCACCAAATTTAATTTCTTTGTTTAATGAAGTATAGTGAACCCAAAATGAGAAGTACATATGTCGTCATATACGTTTTGAGCGCATAACAATTCATTCTTAAGTCACAGTAATCACAAAGCAAGTACACATTAATATAACTTATTATACACATATTACAATTAATATAATAATAATCCAATTTGTTGTAAAAAGAATATATCAAACAAAAAATATTATCTTTTATTGATCTTCAAATTAGTAATCTTATTGTATAGAAGATGAGGTGGTTGATGATTCACTACCACTGGTAATTATAAATGGTTCTACTCCTGGTCCTCTTCATATTTGATATTATGTTATTTCTTCCACTTTTGAATTTCGGCTTTGCGATTGTTTGTTGTAGGTGGTTTATTTAACTTTCGGCTATGGCAAGGAGCATTGTCGAGAACAATCACTGCATTTTCTTTTAAATTCGGAAGGATATATTGCAGCCACTCTACAAATTTCTCTGTATTCATATCTTCATGGTAATAACCTTTGTAGTTTCCGCCAAAGGATTAAATGTAACTAAGTACTGGTATCCTATTTTTTACAATATATTCCACAAAAAAATATATTCACATCATCATTCTCTTTACCAGCAAGCATCGCGCTTAACTTATTTCCTTAGTGTACATTTTTAACTTTAACTTTGACCTCAACGGTGTGAACGAGTTTCCAATCACTTTACCAGCGAAAATAGAATCACCACTTCATTTTACTAAATCGATAACCGCTTGAACTGCAGTTCAAAAATCAAATCTGATGCTTTTTACTGATAAGACTATTTAGCACGATGGTTTGTATATATAATGTATATCTAATCCGGGTTCAATATTTTACAGGAGCGGCAGTAGAGAAATGACCGAGCATCAGGAAACATCGTAAGCATCATCAAGCATCTCCAAAATGCCGGCAGTGGTGTCGAAATTTCTGGAAAGAGCTGACCAGGCTCGGGATTACTTGAACATCCCACGCCACTACGTGGCCGGAGCAGTCGTAGCCGGCTGCTTAACGGCGTACGGCGTCAAAGTGGCTTACCCTATCATAGATGGCATCATCAACAAGAACAATCCCCAAGAAGTGAGCGTGAATAACAACAATCTAGTAAAGAATGCCGAACTGATACACAAGAGCCACTTGAAGAGATTCAGGAAGACGGTGCCGGCATTGAACCTGCAATTCCTATTCCAATTCCTCAAGCTGATGAAGATAATGATACCGGGATTCTTCAGTAAGGAGATCTTGCAATTACTGGGGCACACGGCGTTTTTATTCTTACGAACTTATTTGAGCATCTTCGTGGCCAGTTTAGAAGGGTCCATTGTGAAGTACATAGTGCGAAAAGACACCAAAATGTTCGTCAGGCAGTTGACCAAGTGGTTTTTGATAGCTGTTCTGCCACCTTTGTCAATTCGGTCATCAGGTATTTGGAGAGCAAGATCGCACTTAGTTTCCGCTCCAGACTGGTCGAGCACAGTTATGGATTATATTTCAAGAACCAAAGTTACTATCGCGTCGCTGTCTTGGATGGCCGATTAGAGAATTGCTCGCAGCGTCTTACAGACGATATTGAGACTGTATCTACTTCGGTGGCTCATTTGTACGGGCATATCACTAAACCTCTCTTTGATATCCTTTTAATGGCGATCGCTTTGATTAAGTTGAGGCGATCACGCGATCACACTACTCTAATAGCGGGGCCTCTAGTAATATGCAGTGTCGTGGGTGTCTCGGCTTTGATACTTAAATTGATGAGTCCTAAATTCGGCCAACTGGTCGCGCAAGAAGCCGAGAAGAGGGGCATCTGAGATACGTCCACACCCGTTTGATAACCAATTCTGAGGAGATAGCCTTCTACGGGGGGCCATAAAGTCGAATTATCCCACTTGAAAGAAACGCTTATAGGTACCTGGTGCAGCATATGGAGCACATATTCGGAGTAAAACTTTGGTTCGTCATGCTGGAACAGTTCCTAATGAAGTACGTTTGGTCGGGCGCTGGTTTGATAGCTGTCAGTTTACCAATACTCCTAGCGACGTCCACTGTGAACGAACCCAGAATCGGCATCCACGATGTCAATGAAAGCGATCCCGTTTCCGAAAGAACCCAATATTTCACCACGGTCAAAAATCTTCTATTGACAGGAGGCGACGCTGTCGAACGCTTGATGTCTAGTTACAAGGAAATAGTCGAGTTGGCTGGTCACACGGCCAGGGTGGCGACTCTATTCAGTGTGTTAGAAGAAGTCTCTCGCGGGGAGTACAATAAAACGGTTGTGCAAAAGAAGGAACCCATTAATGGGTTCCAAATCGAATTTAGAGGTGACCAACCGGTGCCTAAGGGAAAGTTGATCTATAGCAACAATTATGAAATAGTTCTAAAACGTGTGCCGATAGTAACGCCGAATTGCGATGTAGTTTGCCCTTCCTTAGACTTGGAGATCCATCCCGGGCAACATCTGCTGATAACCGGACCTAATGGTTGTGGGAAATCCAGTTTGTTCAGGATTTTGAGTGGGTTGTGGCCGGTGTATGGTGGGGAGTTACGCACGCCGAAGAATTCGCTGTTTTATATTCCACAAAGGCCTTACATGGTTATAGGTGTGTAAAAACATAGTTGTATATCTAAATCATATTAACCAAAAATTAAATATAAATATAATACATGCCATAATAGTAGGTATACAGGGTAATTCTCAATATATGCGACAAACTTTAAGCGCTGATTCCTGGGGTTATTTTGATCATAAAAGTTCATAAGAACATGTCCAAAATCGCTTAGTTCTAAAGTTGTACAATGTTTAATAGTAAGTTAACATAATTAATGTGTTTATTATAAATTGACAAAATAATTAGTAAAACAAAATTAACTTATAATAACTGTTGAAAATGACCGCCCCCAACTGCAATACAAGCTTCTATCCTCCGTCGTATTGACTGGCGAGTCCGTTCTAAAATACCAGGGGTATTTCGAATTGTCTGAAAAGCTGCGATAATACGATTTCTCAGTTCATCGACATTTTCAATGGGAGTCGCATAAACTAATGATTTAAGGTGACCTCAGAGAAAAAGCCAAAAGAATTTAAGTCTAGAGACCGAGGAGGGCACGGTTGTGGACCTCCCCGTCCTATCAACCGATCTGGATACGTATTGTCCAAAAACTCGCGAGCAACTAAACTAACATGCACTGGAGCACGTCATGCATAAAATACATTTGTAATCGTAATTGCAACGGAACTTCTTCCAGCAGTAGGGGTAGCTCCTCCTTCAAGAAAATTGCGATATACCTCGCCATTTAACCGCATCGGTAAAAAAAGTGTGGACCTATCAAATGATCTCCAACAATTCCGGCCCACACATTGACACAGAATTGATAACGGGCATTCACTAGTTCGTTCGGATTTTCTTTGGCCCATATGTGATTATTATGAAAATTAATAATCGCGTTTCCAGAGAAAGTAGCCTCGTCGGTGAAGAATATTTGAGCCAAATAGTCAGGATTTTGTGCGATTTTGTCTTGCATCCATTGACAAAAGGCCACTCTTTGCGGAAAATCTGCCGGCAAAAGCGCCTGCACCTGTTGAATGTGACATGGATACAACAGTTGATCTTTCAATATTCTCCAAACTGTGACCTGACTAATGTTTAAAGCAAATGCAATTTTTCTAGTGCTTGTAGTAGGATGTTCCTCAATTTCATTTAGTACCATTTCTTCAACTTGTGGAGTTCTTACTGTAGATGGGTGCCCGTTATCAGTCGTCCGTTTTTTTTAAATTTCCTGTTTCACTAAGACTTTGGTGAAGACAGGCGAATATTGAATGATGCGGGATGATACGGTTCGGGTATCGTTCTTCATAAAGACGTCTAGCAGCACGCGAATTTCCATTGGCAAGACCGTAAACGAAAGGTATATCACACATCTCAGCATTCGTGTAATTCATTTTAGAAAACAGAAACTCGCAATAAACTGAATGAATACTCTGAGAACTATTGACAAATAAACAATTCCCTCTCAACACAATAGTTTTTGAAGAACCAACTGTGATATTATATCGTGTTAGTCATAATTCATAATTTATTATTAAACATTGAATAACTTTAAAACCAAACCGTTTTGGACATATACTCATATGAACTTTTATGATCAAAATAACCTCAGGAATCAGCTCTTAAAGTTTGTCGCAAATATTGAGAATCACCCTGTATTAAAACACAAGTTTCATAAAGCGCACTTTTCGAGTTTGCCAATGGTCGACTGTGACAAAACAATTTTGACTTTTTTTTTTATTTTAAATTAAAATTCAGGGTCTTTTTGTATTTGTTGTGTTGCTAGCACTAACAGTTGAATTTTAGTTTGACATTTGATTTGAAATTTTATATTTGAATTTGAAATTATAATTACACCTCATAACTTTTTTCGAAAGATGTTTATCTTATTTTTCCGTCTAAATGACAAGTTTTTTTTTTGAGTTTATACCGAACGCGCCATTAGTGTATTGGCGGAATTGTAACCTGACCGTAATAAAATGTCACCAAAGAATTGGGATTCAATACTGTCTTAAGATTCCGGATCTGATAGCACGACGTATTTAAACTATGTACATGAATTGGCGCGATGATGCATACCATCTAAGTGCCTCATCCAAAAGCACCCCCAAGCAGGTTAGCGGCAGTTTCGCGTTTTAATAGGTTGCCATTCAAGGTAATGTTTACATCAAAATTCGATTGAGAAGTGTGAAAGAAGTTAAAAAAAAGTTTTTGAAACATTAATGTGCAGTTTATTGCGGTAAAACCATTTACACAGCTCGACCAGGAGAGCATTTGCGCGATCACGAATCTGCGTAGGATCGGTCCCAGAGACCACAGCACTTGTGTCGTCGGTATATAAAAACAAAGAAAAGTCCAAATGAATTCCATTATGTTATTAATAAGAAGTAAAAACAGTACCGGGCCCAGAAACGAACCTCGAGGTACTCCCAAACACGTCGGTAGAACAGTAGAATAAAAATACTTGTTGACATTTCCTGATCTAAATGAAACTTTAACATACTGCGCGGCGGTCAGACAGAAATGATTGAAACCAATCGGCAATAACCCCTCTCACGCCATAACGCTCGAGCTTCTCCATCAATATCCGTGGTCAAAGCAGTCAAAAGCCCGTGTTAAGTCACAGAACACTCCCGCTGGACACTCACCAGCGTCTAAACAATTAACAGCTTCGTTCAGAAATGAATGAACAGCAGTCAGACTTGAGTGCACTCGCCTAAAGCCATGTTAACTATCCGACCACTAAATATTCGTTAGCATTTTACTAAATGGCTCTTAGCAAAACCTGTCATGAATGACGTATTCAAACACTTTTGAAAAACTTAAGCAATTGGACGATAATTTGACACGATATCGTTTCTACAATTCGTACACCGTAATGTTTCACAACAAACGAGGAAGGTTAAAAACTGAACTCTTGGTACCAATCTAAGACTAAATCCCATGGCAGTAGAAAGGAAGCAACACTTAATTGACACATTACCTTATATATTTCAGAATCTCTGTGGGATTTTTATAAGTATTTAAAAACAGAAAAGGACAAGATCGACATGTATCCTGATGCTTCCTCTTCAGAAGAGGAAGTAATCGGTCATGAAGATTAAGTGATGACAAATATCAGAATTGTTTGTTTCTACTTTCTTTTGTAGTAAACAATTAAATCTTTTTGGTATTCGCTATTTATTGCTCGCGTAAAACAATATATACTTCTATACTAGTACATATGCATCAAAACTACATGGAGTTTTCATCAAATTTAAGGTTTAGAATATGTCGAATCTAAAAGTCACTTTCAAAGCCATTTTTACACCAGTCTTGCGGCAAGGAGAATTAATTACTGTTTACACATTCCACTTACCTAGTAATTACTTTCTTTCGCTATACGTTCTACAATTAAAGGACCCTAACGCGTACTTTCAAATGCAGTTGTCCAAATTGTATGCTCTTTGACTTAACTCCTTTTTCGCGCGCAGTCGCGAAATGATGGTACGCTGATTTTAGCTCAGTAGCCCCACCTATCTTCTAATCCGGAGTTCCTCCTTTGAGAAGTTCGTTTTTCGTAATTGAAGTTCACATTCTTACCACAGCTTGCTTTAAATATAGTCGTTTTGATGCAAAAAAATCAAGTTGAACAAATTATTCCTTCTGGATGTAAAACTTCTAATGGCACTGACTTTATTTTGTTTCATATATGATGCAATGAAATGATAAATGTGAACGCTCAAATTCTTTCTCAATTACCTTCATATATCTTAAAGTTTTTACTTTTTAAATCTAATACCTGTTTTTGATATTAGCAAACTCTTGTGTGTACTTGACGAAAAATGTCAGTTGTTCAATCATTAAAGCAAGAAAGCATAGTACCTGGGGGTTGGGAGTACCTACCTGGCGCGTCCCCCTGACAAGATGGCCTTTCCCATCTTGTCAGGGTTCGCTCAAGACGAGATGGTTAGTGGCTGCTATAAGTTCGTCCTCTCTGCTTAAAACCGGAGCAGGATGAATGAAGACCGTTGCCGTGAACCACTTCTCCCTCGCCCGAGCTGTCCGTGTCGTGGCTAGTACAGGGGGTTTTTTTTTTTTTTTTTTCTACAACGAGTATCAGTTGTTGGCTTCGCTACCGAAAGCCCAACTGTTAAACCAGTACCGAAAGGGATGTGGGGTCTTGGCCTTAACTGCACGGACCGCTTAGGAGACAACCTCACAAACCACCTAGATCCTAAGGTGGCGAACTAGGGCTGATGGATGGCGTGGCTGGATAGAAGACCAGTCTACTAGTCCAACCTTAGGGCACCTGGCGCTACCCATTGTATTTAGCCTTACCTCTGCATGTGGGGCTCTGTGGAGGTGGACCTTTTCTTCCCTAGGTACTCATGGGATCAACCATGGAAAAAGGACGGAATTGGAGCAGGACCTCTATAAGAAGTCTTCCACTTCCAAAGTGAGAGTACCTCACAAGGAAGGAACAAAGGGAAAAGCAAACCGACTGGAGCAGATTGGGGAACAGGATGGCATCCATCCCCTCTAAAATTGCGCAGCACTGTGCAACTCAAGGACGTTGTACCTGGAAGCACGTGAAATCGAAGAGGGAAACTTACCTAACCTGGGGCCTTCTGATATCCTATACTTTCGGAAAGGAATACGATTGGAAGGCCAGCTGTAAAACAGCAAGAACAGGGGACACAATAGATCTTTTAGGTCGCACCCTTGCAATATAGACATAGACATAAGAAGGCATAGTTCTATTTACCGATGTAAATCTAATAAGTATTTGTAAGCTTATCAAAATCGCATTGCAAATTACATCGCTAAATAACAAATCATGTTTTACTTGTTTATCAACATTTTTGCTGCACAATGTGTTTGTATTTTTCAAATTTAATACACGTTTAGCAATGTGTTCAGATTGGTATGTCCGGATTGAAATTTTATGGTACATCTTTAATACATTTTTTTTAATACAATCTTTATTAACGTTTTGTGGCGAGATAAATTAAAAAAAAAGACTTTAATTATATGCTACGAGTGACTGTTTCTATGATTATACATATAAAAATATTCAAAAAAAAACTTGCTTTGATAGTTTTTTTTTTGAATATTTTTATATGTTATAAAATGATGATCGTAAAGTTAGTTGTCGTAAAGCAAATGTTATTCGTAGGTGAATCTATTTTTATGTATCTAACTGTGTTTTATTTAACTGCCTCTGTTTTAAATTTTTGTGTAAATATTAGTCAGACTAGACATAAAATTGGATTTGTTTACTTAGAAATTAGTAAGTCATTTCATCAATACTTTCCCTAGAAATCTGCTGTAGAAAATATATCTATCATGTGTCACTATTGTTAGTCCAGAGAACAAATATACCTGGCTAATTATAAGTATACAGTATTTGTCAGAAATATGAGAACGATTGGTTTACAGAATATGGAAATAAGACTATAACATTTATAAAAAAATATTATTATAATGTGTATTAATTTGAAACATTGATCTGCTACATGTCAAGAAAGTAATCTATCCTTTTTCGATTTGTAATAATTATAAATTCAACATATGTACAGGGTGGGCAAATTTCGATGTTTTTATAGGGTACAGACCAAACGGTAATAGATATATGAAAAGTAAGAAAAGGGTTTACGATCTCTTTTTTGAGTTTGGCTTGGTGATCAAAACAGATTGAAAGCTAAACTGTTTTAGTCTCGATATACCAGGCGTTTTGGCAAAAGCAGCCATTTCTTTCAATCGTATAAGTCCGATACCATAATATATAAGGAAATATGTTCCAAATATATTTTATGTTGTTTTTTATGAGGAAACACCGGCATGCTTGCTTCTTTTAAAAATTTATTATTATACGAATTATTTGCAAAAGTTATTTTTTTTTAAATGAACACCTGTATATCTTTAGGTGATTGAGTTTGCATTTGTTTTTTCGGCGTCATATATCCTATTATAGGTTGTTAATATGATAATCTACCACGTCTCTAAATACGTCACAATTTACAAAAAGATCAAGGTTTCGTCACCAAAAGTATCTTACACCCGAGCTCGTAGTAGGCGTGTGTCATTAAACATTGGACGTTAATTTTATTTAATACCTCGTTGCACTTCAGTCTTCAGTCACTATCCTAGACATTCACTTGAGATTGGCGTATGAAAAATTACGAAAAGTAAATGATATGCTAGAGTGCTTTATTCAGCATAATAATAATGCTGATGCGGCAGCTGAAACATATTTTAACCGGTTTTCCAGAGAGAAGACAGCCGCATAAAAATATTTTGCAAGACTAAAAAGAAAATCTTATTAATTTTGGTTCGTTCAAAGCGACAAAGACAAAAAAAATCATAACATCGAAGACTCGGAGAACACTACTGTTAGTGTTATTAGCGCTGTAGTTGCCAATCCTTCTGTTTCGAGCCGACAAATTGATTAATTAAATTGGATTATCTCCGAATTTGCATGAAAGAAGTCGCAGTTTGTTTTTAGGGACATTTTTCTCACGGAATGGTAACGGAGCCTTTGTACCGTCTGTTTTAATATTTCGCTTAACTAATGCAAAATTAATTCCAATTTTAAGCATAACTTCCTTATTATATTTATTATTTCATTTTCATAATTTTCACCCTAAGAAAGATATGAATGGTAGTTCATTTTGAAATATTGTAGTTATTAATTTGCGCGCGTTGTCGTGCCTAGACTATATACACTTTATTAACTATGGAATTAGTAATATTAAATTATTCTAACGCACTTTTTTTATTACGGAGAAGTGTTTAAACCGAAGTTTTATGCGACGGCAATCTACATATGTTACTACATTCAATAGCCGATCTTCGACGGCCGTCTGACTCGCAAGTTTACTTTAGATTTCCCTACCGCGATAATGGGAGATACCTTTGCTGTACAGTGCCGAGCGCTGACGTATACTGATGACGCGTCTAGGAATGCATATGCTAACTGCCGCCTAACTCGATCAATCAGCGTCAGCGGCTCATGAAACGGCTGCCTCCACTTCAATGTAATTTTTGCGTATAGTCCGACCACCCCCTTTTTCGCTAGCTCCGCGCAGAGACCTACAAACCGTATGAAAGCGGGGCCGATCCGGATATGGCTCTTCGCTCGCCGCTTGTCTGCATAAATAAACACAAAGCGTGTTTTGTCACATCAAGTCGTGGGAATCACAAAGTTCCTTCTGTACTTAAATGTGTGTGTATGTGTATTTTGTCGGTATTTTTAACAGAAAATAACGATTGAATTTAATGATTAATTTGTGATTTGTAATGGTAGGGCTATGGCACGTGACTCTTTCAGAGGAGCTGCCGCTGGTACTGGCCAGGATTACATACCTTCATTTATTGTTAAATACTGTTCATTTATCGCAAAAAATTGAAGTACCTTGTAAAGTTTTCTTTTGAAAAAGATGTTTTAAACTCAAAACAGCTTTAACGAAACCTACCTTCAAGAATGGGGACCAAAATGACCGGCCTATTAGTTAGTTTAGTGTCTGTATTTGAAAAAAAATTATGAATCTCTTATAAATAAAGCTAATTAATTATTTGGAAACTTTTAATTATCCATGAGTATATCAGCATGAGTTCTACCCCAATAAATCCACGAACACCGCTATTTTTAATTTCCTGGATACATATAGTAATTTAGCTACTAATCTACACTGATTAGGAATGTGTTTGATCTTGCTAATCATGAAAACTACACAAACTTGCACATTATGGAAGTAATGGTACTGCTTTATAATTGTGTAAGTCTTATTTAACTAATAGAAAACAAAGTGTTTCAGTCAACAATAGTCAGTCTTCCTCTAAAACCACTAACAATGGAGTCCCTCAAGGTATAGCCCTCGGGCCCACTTTGTTTCTAATATATATATAAATGATTTACCTTCTAATTTAACCTTAGTGCAGTAAATTCTTATGTATGCTGATGATGTAAAATGTTAATATAATTTTAGACTCTAATGTGCTAATTTA